>JH598194.1:82356-115168 GCA_000173235.2 Hyaloperonospora arabidopsidis Emoy2
TCGGGGTGCCGGTTCATCCTCACGAGAAACCAGCTCATGCTGTGTGTCGTCGAGTCTTTTTCCGCAAAAATAAATGTCATCGCCATGTCACGCATAATGGTCGCATCATCGTCCTCAATGCGCATGTCGCTGCTCCCCCTCAAGTTACTGCTCTCCATGAAAAGCGCAATGAGATCTTTCACCACTCTCTTTTCCCCCTTGCCACGAGCTCCGTTTTCTTCTTCATCGACTTCAAGATGATATCGTCGATCAGCTTGTACAAGATGCGGACGTTGTCTTTGAAGACTTTTTCCAACCAATGCTGAAATACCTCTTGAGTTCCCACAGCCATTTAGGCGATTGCACACGAACGGCAAATGCCACTGCTGCGTTATCAACGGCGTCTGGAAACTCGTGATCCTCGTCACGATCGGGACTATTCTTGAGCGTATCGCTCAAGTCCAAACCCAATTTTACTGACCACATCCATCGCAAAGTGGTTCAGCTCTTTCTTGAAACTAAACGGCTTGCCACGTTTGTAGTAGATGTCCATTGTAACGGGGTGCCTCCGTTACATGATAATTTACTTAAGGTAAATATCAAATACGAATATTGCGTTAGGACAAACACAATATTCTCACAATATTATCCTAATAGATAATATTGCTCCACGAATGTAACACACTGTTCATTGGTTGATATAGGATCAAGATATCAACCAACAAAGTCTAGCCACGACAGAAGCACGCAATGAGTGGCGTGCAGATAGTTATAATACATTTTTGTATTTAGACATAGTTAAATGAAGTCAAATAGGGATTTATTACAAGGATTAGCTATACTAAATACAGTTCTACTTTTTACCTTTACTGAGTACTTGCTCCGTATCGCAATATTCCTCTGCACGTACGTGTACGTGAGGTAGTCGGAAGCACACGCCCTTGCACTGTCAGCAGTGCAATGTTTATTCAGTTACTTGAATAAGGTGTGTCCCGTTACATCCATGATATCTAGAAACACCTCCACTTCTCGCGTACGGTAGCTACCATAACATCCTTCATCATCTTCATCGAAAAGAGGTGGCTAGCTGTTTTACGGTGATAGTGCCATGGATCGCCATCGGCAATGGTCATGCCGTTTACAATAATGAACACGTCACTTTGGGTTGCAAGCATATCTTCTATTGTCTCGGGCGACGTCAACACAATCGTCACAGGACGTCCAGGGATGGAGAACATCCACGGACAATTTCCAAAATCAGTGGACTGGTCATGGATCCAGTCATGGAAGCGTTCAACATTATTACTAGTATCCAGCAAACTTTGGAGAATTGGTAAAGTATTCTTGGGCATGGGCGGCAGTCGCCGCGCTTCACTTGTCGTAACCTTCTTCCGATTCCCCACATAGATCGAAAGTGCCAAACTCATGGCCAGAGCAACAGCAACAGTGACTGCAATGTCATTCCTGTTCGCAGAAAAAGCTCCGACACGGTTTTCATTATGTGCGAGGGGGGAGTAATTACCAGGGCAACTCACGAAGGCTGTTGTTTGAGCTTGCAAATTTTCTAATGGCAGATGACAAGGGACGACAGAAAAAAAATCACATCCCAATTTGCGCCTCCAGGCAACAACGACCAAGCGACAAAGACCTCCAAAGAGCCGGGCGACCGGCCCCCTTACCCTGAGTTGGAAGTCTCCTGTCGTGGGGCCCAGGTTAAAGGGGAGAGGCCTTCTTGCCGCTGCGTGCGCTACGGGAGGCAGCGCAGCGTGCAAACTGAAAGGGAAGCAACAACCCTGACACCCCGAGGTGAGAGATACGGCAACAGCGGTTGTCACCCCCACCTAGTACCTACTATTCTACTTCAGCCTTCGAGTTATCGGCCGGTCGCCGAGCTTGACTCCCGAGCCCCACGAAGCGACCTTGCCTAGAAGGTGATCAAGATCGGCCTAGTCCAGGTGCGTCAGCGGCCCATCGGGGGTGATCAGTCTGGTACCTGGCGTTTCCTGCGACTTCAGCGCCCTGTCTGTACCCCGAACTGGACATCCGATTCCACGTGCCCTCTACGAAGTGTCCCCCGTGATGGCCGAAGAGCCGACCTACGCAGACTAAGCCAGCGAGAAGAAGACGATGTAGTTTAGGCAGCAGCACACCGATATCGTATATGGCATAAGCACTTAATCGACGTTCAGGATTTTTACAAGGACGACGGAAAATACACAAGCGGGACTTGACAAGATCTAGGCTGATCAGATATGTCGCTGTGACACGGAGACAAAGAGCCGGGGCATGTGACCTTCCACCCGATTGAAGCTACCGCCACTGGCGGTGATAGTCGTAGTGGTGGTAGTTCAATGGATAGACCATTTTCGGGAGACTTTAAAACACGGATGTGTTTGCTTAGAAAAATGGAAGTTCTTGCCTTTCTACGCATGATGTGTACCGGCTATATGTTAGCCTTGACTATTGTATGTTAAATGTGGGTAAGCGAAAAGCCAGGTCAACCTTTCAGTTTGCATTGACTTCCGTCACCATCATCAATATGATAATCCCGTCCTTCCTCTCCTCTGATAGTGCAGCTCCTGCAACAACACGCGAGGGTACATAGCACACTCTGCGCACACGTCATCTGCAGCCATATTAAAAACAAACAACGAATTAAGTTAGTATATCTTTAAAGCAATTGGCACCGTACCATGAAGATGACACGAACAGCCTCGACCCAGAGGTTTTAACATATTGCCACCCTCCCAATCCTGAAGACGCAAGCTCGCAAAGGTTGCAAAGCTCGTTGGTGCTTCTTTTATGCGTCAACGTGCTTTGAGATTCAAATCGGTGTCCGTTCGCTTACCCACATTTAACATACAATAGTCAAGGCTAACATATAGCCGGTACACATCATGCGTAGAAAGGCAAGAACTTCCATTTTTCTAAGCAAACACATCCGTGTTTTAAAGTCTCCCGAAAATGGTCTATCCATTGAACTACCACCACTACGACTATCACCGCCAGTGGCGGTAGCTTCAATCGGGTGGAAGGTCACATGCCCCGGCTCTTTGTCTCCGTGTCACAGCGACATATCTGATCAGCCTAGATCTTGTCAAGTCCCGCTTGTGTATTTTCCGTCGTCCTTGTAAAAATCCTGAACGTCGATTAAGTGCTTATGCCATATACGATATCGGTGTGCTGCTGCCTAAACTACATCGTCTTCTTCTCGCTGGCTTAGTCTGCGTAGGTCGGCTCTTCGGCCATCACGGGGGACACTTCGTAGAGGGCACGTGGAATCGGATGTCCAGTTCGGGGTACAGACAGGGCGCTGAAGTCGCAGGAAACGCCAGGTACCAGACTGATCACCCCCGATGGGCCGCTGACGCACCTGGACTAGGCCGATCTTGATCACCTTCTAGGCAAGGTCGCTTCGTGGGGCTCGGGAGTCAAGCTCGGCGACCGGCCGATAACTCGAAGGCTGAAGTAGAATAGTAGGTACTAGGTGGGGGTGACAACCGCTGTTGCCGTATCTCTCACCTCGGGGTGTCAGGGTTGTTGCTTCCCTTTCAGTTTGCACGCTGCGCTGCCTCCCGTAGCGCACGCAGCGGCAAGAAGGCCTCTCCCCTTTAACCTGGGCCCCACGACAGGAGACTTCCAACTCAGGGTAAGGGGGCCGGTCGCCCGGCTCTTTGGAGGTCTTTGTCGCTTGGTCGTTGTTACCAGAAGCCGCAAATTGGGAAGTGAAGACGTTGGCCAAAACAACTGTCAAGTCGTATGAGCCGTGCGCAGCATCGTGCTGTTCGTTTTCACGTTAGGGCAACCGGAACTGCATCTTAACTCTTTTTGGAGATTATGTACTCATAATAACAAATAGAGTCCGGTCATTTTCTTCTTGGCCTCTGCATGTCCATAAAGTGAATTACTGCAGCTTTTGATTAACCCGTTTTTGTGCTTCAGACGCTGACCAGACTTCAACAGATATGAAAGGCAGCACCGTTAAAATGTCCCTAGTCACATCCTGAGCTATAAACAATAGCATACGCACGTGCATTTCGCCTTCCTTTCTTTGATCATACGTTCGACGACGGCAAGCAAGAACGTGTGTGTCAGTTGAAGAGATGGGTCTGCGCGGGGGACGTTAGGTGCACTACGTTTTTGATAGGTATTTCTTCATACCATTTTCAAATTTCCCCTCCATTGAACACCTCTCAAGTCCGCACGACGAGCAATGCGGCTCATCCACGCGGTGCTATTGCCTGGCGTCATCGTCCTCATATCCAACGGGAATCTGCTTCAAGCCCATGTTGTCAGTGGCGATGAGATGGAACGCTCTGCTCGTAGGTTTCTTCGACACGATGCTTGGGCGGCTGGTGGACAAGTAAAAGTCTTTAATAGGCTCGGAAGGCTCGTTGAAAGTGCCACCCAGGGATGGGACCTGTAACGGGGTTACACATTGAAGGGTACTCGGTACCTTGTGTCTTAGACACATGGGATGGTAACCCACTGAAAGAGATATAGAATATCTTATCGGCTTATAGGGGCTGACGGGTGTCAGCCACGAGATAGGAAAGATCTTAGAAGATATTAATTTAGGACATGAGTGCCTAGATTAGGTAATATTAGGAGTAAGATATTCTACAAGAGTTAAACGTAAATAAAGTTCAGTTCCCCTTTTGATCTTGTCTAAGACACGTGCCTTGCGAGGCTTCTTTGATTGTTGATCGTTAAGAGTTAGTACCTCTCCCTGAGATAGCTACTCTTGAGTACTAAGTGCTGTAGATTCACTGAATTGTTCGGTCCCCTGGAACAAGGACTTTAAGCGTTACGCTTGTTGACCCATAAAGTCTAGTTCTATAGAACTAATATTGCTCTTTGAGCACTAAGTCTTCCTCTGACTTAAGGAGCTGTGCAGCTCCGCTACAGGACCCTCCCCGTCTAATGAAGATCCTTGATACAATTCGATTAAATGCTGCTTAACACGAGGGTTTTAGAGGTAAAGTGATGTCCGAATTAGTGACTGAGCTTGCGGCCATGGTATCACGTTGGAAGGTTTCCGATGGTTAGCCCGGAAAGGTTTACCAGAGTGAAGACTTCACGGGGCTGGTGGACGACCTTTTCTAGGTGAACAACAACATCCTAAAAGGAAAGGACCCTATCCAACTGGATGACTTTGTTATCGACCACTTTACACCTGGGGAGGCATTAAAAATCAACAACAGCGCCCTACACGAGGAGTTTTCTTCTGTCGTGCACCAGCAAGGGCTACTGATTGAAAAAAATGGAAAAAAAACTAATGGGCCTCTACCTGTCAAAGAGGACTCGGACACTCGTTAAGTAGCAGGTGGATAAATGAGGACGACATCAAGACGAGGCTGGGTAATGTAGTCACAGGCACAAATTTATTAAAAGAATAATATACATCTGCTTTTGTATTGCGACTTACTGTGTTTTTTGCTATATCCGTTAACGTTGTTCCGCAATAAGCTCCGTACGGTGATCGCCGTATCAATCCGAGGCCTTTTAAGGTACTTCTAGTCGATTCCATGTCCCTTTCGATAAAGAAGGGGCAACTTAGCTTACATCTAAGCCTATACATAGCACAACACTCCAACTGCCATCTCAGCAGTCTACTACTTTGTTCTAAGTGTAAAAAAGCCTTAAAACGCTGCCTTTAGGGAAAGTTTTATAAACATAATTAAATAGAAAGGTGTCAAGGATATCTGAGATATGACGCTACTGACAAGTTTAATTTTGATTTCTTATTCAAGTTAACAGCAATATAAACAGTACGAATAATTGAATAAATATTTCTACACTTGACGGCTACTTGCATTTAAAAAAGGAAATCGTCGATCAGCCCCAACCTTTTACATTAAGCAGCCTCCCCACCAAACAATATTACAGCTTAATCTTATTTCGACAAATAATGATTTTTAAAGTAATAGACATATGATACCTAATTGTTACGGTGCAGTATAAAATATTGCAAGCGCCCTTATTGCTCAAATGGCTCCCAATACAAAGAAATTCTTAGACGGTTCAAGCTTTTTTAATGTATTTTATTTTTTTGAGAAAGAAGCAAAAACAAGACAAATTTTATACCCCGATTGGCATTTATACCGCATTTAAAGCTTATTTTTGAGCACTTTGAACCAGCGAAACTAGTGCATGCAACCTGAAAACGCAAGCCCGAGTAAGAAACGATGCAGAATCCATAATAGTAAAAGGATTTACGCCGACGCCAAAATCAAAGCGTGTAAGCCACCAATTATCACGTTTGAAAGGTTATCACATTAATCTTACGATCACTGTATCTTTACTAGGTACGCTAAATCCTATTGTATTTAAAACGTTAAATCTGCCCAAACTCAACGCATACCTATGTGTATATGTCGCTAGTTTTCCCCTTATAATAAATTTACATCTGTAATAGATACAATTTATTTTGGTAATTTAAATGTTAGTCTGGATTTAGAGCTAGTAAAAGACGACGTAGATCTTTATCTTCAGTACTTTATGACTGCAGCACTAACCGACGGTGATAGCAATGACTGTGGCTTTTCTACTCAAAAAAAGGCGGAACCATGTCGAAATAGACATTTGTCCGGTCACTTGATAACCTGCAGTGTTTTTATGATATGACTCGTTCTTAGAAACAGCAAGCAACACATGTGATTTCCATTCTTCTTTAAATATAGGAGCCATAGGAACCGATGGTGAGCTTCATAATTTGCTAGTGGGCCTTCACCTATTGTATCTAAAAAAGTGTTTAAAGTTAAAGGGCTCTCTTAAAGTTTAATGTATTTTTTCTTTTTGGCTTCTTATCCTACGGGTGCACTGCTTAGTACACACATATTTATTTATTTAAGCCGTCTGTAGGGATTTTAGCGTACCAATAGTAGATTCATGAAGTTTCCAGCAGCCAGCTAAAAAGACACATTATGTGCGAAATGTAGGAGTTCGTGCACGTTGCTGTGTATGGCGTTCAATTAGAGAATACTTTCGAGTGACGACCTTTTATGTCGCGACATCTACATTAACAATTTAATTCCGAGCTCAGCAAGTATACTAGTCAGCTGCATGCTCAAAATGCTCTGTATCGTTGCGATTGCTATAGCGCTTGCCATTGAAGCAAACATCGGTGCTACAGATATCCATACATGTTAGCTCGGTAGCTATCGTAAGCAATCAGTTACGCTCTTTCTCTATTCGAACATGTAATTTAGCTGTACCATCTGTGGTGGAACAGGACGTCGGTCGTTTCATGTGCGTAACAGGTTGATTGGCTCAACATCACATTTTTTGCAGTTACCTTCCTGAGTCGCCATTCGTGGTATTGATATACCATCCAATATATTTGGGGAATTGCAAAATTCACACCTCTTTTCCCTAATTCACTCCCTTCCTTCAATATCTTATACATTGAAACCCCATTCATTTTTTAAAGAATTGTTCTCTGACAAAGGTATTACTCGATAATCTTTGCCATTAATGGTCAGGTAATACGTAAGAAATACCTAACATACTACTCACGCCCGTTTTCTAGCTCCTCCGGCGTTTCCTGGTAGGGCGCCACGCAATAACGTGCTTCCTCCTCCCGAGGTTGATTATGCCAGTCGGGAGCAACTTGAGGATACTGTGCAAACGTTCGCATGTGGTTAAGGTTATGCTGTTAATATTAAAAGTTCAATTGCACGAAAGCGTGCCTACCTTATATATGATCGAGGTGCCGTTTATGTACCAAAGGTTGGAAAAGAGCGCCAACGCCAGACCAGCTCACGCAGAATTGATTGCTTGTTTCTTTTAAGTGGAAATTTCTTCAGAAAACCGGGTAATTGGAAATTAGACGTGCTGAAAGGCTGCCACAATCACGAGTCGTCACTCCATCCGTCTGGTGACTCACATGAAGCCAAATAGCGAGCAGGCCGATACTGTCATAAATATGACATTGGCTAGTGTTAAACCGTTAGGGATTCTTTCATCCCTTCCTATGGGGAATGAAGAGCCCTAGCAAACCTCTCTACATTGTACAATGATCGTACGAAACTTCGAAAGGACAAGCTAAATGGAAGGACACCGGTACAAGATCTTTTTGATGAGTTGCAAGCAAGCGATTTTATGCACTTTCACAGATGTGATGATGATGGAATAATAACCTCCCTTTTCTCGCTCAGAAAGAAAGTGTTCGGCTCGCTTGCCGATACGACCATGTCGTGCTTATGGAGTGCACATACAAGACAAACAAGTACCGATCCCCCTTATTTCACATTGTAGGTGTGACGCTCTTCAATAGCCAATTTTCGGTAGGCTTCTGCTTTCTTAAAGAAGAGAAGCAAAACGATTACATGTGGGCATTATCAAAACTTGCAACCATCCTGACACCTGAGACACGCCCAGCCGTAATTGTGACAGACCGTGAGCTGTCGCTGATGGCAGCTATAGATAAAGTATTCCCATCTTCATCCCACCTGTTGGGCATATGGCACATCAACAAAATATCATGTCCAAATGCAAACGACAATTTGAGACGAGCGAGGAATGGAACTTGTAGCTTCAGCAGTGAGATATTCTGGTGGCTGCTAACACGGAAGTGGAATTTGAAAAACAGTGGAAAGAGCTCTCGAACTCTTTTGACAGTAAACCTAAAGTCTCGAATACCTCTCGAATACGTGGCTTATATACAAGGAACGCTTTGTAAATACCTGGACGTCGGAGTGTCTCCATTTTGGCAACAAAGCTACACCACCAGTCGAAGGCGCCCATGCGCATGTAAAAAAATTCCTGCAATTATCAACAGGGGACTTGCTGTCGGTGCTCAACCAGCTGACTCTTGCAATTGAGCATCAAGTTATAAGCGAAGAAACACATAGCAGCAGAGACAAGTTACGTCACTCGATCAGGTTGCCGTCAATTTTTACTCCAGTGTCCGCGATAATTTCAGCCTTTGCACTCAAAAAGTGTCTCGAGAAATTTGAGAGGAAAACATAAGATGAAGCTTATTGCATAATGGTTTTCACTTCGACAATGGGCATCTCTTGTGCTCAGAAGCTATAAGAAATTGAGAACAGCAAGCGTGCATTGGGAAAAAATGATTTTCATGATCAATGGCATCTGGATTGGCGATGGGACGTAACGGTATGGCATTTATCGTATAGTGTGTGTATCTGACTAACGTTTACTGATGTGGTTCTGTTGTGTAATAGGAAGCAAGCGATGAAGTTGAGGCTATTGACGTGAAATGGAATATTATTGAAAATATGTTAAGGAATTACCAGATGACCAGGAAAAAGTTCTTTTTTTGCCCAAGTGACCCAACTGTTGGAAGGCCGGAGCACATTGGTGGAGATGAAAGATTCGAAAATACACACTGAAACTTGCGGTCGTCCCCCTGGCTCCCAAAATCTTCCGAATTGCAGCACAAAACGAGACTTATCCAAGTTCGAGCATGTCAAAGAGGCAGATTATCAAAACCGAAGGAAATGTGGGTGCTGCGGTCAACCGGGTCACTACAAACGAACTTGCCAGTTTCGAAAGTAATAAGAGGTTGAAGATTAATATGGATACTTTTCAAGCAAATAATAACACCTTAGCAATAATAATCCTTGATTTTGATCAGTTATCGATCCTCCTACTTCCTTTTATTGTGCCTGTGGTGGATGGAGCTCTGAAATAATAAGATATGTCCAGTGCAACCTTAGCAATATGAAAATTGTCAAACATCTGCATCTACGCATCAGCCAGTCACCATTGAAGACCCTTTATACAGACGCTTTCTCGCTTTTAGTCTTTGCAAAGGACTTCATTCTATCATTCATCGTTCAACGGTCCACCTTTTGGTCGGAATCGTAACACGCAGTAGTACTTTGCGTCAGTTCAGACATTTCGTAGCAATGTGTGGAAGTTTTCTCAAATAATTTGCCTACACAATTCTGTGCTGATAGAGCAGAAACCGATTTGGTGTTGACTTGATGCTTCAGCATTGTTGTGGTACATCGCATCATCGCACAACCACCTCAGCAGATAAGCACCAGAGAACTCTTGATCGTGCAGTATTATACCCTTCCCATGCTTCAGAGGACCCGGACACAATTTAAACTCGTCTCACGCTCTAAAGACATTACGTTTCTTGCACCATCGGCATTGTACCAACGCCGGTAGTACACATGTGTTTAGAGCCTGAGCTGCGTTGTCAAATGCGTACTCCGCTGTGATACACCAGAAGTATCGCGAGATGACGAGAATATCAGTTTTAGTCTGTTCTCCGTTACTGCGGGTCCGGAGAACGCGACATTTGCAGTCATATTTGTGTTTGCATAAAGGAACGATATGCCAAGCACCCAAGCGTCGTCACACATGTCAAAAGGGTACCATATGTTGCCAAAGTCGGTTCAGCATCCATCCGATACTTGCAAGATGATCGCAATCTTGTTCGTAAGCGTCAGCTCGTTGGATCAGCTGTGTTTATAGCCGACTGTGGCACCTCTGTGCAAAGGCATAGCGGCTGTTTGAGCTGTTCAAAATGCTAAACATATGGACAATCGGCGTGGTCATCTCAATCGCTAGTATAATTACATCTCGCTTAATCAGACCGATGTACCATAGCGTATAGGTATCATGATGCGACGTATCCAGCATTGGTTCGAGCTTATGCTACATTTTCCTAGAAATTCACACAAATATTCAAATGGACTCGATACAGCAAAATAGCACGCACCAATCACGCCAACGATTGACCCAGCAGTTTCTTGGATTTGAGGGTTGTACCCTACGCTATAGACTTGTCAGACCTGTACTACAGGCTTGTCCATTCCATGCCAAGCGATAATCGTAACACATCGACGAGATTCTTGAAACTGCATCTCTGTCACACCGCAACAACAACAACAAAAATGCACAGGAAAAAAAAATGAGAAAGTGGTTTGGATATGTATTCTGCAGCAGCACGAAAAGTGTACAATACAGTAGTAGTCACTGGGAGATTAACTTCCTCTGAACTGCTAATGCTGCTACACAGCCAGCTGTGCACCGCAGCTAGTATAAACCGCGCACATGAAGCTGCTTCCCAGTCGAGCGTCCACGTGGCTGTCTGTAACAAATGGTCAGATGGATAACCTGAAGAGTTGTGGTGTCGCCCGCTCTTCTTCGCATACGGGTAGCCCAGGATATTGAGCGACTCGACGCTGTAGCCGCCGCTCTCACGCATCAAGCCCAAGCTGCGCTGAGAAGCACACAAATCTGCACTCTGCTGAGTAGCAGGAGTTGCATAGCTGTCTCGAAGTACTGACGAGTCCGTCATTGTGTTTGTCTCTGTCAAGTAACTAGGTCGGGCACTTAATGATTTAACGTCGGGTACCGACGAAGGGTATGCCTTACAAGATGCCAGACTTGTTCCATTTGATATAATCGACCCGTCTGTCTGGCGTGGGGCTTCTGACTCGTAGCTGTCCGTGTATAAACCCGCCGAGTCATTGACACAGCGCCCTGAACCACCGCGACCCGGCAATTTAACCGAAGCAGGCTTCGAACCTGGACGGCGCAGGCTCGTGGCAAGGACGTTACGCTGAGGAGACGTCAATGTGTTAGCGTACGCGTCGGAGGCACTGTAGGGTGGAAATGATGGCTCCGAGTCCAATCGGTGTGAGAGATAGATCGAAGTCAATCGTGCTTAAGTCTCCCGCATGTTATCAATGTCAAAATTTGAGCGCTTCTCTTTTACGTCATCTTCGTAGCGATCCGGACGCGATGATGAGGATGGCTGATGGTGCATAACAAGAGCTAACAGCGTCGGTGCAGTCTTCACTAAAGAGGTATGGGAACTCGGATCCATGTTTCTGCTGGTAAAAAGTGGTAGGAGCATACGCCGGTTTGGGCGAAGTCGATTTTCACCAATCACACCGGCTGGACTCGATGCAGCTGCGGTCTTCATATACCCAGCTGGCTTCAAAGTCTTTGCAGGAGATGATGCAGGAATAGCCGCAGTAGAAACAGCCGCAGCTACTGAGGAGGAATCATACTATCGCGTGGCTCCCTACCAGGAAACGCCGGAGGAGCTAGAACACAGGCGTGATTAGTATGTTAGGTATTTCTTACGCATTACTTGCCCATAAATGGCAAAGATTATCGAGTAATACCTAAAAATGAATAGGGTTCAAACATATAAGATAAATAAGATATATAAGAAGGAGCGTGAATTAAGGAAAAGGAGTGTGAATTTTGCAATTTCCTATTTTTATAACGAAAGGAAAACCTACACGAAAAAGTATTACAAAAAAACAATTACTTAATAAAATTATGTCAAGAAGTAAATTTAAAGGTCCTTTTTTCAAGTTAATTATTTAAAAAAATAAATGACTTAATATAACTAATAAACGTACCAATATTACCTGATACAATTATCATTCCTTAAGTATTTTTATAGCGGTAAATAATTGTTTTATTTTAGAAATAAGTAATAAAATGGTTAGTCTTAAATTTGGTAAATATTTGCACACAATAAAGCATATATATAACAATATATGGGACAAAAAGTTATACCAATTAGTTGAAGATTAATAAACATAAAAAAATTGGCATTCAGAATGGTTTGTTAATAATAATGAATATTGAAATTATTACATTGTGAATTAGAATTTAAAAAATATTGCATCGTCTTCATTAAGGCAGATGTCTTGACAGTCGAATGAATAGCCTACTAAGTCGAGCGATAGTAATGCTAGTTGTGACTCGTATAAAGGAGGAAGTTTGCAGTTAATAAATTGTTAAAACATGTCGCATTTTGTTTGGGTCAATTAGAGGCACTCGAATCCATTGAATTGTTGAATTAAAGAGGTAACAGGCCGTGAGCGGAAAACTTAAGTCTTGTTACCTCCTGGTGTTAACCTGCAATCTTATTTAGTGCCTATATAAATTTAATTCGGCATGGTCACAACGAATACAATACGGCATTGGTCGTACTACGTACCTATGATAACCAAAGCATTGACAGATAGTGGTATCACTTGATGAGGGAAAGCATAGGTACAAGTATTGACCATCGTTGATTTCATGATTCTACATATTAATTGTAGTAAGTCATTATAGTTGCTAATTTTCTCACTTAGTTGCACAATCACATACAACTATTAAAGTCTTTATAACATGACAATCTCTACCTATTACTAAGCCGCTGCCGGTACTGCCGAAAGGCTGCACGCAGTCTTTCACCGAAATTTTTCCCATCATGTGCAATACATAGGTCAGAGCTGTATATTGAAGTCCGTTGTTTTGCATATTGTTTTTTTTACTATTATCAAGTTGACCCTTGCAGGCATGGCAAAGTGCCAAATTGCCGCAAGCAGATCACATAATTATTAATAATGTGTTATCCGATTTAAGTTTATATGGTTCTACAGCTTGGTTATAATTTTTCCTGTCGGCAGAATCTCATTTTTTAAAAGATGCCTGGTCACCCGTATCCTGATATATCCTTATGTGAAGCAAAATCACACAGACAGGAAATCAGCAATAAACGCGTTCTTAAACAACATCCAAGTTTCTTCATGAAGTCTCATCGAGGATTTTAGAAAATGGTATACATGATTGAAATATGGGCCCAGAAATGCGCCGACGGATGCAATAACGATTAGCTTGTTCCAAGCCTAAAAGATTTCTCTACTTTATTTACGTTTGAAATGGTGTGTCTGATTTTGAAACAATTCTTGCTTTACACCAGCGGCACAGCAACATAATGCCTCAAAAACGTCGATGTAAAACCGATTATTTACGCTATATTGCGATCTGTAAAATACGTAAAGCTGCATGTAAAAGAAAGTATTATATAAATATTAAATAATTCTTATATTGACACATTGCCTGTAAGTATTCTGCTGAAGTTTAACTTTGCACACTATAGAATGCGATCGTAAGTATGCTAATTTGATGCTGCAACTCAAACAATGTGGAGTTGGTGCCCATTTTGTTGGTCTTGTAGGTTCGATCATGAAGCCAGACGCATCCAGTGTAACGGGGTTATCACATTACTTTTGTTATCACGCATAATTGTTGATAATAACTAATATTTCTTAAAGAGAATATTGATGACGTTACCTGTGAACATAATGTTACTAGAATATCACATTGAAGATGAGATTCTTTTTGCAAAAAAAATGAGCTTTTGTTTATTGGTTAATGTAGTCCCTTATATCAACCGATTGAACCACCAATAACTGCAAGACGCGCGCAATAAGTTATGTTCGAAGAAACAGCAAATGTATTCGTAGTGAAGAAGAAATATTGTAAAGTTTGGACTACTGACACGTACTCATCTCCATGCAATCTCGAAGTACGAATATAAGAAGCATTTATTTACATTAGATAACGCATATACAGTGCCCGCGGAAAACATAACGCAAATTATTTTTCATTTTTTGTTTTAATTCGAGGAAAAGGGGCTACTATCACACTTTCACCAATAAAAAGGCTTCGAAGAAGTTTTATTGATGTGCTTAAAACTTTATATCGTTTCTATAAGCAAGGAATGGAGAGAAATATCTCGCCAGAAAGTGCGCGGTTAAGATAAGACATATGCCGTTTAAGTACAAAATGAGCATTAACAAGCAATTGAGTGTTTATGACGAGTTTGAAATATCTCGCCAGAAAGTGCGCGGTTAAGATAAGACATATGCCGTTTAAGTACAAAATGAGCATTAACAAGCAATTGAGTGTTTATGACGAGTTTGTAAATTTTCAGAAGACTATATTCTTACCATAGACCTTAAAAACACTAGCAGACAGCGCATTTTCATCAATTTAACCAGGTTGGCTAGTGCCGTCATGAGAATCTCATTTTAAGGTGCCTTGTTCGCCGCTACAAGCTCTGGTTCCGTCTTGTGCCTCTTTCCTGACACATAAAAATCTTTTATTAGAATTACCCACAACTTTTTGACCGAGTTAATGTCCGGGAACTTAGGAGGATACTTCGTTACATCTACTTGTTGGTCCCGAATATAAATATTGTACGACTTTGGCACTCTAAATTGATGCATTGTCCTACTGAAACGTGAATTCTAGGCTGTACTTGAAACGCTGAGCGGAAATAAGTAGTATCAGAGTTCGTCGATGTAGCTTTCTGCATTCTGCTTGACCTCAGAAATGCGAGCTCGAAAGTTCCTTTGAAACCAAATGCATCCCAAACGAACCTGCTTCCAACACCAGAATGTAGGCGTGAAAAGTCTGTACTTTTGGCGCAAATCGCATCAAAAGTACTGTAATTTATCCAGACCATCTAGGTTAAATTTCTTCTCATCTAGAGCTCCACTTGTTGCCATAAGTCACATGCATACTTGTTACTCGAGGCGATTTTTTTATTTAGTCTAAGAATACTGAACACCCCTCTCTATTCTCCTAGCTCAACTATAGACCACTTTGCAGCGCCGCTTTCAATCTCCACACAGAAACGGATAGCTACTGAGCGTCCTTAAGTATTCTAGATCTGTTAACGTATTCAATCCAGCAGCAGTCGCCTAGGACTTACTTGTCAGTTTTTTCGGGCTTTCAGAAGTTTTTTCGTGGTGTAGGTAGCAGGGTCACTAAAAAACGCTGTACAGCAGTGAGGGAGCGCCCAATTTTATTCGCGATATCGCTTAGCATGATTTGAATGCGCTAGAATATGTGAGTGATCAACCTCTGCTCATCTTAAATACACCACAAATATCGCGCAAGCTCGCCTTAACTTGCTAAGTTAGCATTCGTAATACACAAAGACACATAATACAATCAATTGATGTTCACTGCTGCAGCAGGTACGTATACCCGTCCTGACTTTATGGCGCACTTAGAATGCCGCTCGCATGATTTTCCGCCTATAAACGATATATACGTTTATAGCTCGTCCGATAAATCTTCTACAAGCCTTTTTATTGGTGGAAAGTGTTAGAATAGCGATGTTGATTAGATAAATTCAGCAGCGAAAAAAATAATTCGTCCTATCATCTCAGTGGGCACTGCAAGTGGTAATAGAATCTATGCGAGTGGACATTATAATTTCCAAGATTTGAATAGAGCTTTCAGGTTGTAAGGGGAACACGAAAGCCCGTATCTACGAATCAGCTTTACGACTGTCTCTTACTGTCAATCCCTATCACAATTTCCCTTTGGGTTTATTTGAGATGGAATAAAATTCGATAACTTTGATAAGACCGCAGATGCAACATATTTCAATCCGGGTCAGATGTATCGAATCTCTGCTTGTCGCTAATCACTGCAGTATGTGAGAAAAAGATGCTGAATCAAAGTCTTGTGCAGATATAGCAAAACTTATTTTCGTGGCCATTTGCGCTATACGAAATTAGCCAGGACTATAGTTACTCGTCGCGTCTCTTAAGTTCAGAGCAATAATTAGGATGCTTTAAGACAACCAATTATTAGAATCGATACAATACCCTATGTGTCGTGCCACATCTCGGTTTTTACACGCAGCCATTCACTTTAGCTTCTCTTCTCGCCATGGTGTCAACAGTGCCGCTGCGAATTTATAAACAAGGTAGCCTGAGTCCTAAAACTGTATGAGCCTCAAATCAGGAACTTCTCGTTCATTCTTTCAAGCTTAACATTTTCACGGAAAAAAGCATGCGCGTCCTCAGACCAGTTTACAGGAATCCTGTCATCCTCCTCGAGGGACTTTTTTCATTTAGAATCGTGCTAATTAAAAGATGAGACGGGCTACGAGAATTTAAATGCCGTTTCTGCAATAAGATACAACTCAACAATCGTCAAATGAAGACGCTAAACATTTCAGCGCACGCCACGCTTCGTACAAACTGGCAACGCAGCTCAAACTATGATAGTAGACCGCAAAGAAAGGTCACAAGCTGTTTTCAATGTCGTCGCTCGAAATAAATTATAGCCATAAAAGCGACACATTGACCGTTGCCTCTATGACCATACCCAGTAGCAAGACCTAAACAAGCAATGGATGGCAGTGCCTTGTGCTTTGATCCAAGTACGAAACCAAAAAATAGAGTATCTGCCGATATAGCCTTCTCCTGTGGGATAGAAGTTATTAAAATTTGTATTAATACAGCCTCAACGCACAAACACAACAATCACCAGGTTGGGTCGGCGAAATAGGCTACTACGATATGATGAAATGTCTTCGCGGCTCATCCCTTCGTGTTTAGCTGTGGATTTCTCCTAGACTATTCCTCAAATCCAATTGCTTCAGAAGACTGCCTGAGGTCAACAGATTGTAAACTTCACACTCCTGTGTCTAAATACAAAAGGGTAGCAGACGACACTTTACGCGTTTTTAGTGGGGGGAGCAGTGTATGCTTGACTAAAGAATTACGGTACCCTCCGGGGTCCACCGTCTCCTCACTAAAAAAGCTCTTAAAACGTTGCCGTATATACTGAAGCTTAACCGGCTCGCCGCTCAATGATCCTCGAAACGGTCCGTTAGACCGAGATTTACCGGCTCGTCATCGACTAGGACATTTCTTTCACTAGTCGAGATGGTTAACCAACCCGAGCCTTTCTGATCTCTTGGCGATACCAATCTAAACCTCCGCATGCTTTGCCTCTCGAGGTTCAATATTTTACCTTACACAGGGGTGAAACCAAAATAGGGTGTAACTAACACCGAAACGTGTACGCGTGTCTTGGACTCAAACAGGTCTGTACTGTATTGCTTTGTTTTTTTTATATTGCAGAGCGTTCTATGGGTGGATCTCTATCGCTATTGTTTTTTCCTTAATGAAACGTATTTAAGATATCTATCACTTCATCTAGGTACACGCGTTCAACCGACCAATATTCGTCATAACAATACTCGCCTACCTAAGCTTCGAGGAGGTGACATTTGTTGACATAGGTTTAGCTGACTTGCTCTTTTTTCCGAATCGCATTTTTGCTAATGTAACCCATATTAATTATCTAATGACAGTTCCCTACACCACGACTTCCCTAGTCGTAGTAAGATTTTAACGGGCGGGTTTCTCGACTAATTTTATTCAGTTCCACCCTTGCCGTTCATTGGCTTAACCACGTCTTCTCATCGATTATTCTTCTATCATGGTGAGGCCGACGCTGTGCCTTTATCTTGTCTTTAGGATCTGTTCCAGATTTGTAACATTTTCTTGGTGGTGTGTACTTGTTCCTATTGAATTCTGGTGTCTATAATACTTCAGAGAATGTCGAGGCGTCAAGTGGTCTCAACAACAAATTGATGCCTGTTAATTGTCCTTGTAAAACTAAACTTTTTGTGTTCGCACAGTATGTCTTTTCCTTCGCCTAACATTGCCGGTTAGATCTTCTTCCGGGGAATCTGAATGTGTGCACCTGCTTTTGACTCTTTGACTCCAGCCACGGTCGAGTGTATGTTCTTAAGGCTGTATCTACTTCTTTTTCGACACGTTTCTCGCCAAATGGCTGATCTTGGTCAATAATCTGCCTGAATTCGTCACGTTTACTCCGCCTGATCCTGTTAAACACGAAGTGGTCACGGTTAGAGATGTTTAAGACTCGCATTCTCTCGGCATCGATGCTCATGAGTTTGCGTACACGTCAGGGCTTCATTGGCTAATCTTCTTTTAATACGAGGGTATGCAGAGTCGTGAGATAGACCTGTATCGTATTATCGCAACCGTATAGGGCCGACTCGACCTCTCCTTAACGCTTCCTTGCGTCAGTACATTATTCGTTTGAAAATGCTCGCTGACGTTTTCGTGTCTCCCGCTGAACACTCTACAAAAGTCGCATTTCTATGTGTCGCTTCTAGCTCTTAAACCTATTCGCGATAGCGCGTCATGTCGTCGATGTATAGAAGGTGCCATTACTAACTCAACGGACATCAATCATCAGCTGGCAGAGACGGATAAAGCTTCTGAACCTTGACAGGATCCCGCTCTTTAGACTACGGAGCTGATTGAATCCTTACTATATATCATCAAATAGCTTTACCTCTGCCGCATAGCCAACCTGTGACACGATTACATACTCCTTTTTGGCAATATGTCCTCCCTTAGCTCTCCTTTTATCGCAAAAAGTGGTATTTTATTAGTCGCAGGCTCAGGTTGGTAAAAACACTTCATCACAGAGTCCCCCTAAACGCCATAAATGCCTTTCTTCTCCAGATTAGTCGCGTCAGGTCGGTGACGCAGTAGTCGTGCAGTTTCATAAACCTTCAAATGTCATACCTATTAATGTTGATCTACTTGCAGCATCACCACCTTATTTTCGACTCATCAAAACGTATGTCAGTATCATCCTCCAATCCCTTCAGTTTTCGCCGTTGCATCTGTAAGAGCATCCCCAGCGGTCCAGCATAAACCAGTAATAATAGGGATGTCTGGCTAGATTCGGCTTTTCTCGTTGCAGCGGTACACCATAAACCCACCATAAATTTATGAGCCTGCTATAGACGCCCTAGCATCCATAAATTTCTGGACATTCTCTGGCAATATAGCGCCCCCTAGCGTCCCCCTTCCACGCGCTTCCATTCTCTGCCTCTCCTCTTTCTAGATCTGCCCTTACACACCCACTCCCTTTTTCCACTCTTTCCTTTTCTCCTCCTCCTCCTTAGCATCAGCAACCTTACCGTTCCTGAGCTTCCGCACGCCGCCGCCGAGGCCCACGATCAGGCCGTGCTTCCCGTCCTTCTCTAAGATGATCGTGCCTGTGATGCAAACGCCGTCGCCGTGGCCAGCTCCTTGTCAGATCCTCGCTAACTCCTTTCCAGCTCCTCGCCAGCGACTGCATGATTTAAAAGCTAAACATTCCTGAAAACCCGCGAGCCTCATTCTCCGCTAATAGACGTTGCACGTCTTGCGCATTCGACTGGCGCTGATAACGCTCGTCAAATGCTTGCAAAATTGCTGCGACAAAGCGACGCAGGCATTCTCGACCAGTACGCTCCGCCATGTGAAGGGACTCACCCAACGAAACTGGCGAGACGCCGTAGAACAGCTGACGCATTGCTGAGATGCAGTTCTGCAGAACCGAGAAGCCCATCTGGCCTGTCGCATCTGGCTTCTACGTAAAGTAGCTGTCGACCAGCTGCACCCCCGTATCCATAATGCGGAGAAAAGCGGACGAGACATACGGAACTGGTGGCGGAAATCGACAGCGTCATAGGTCGGTTTCCCTACGAAATAATCTTTTATCAAGCGCTTGTATCCCTGTACGCGGCCGCGATACTTGTTGATGAGACGACCTTGCGTTGAACCGCGGAGTCTCGCGTCGTCCGACCGCTCTGCAGCCTGTACGACAATAGAATGCTGCTGAGCAAACGCCGACAGAAACACGTCGTCGTCGACGACGAACAGGTACAGGTCGTCGTCGCTGCTCTCTTGCGAGAGCTCCATACCAGGACGTGGGGTGTCGACGTGGCGTGTGAACGAGGACAAAAACGGGTCACGTGTCAAGTGTTTACAGTTGGCCTGTGGAGGGACCGCTGCAGACCCCAGACACAATTTTCTTAAATCTCGCTATATATGGCCGTTGTCCATAAGTTTATGGTGAGTTTATAGTGCACCGCTGCGGATGCTCTAACCCTTTCCTAAAAGGATACGATACATTGCATGCTTTTCTGTTTATGCCGATCCTCTAGCAATTGAGCTACGTCATTCTGCACCAAAACTTCTAAAATTGTCTTGCTGCCGCCGTGAGAAGGTGCGCTAGGTCAACACTAGTCTCCAAAACGCCCGCCAAGCTCAACTTCTCGATCGAATGACGTATAAAAAACAAAATGAGTAAAATAAGCTCGTATAAATATAACATATTAGTATCTATTGCTTAGGTAGAACTTTCTTTCTGTAACTAGAGGCACTAATAGCTCTTGATTTAGTTTTGAATTTATTTATTCATTAAATCGTATATTAAAAAGTCGGCAATGTTCAAAAGGAATATAATAATATCAGTTATTGGTGGGTTGGAGATGATAAATGGAAGTTTAAGGGTCTTATTAAAAGTAGCCTTAATAATTTATTGCGCAGGTGAGGTTTTCTAGAACTAGATGAAGGTAACGACATTAATAACACTCTCTCTTTTGCATCTTATTGTGTGTCCTCTGTCTTTACCTTTTCGTATTGAATTTTAACATGAATCGCTCAGTTCTCTCATCAAGTGATACGTTAATTATGTGTACGTAGTCGAACCAACTAGCGCCACTACTGGGGAAACAAAAGCGTCAAGCTCAAAAGATCATTTCGTAAACAGTCAGAGCATCCAATCTTTCAATTGTTACAATACATGAACGCAGTCTGGCGCCGCTCAGTCATCAAACCATGGCGGTAAGCGCTGAGATTGCATGAAAAGCTGATAGGCTAACACCCGATAAAAATGGCCCTTTTACCATTGATCTTTTGCGGTCAAAAGCGCTGATATACCCAGGACACGCATCAATAAAATCAGACGCGCAACGATCGGATCCTACTGCTGCTAAAGCTAAATGCCCATAAAGGGTCGCTTTTGCTCAAACACACGAGCAAACAAGGAGTCGACATGTTGCGGCGTCGTGTAGTTGTACGGTGTCGAAATTATTTCTTAATCTACTGAATATTCAAAATAATGCGTGCGTATGCATTATGGAGGGTCTACATATCATTCTTCTTGAGCAGTTAAGCAATTTGATAATCTCAACATATTGGTCACGAATGCTTGATGCTGCCGATCATTCTTTCGGAAATTACTTGCTTTAGTGAAAGACCAAAGTCTGCAGTGTAAGAACTAGGTGGAGTTAACCTTCGAAGGACGTAAACTTCGAAGGACGTAAACTGACATCATGTACCTTAACAAATGGGTGTAAAGGAGAGGACGTCTAATACTTCACGACGTCACGTTTAGCAACGAGGCACAAAGTATATTCTCTACGTCTAACAGTAAACCACTTGCATGTTATCTGCCTCATTTTCTTCACTTCCCTGCTACGATATTGCTCCAGCGCCTGAACCTGTGAGGGATATAGTCTATTTCAAACATTTCTGGTATCGAAAACATGCCGTAAATTTTTGACGCAGAATCAAACTATTCACGTAGATGACACTCTGCTAATTAAAGTGTAAAACGTTTTACCTCCTTAAACTGTCGGTTCTAAGTGACTTCGCGACTGACTCAGGGGTGTAGTGGTACAGCACTGAATCTGGTACTGGGAGGTACTTGGATCAGTACCCTTAAGGGGTGATTCAGTTACCGGGAGCCGGATATAGGCAATAACGTAGACAAGCCATCACCAATAGGTAGACGGTGCCGTCCAGAGACCCTACAAGCCGAAAAGCCCCATATTGTTATTAGGGGTGCGGGATGCGAACGAGGGATAGCGTACCTGAAACCCAAGCAGACACCTCTGGGTAATATGAGGAAGCCATGCGTTATAAATCTCTTAATGAAATCGCGAAGAAGTGGATCTGCACATCAAATAGGAGTTTCATGCTCGTGGGAAGACTGTATCGTAGGATTTACGAAAAATGTGAGCTTTAGACTTCAGCAACCCAAACATGTGCTCGAGTAGTGCCGACACGGTCGCGATGATTCGGGTACCGTGATGGTTGTCGTATAGATCATATAACAGAGCCACATCATCCTTTAGCCAGAGAAATACTTTGGCTTACAGCACTTAGTTCTAAGGAACTTATAACAACAAATTAAGTGTATGTCCGTTCTAAAGAACTGGACTAGAATCTATAGTAAATAAATGCTAGAACTTAGAAGTTGCGAGGGAACTAACAGCACAAGTGCTCAGGAGTAACAAGTCGGTGAGACTTGCACTAATCTGCTCAAAAGGCAAACTGAACTTAATTTATGATTTATGTACACAAATAAAAAACCAAGTAACCTACACTAAGGTTCATTGCACTATCATAATAGTCTTAATATGCCAAATACTTTGATGAGTGACACATCAGTCAGTCATCAAAGAATGACGTACTTAGTACTTACGATATTACTTCTAGAATCATAGCTGATAAGGTAAGATATTATTAATATCACTTTTAACGGGTCCCATCCAATTATTCTCAATCAAACATCGCTTTAAATGGATGTAATGGGACTTCGTTACACCCCCCTCCCCACCAGACTGAAGTTTCTTACGAAACGCCACTCGATTTTTCTCTCTTTCTGAGGCATGCGAAAAGTGCGTTACGATTAACAACCTAGTACACACAATCATGATGTCTCCAAGCGATGAGATAAAGGCTCCCAATGACTTCTTCCGCGTAGAGTCAGGGAAGGAGGTGTATTACAAAAGTGAAACCGACTAGAAGGGAGAGGAAGAGCCCAAAAACCCTGCAGTCCTATGTAACACGACGACTCTCCTTGTGCACGGAATTTATTCCCGGATCGTAGTACCGCAGACTCGCTTAAGCGTTACGTCAAACGCGAGACGATATGAAGCCGTGATCAACCAAATCCAGTGGATAAGTCTCAACAACTGCTTGTCAACCAAGAGGTCCGCTCGCAGAGAAGATCAATGATCAGGGATGAAATCTACAATATTAAAGACTACGTCTTCACGCCTCCGATAGTGGAGGAGCGTATCAAGAAAACTTTTGACCAGTCTTTGGTATCATGGACCATCTTCCTGCGGCTAAAACTGCCAATGAGATTGTGGAGCCTGAGTCCCTCCGCGCAAGATACACAATGCCGTTTGTTACGACTCAAAGTTAGTACAAGGACAGAATGGTGTAATAGTCACGTGGGATTTATGTACCTCTCATCAAAGGCATGCCTATTTTCCTAGTTATATAAGATTTTGGCTTCGAGGAGGACAACATGTTGGTCCTTTGGGTGCATAAAGCACGTACATTGAGCAGCATGATGGCCCTAAGGGAAAGCGCCAGTATATCTGCTGCCTGTCTAACACGAAATCTTCGCTATGTGTTTGCAAAGTTAAAGACTGGAGGCCGGTTGCGCTCGTCGTTCCAAT
This sequence comes from Hyaloperonospora arabidopsidis Emoy2, assembly GCA_000173235.2. Classification (NCBI taxonomy): domain Eukaryota; phylum Oomycota; class Peronosporomycetes; order Peronosporales; family Peronosporaceae; genus Hyaloperonospora; species Hyaloperonospora arabidopsidis. Next base: position 106,217 of record JH598194.1, read on the forward strand.
TGTGCTATGCAACTCCTCCGGTTCATCCCTCTGGTGCCTCGACTACTAACGTAGCCATGAGTCCACGACATACTGCGGCCATTGACCCAAGCACCCTCACCAATACCGGTTGGAAGCGACATGGGTCGGAAGTTGATCCCGACCACAATGCTCAAAACCATCCACGGCGTGTAGGCAATCTTGTTGAAGAGGTTCCTCGTATTCCCATAGGTTTCAGACACGGAGTACCCATGTCACTTCACTAGATACTGGATATGGTATTGGCTGTGACGACGACGACGATGACGCTGGAGGATTTCTCCAGATGAAACTGCAATTACCATACCGGTCAAGCAACGCCGGTGGGGATAGGTGAATCGGCAAAAGCCCACTCGGAGTTGCTCCATTAAGTGAAGTGCCTTTGAAAGAGTTTGTATCAGATTCAGAGATCACTTGAGGCGGTATGGACACTACAGAAGACGACGGAGAATAAGAAACCCCAGATGGATGCGCAGCTGGACCTCCTAGTATGTATATTACAGCCCGCGGCAAGGCTGCCGTCCCAGCGCGAGCGCATCCGCCTATATATGTGTCGGGTCACGATACGACTTCAGCATTTCAACGCAATACACCGGGTGCGTACGCAGTTTTCGAGGTAATTTTAGCGTATACACTAAGCATTTCTTGGTGATGACCGTAAAGGCTCCGGTGAAGCGTGGATGCAGCTTTCCAAAATTCCCCACTGCTGCCTTTAAAAAAGTTTGGGCCGTGTCTCAGTCCCAATGTGGCTGATCATTCTTTCAAACCAGCTAAAGATAAGAGGCTTGGTAGTCTATTAAACAACCAACTACCATTAATCTTGCGCAAACTCATCTTTTAACGTTAAAAACTTTAATTTATTTATTCAGTATTTTTATAAAAATAATTATTCTGAATTAAAAGGTAGATAATTCACGTGTTACTCACCCGGGGCACCGGTCGCTTGTACTGTCAAAGTACAAGCTACTTACACTGAACACAGAGTAAGTAGGTGCCTCGAGAATTCACGTACACGCGTCGTGCAGAGGAAGGTTTCAACACTCTTATAGACAGCGGACACTACTTTTGTAGGGAGATTTTTGGCGCTGATTAGACTTGGTCCTTAGCATCATATTGGTCAATTTACCCTCCTCCTTTAGGAACTGCTTGTTCCTTCTGTATATCTTTGCTTTCAGCTATGCGTCAATCACATGTCTTACAAAACTTAAGCACGTTGTCAGGAACGCGCTCACCTGCTTCTAAAAGGAATAGTTGGAATCATCAAGACAATCAGCAAGCGCCCTCACCAAGCCCAAACCAACGGAGTGGGAGTGATAATGGTGAGCGCGGTTACGCGAGGCCGTTGATGGAGTAAAGCCCGCAGAGGCATGTACAGAGTTGTTAAGAGAAAAATCAACAACTGAAGCATAGAGCTCCAACGTTTAGGCGCAATTACACATATACTACATAGGATATGTTCGACAGCGAGATTAACGCGCTCTGTTTGACCATCGTCTTGTGGGTGATCGGACGTGAACATATCCAAACGAGTGCCAAGCACCTGGAAGGTGGAATGTCAAAACTTACTCGTGAAACGAGGGTCATGGCCAAAGCCGATGGCCACAGAAAAACCACGAGGGAGACTTACCCGATCGATAAAAGCTGTGTTTTACCTTCACCATTAATTGAGTTTGGCACATCCGCTAAGTTAGCCATCTTGCTCAAGCGGCCAACAAAGACCACAATATTAGTGTTGCCATCTGAATCTTTCTGAAGGCCAAACAAAAACTCCATACAGATGGATTCCTAACACCCCTTGAGTACAGGGAGTCTTGCCAGTGGCGCAGCTGCATGTGCGGAGGGTTTAATCCGTTGACACGTTCCGTACATGCGAACATAGGTACTAACCCACTTATAGATCTTGGGCCACTAATAACTTCGACTCACCAAGTAATAGTTTTTTTACGACCAACATGACCGCTCACCGTAGTATCACGTGCATCATAAACGATCAGATACTTTTTTTACTCCTTATGTGTAACGGCTATACGAGGGTGTCCTCAGTACCTGTGCGATATCTCAACAGACCTTGATCGATACTATATCAATAGATCCACTCACTCAATCGTTGAGACACCTAAAGTTTAAGTATCGAAGCTCCTCGCTCGAAAATGCACATAGCAAATATATATTAGGATCACCACAAGCATAAGACGCACGAATAAAGTTGGAAATGGACGACGACAATGTTGTCGCATGATCAATTTTATAATCAGGTTCACGTGATAACGCATCCGCCAAGCGTTCAGTTTCCCGGTTTGTATTTAACCTCGAAGTTTTATTCCCCAAAGAATGAAAACCAACGAGTCATTCTATGTTAGAAGTGAGGTGACTGAGTGGCGGAAAGTATTGACGCATGATCGGTTACTGACACAAACGGCTTAGAGCCAAACAGAAGTACTCTGAATTCAGCTATAGCATACTTCATGACAAGTGACTCATTGTAACTAACTGGATAGTTCTTTTCAGAAGCTATTAGCTGGCAAGACTCAATATCGAGACACGCCCACGCCCCTCAGCATCGGTGTGTAAAAGATTACTGCCAATTGCTAAACCAGACGACGCTAAAAGATTTCTTTGGATCGTGCGGGGCCAAAATCGGGGCATGAAGGAGACTCTACAGCAATAAAAGTATGCTCTCCAATGCTACTCCAGGATCAATCCATATCATTTTATCACTTGATTGGACGATGGACTTGCCATATCAGGCTAATTCGCGCTATACTTTTTCAATTAGTATACAAGACTGAGCCACTTGCGCAAGTCCTTCTATTTCCTAGGAGCCAGCCAATCAACTTTGGCCTTAACTTTTACAGGGTCTGCTCTCAGCCCACTCTTCCCTATGAATCACCCCAGAAAGGTAATCTCCTCTGTACGAAAGATACACTTAAAAGCATTAGAATATAGATTATGGGTGCGCATGCACTCGAGCACTGCTCGCAAATGTTTGATGTGCTTTTTCACATAGGTACTCCATGCCCTGCTCGACTATTCGCAAACATATCATCAAAAGAGTAAGTCTCTGCGTAACCTTGGTAAGGACGGAACCGCTCCGTTACAAGACGATTTAACGTACCCGGGGCATTAAATAACCCATGTGGCTTCACCAGCCATTTCCGAAGCATTTCACTCGGATTACTAACTGCTGTGCGCGGAATATTGCTCTCCCGTATGAGCAATTGGTATTAACCATCGCCTAGGTCGAGTACACTGCACATGGTGCAACCAACCATGATGTTTTAAAGAATATTATTCCTAGGAATTGGTGTTTGCGCTTGGATAACAGCAGGATAGAGCTTATAATAAGCATGAACAATGCACCCCTAGCCATGAGGTTTTTTCACACGAAAGTTAGGCGTATAGTGTGGAGATTTACTCCTGCGCACCATAAATGCCGCGTCCTTTGCACGAAATAACTCATCGATCACGTCACACTGTTAGTTTGGCAAAGTCCGTTGCCGCGTAACGCAATAGTTGTTCCCGGAACCATATAAATCTCATGATGTACACCACTGTCGAGAAGTAAGAACGGAGGGTCTTGACACACCAGATCTTGGTATTCCTTAACCAGAGGTTAGTAAAGATCGAAATAATTCCTAAAATTGACGATCCACTACGAAAATGGAGTGTCTGTTTTGTGTCGTCAAGAATAGCCATATATTTTTTTTTTTTTACAGATGATAAGTTCAACTCCAATTCAAATCAAATGACCACCATATCCGATATATCACCAGTCCTTTAATACTGGTAAAATTCACCCACATACATTTCGTCCAAATCTAATAGAGCATGTACGGATGGGGGGGGGCGACATGCTAGCTTTACCATCAACATCACCTGTCACTTCGTTGACTTAGTAATGTAGCTGTTCACTATCTTTATCGTGTGATAAACAGACGCTTTGCGTCTTTCCACAGCTATCTGGCGTCGCTGACGTCTCTACAAAGAAAACAAACACCTCAGTGGGGTTGTAACATTCGGGTCACAAAATTTTTATACTCTACAGCCTTAACTTTTTCTATACTAGAGCCGATGTCGTCACCGAAATGTGATAAAAATCCACCTAACTCAAGCTCATCACGACGTGGAATACGTACCACTGTACAAAAATCAGTTGCGCATACTTCTTGAGGCCTTAGCCCTTCGTCAACAATCTCATTACTGACATTTAGTGGATTTCTATTGCAGCAGCCAGACTCTGTGGATTTTTACGTGCCACTCCACGTGCATCCATAGTGCATCGATTTTGATGCCTTGTCCCTTTACCAACAATGCTATCAGCGTTCAATGACTCGGTATCACTATGAGTATCACTCAACGGAGTACGTGCCGTTGCACTATCGATCACGGAGCTCTACTGGACGAACGTCATTAACCTCGGAAATTACTAGCTCTGACATACCGATGGCGAGTACACTGACCGACTTAGCCAATGGCTCGCTCCAATAGCGCTTTTGTTTCTAGAGGAAGTAATTGCATGACTCTCCAAAGCTTCGGTAGGACATTGCGCGTGCCGCCTATAGTTTTGGACTTCCATTTAATCCAGGGCTCATTGCTTTCAAGCCAAGCCATACCAAGAATGAGATCATATCTCAAGTCTAAATCCAAGACAAGACAATGTTCTATGCTATTGAAATCTATAAATTTCACTCAAACGTTCAGCGGAACTTTAGGGGTGGTGTATCGTGCTCCTGTCTCAAGACAGAAAGTGATGAAATCAACTTCTTGCGCTTGGAGTGACTAAGCATGTTATTGATTTTCTTCAAGTCGTAAATAATGACCGACGCACCCGTGTCAATTAAAATTTACCATGGCCTCTCAAAGCCCTTCACTGTTACTAACACAACTAGCAATCCTGGCTTGATCCACGCTCCGTGATAACCCCTACGGAGTTCATTGGGGCTATATTTATATCTCTCTACCTCCTAGAGATCCTTCATAACCTAGTTCTTCCCCATTTTGACGCCCCGCATCTACTGGAAGCCGACATTTTTCCGCACTATGCCCGATTTCTGGGTTGTCGCCGGGTTGCGGCTCGATTAATACTAACGCGACTTATGAAACGGACAGTAGGGGAGGAGATGTTTCATGTTTCCACACGTGTAACATCTACGGATGTTATGTCACTGTTCCACTTGGAGATCGGCTTTGTCGCCTTCAGCATAGCTGAGGTTTAAGGGCTCAAGCCTTTTGAAGGTACCCCTCTGATGCTCATAGGTAATGTAGTGAGCTGCTTTGAAGTTAATTTAGTGTTCAAAGCAATGTTAACTGCCTCCTCAAATGTCGACGGGTGGAACCAAAAGACTTCCTTCCTAGCAACCCGGTGCGGAGTCTTTCCATAAAGATGGTTACGCGGAATTATTCTGGAAGATGATTCAGTTGCATGACTGCATGAAGCGTTTGCAGCTTCTAAACATCGTCTGATAACTATTTCCTACCCTGGGGGGGGCAGCTGAAAAGCTTGATAGCACACGATATGCCTGACTAGGTAGTGGGAACACTCACGACACTTGTCTCTCGAGCGAATCCCACTGTGGAAACGCGGCGTCTACATACACATCACACGATAGTGCCCATTCTCTAGCTGTGCCGACTAGTTTGGAAATGGCCATGTCAACTTGTTGTTGCTCAGAATCGAGCATAGCATCACCCATTGCCATTTCTACTTACCGGATCCAGAGGAGGAGGTTCTCCCTCTATCCGTCCAAAGATTCAACTTTAAAATGAGTGGTCTACCCTTAGGCTCATCTTTTGCTATATGCATAGCTAGTTGGCACGTGGTCATGATCCTGATTGATTAACGTGGCTTTAAAATTTAAAAAGACGTCTAGACATGCGTTAACACATCCCATACCTGCGCCACAATGAGGCTCACTTGTTCGGTGCCTATCAAATCTAAAGGCTGATCCAGAGTCAGCCGTTAAGCATCAGGGAGGTGAAAAATTTCTCCATCTCTAAGGGGATCAGTCTTAAAGACTCAGGTGTGGGATTGCCTACACTCGCTACCAAGTTTAACAGAGCTACACCTCTTTTTTAGTCAGAGGGAAGTATGGCTTACAGCCTCTTAGTTCTAGGGAAATAATGCGACAAGTTTAATAGTATGTCCGTTCTAAAGACTGGACTAGAATCTATAGTAAATAAATGTTAGCACTTAGTAGTTCCGAGGACCAACAACACAAGTGCTTGCACTAATCTAAGGAAAAGACAAACTGGACTTATTTTATGATTTATCTGCACTAATAAAAAACCAAGTAACCTACACTAAAATTAATTGCCCTTTCAAAATAGTTTTAATATGCCGAATACTTTGATGGGTGACACGTCAGTCAGTCATTAAAGTATAACGTACTTCGTACTTACGATATTAGTTCTAAAGTCATTGCTGATTGCGGTCCTGAAGGGTGAAGCTATTAGTGACTGTGCGCAAGGTTGAATGCCTAACTTTTAAATCGTATTTATATGTGTGTGTATCGATGTGTCTATAAATAATGCGGTTAAGTGTACCTTACACGTACTAAGTGCGATCTAGCCTGTCCCCCCTTATAGGTATACAGGCATATCCGAAGTCACTCTTTGGCTAGGTCACTATTGTGGTATACGATTGTAATTGGCTTAGAATCGATTTAAGGTGTATATTGTAATGGGACACCGGAGCAACACACTGGACAACCAGTGTGGAGCTACTATCACCAATAGCAGTGTTAGTGGTGCCTCGATACCTCTGATAACTCAACAGAGGAAGGGAAACAACTAGAGATAGTCTAGTTATTAGTAAAAGTAAAACTGTATTAAATACAATTAAGTCCTAATCATTAACCTAGGTTTTAGTCCTAGCTTAATTATATTTATCTACAAAAATGTATGCTAAAGTCTTGCTCACCGCTCATTGCGCGCGTCCATCGTTGATTGGACCGCTAGAGCTGGCTGATATGATGACCTATATCAGCCAATCAGTGAGTGTTTCTGAATATTACCCCTTATGGAAATATTCACGAACATTATCAACCTTCATGATAATATTCTAATTAACAAGTATCAAGGGTTAATTACATGTAACAGGCCCACCCCGTTTCAAATATGATCACATAAGCAAAGGCTGGACGCTCATAAACAAAGGCGTATCGCGTTGCCCTCGCCTACTATTCTGGGTTTATACAGACATTAAGAGCATTATACTCCTTCTTCAGTGACTGCTGTTGTATATTGTTTGTAACTTGATTTAGTTCTTCGAACTGGATTACTTATAACAAAGGGTGAGCTTCAGAGCTTGCTCCCCTATCTTACCGATATCACTTTTAACGGGTCACGTCCAATACCTCTCAAAATAGCATCGCTTCAAACGGATGTAATGTGAACCCGTTACAGCTCAGTGGTGGATGTATCGGTCAGTCGAACGGGTCAGTGGCATAACAATGCGATCACCTCATTGAACCTCAATTACACAGTTACGCGCCGTCGTTTAATTCTTTTCGTGAGCTACTCTGCGTTTTAACTTGACCTCAAGTTGACAGGCACTATATCCAACATTTGTCGCTGAGCAAGACATTCACGCCCGTTTGTCGACCAATCTGGTTTCCAATAGTAAAGGGTACAAGTGGTTACACCATTGTGGCCGTCCGCTTGTCCAGAAACTAAACAGCACAAATTTGTAATCAAATGACAGCGCTTGGCTGCGACGAAAGCCGTGCACGTCCTCTTGTTTACCTTCACATATTGACAAAGTACGGCGGTCAATTCTTCACACTACCGATGCTGCAACTAGACAGCTACTTAGCTCATGTAGATATGTGTATGCCGATGCGTATGTTCACGTATGTATGCAGATGTGTATACATGTATGTATATTGGTGGTCCTCGTAAATTGCGGACAAATCCGAGTCCCTGCCATCAGTCTCGGGTGTATCACCTTTCGAGCAGCTGTTCATACTGAAACACTGTGTCTCGATTCACCGCTCCTCCTGTCCACAGTTCCCTGAATTAGGAATCTTAGTCGCACTCAAGCCATATACGTACTACAGTAACAGTCCGTCCGTCAGTTCATCCTCATCTTCCACCATCCAATCCATTTCCACTTTCACAACGTCCTGCCATCACCTCCACCTCTGTTTTCGTCTTCCCTTCACCATCGGAAACGCTAATCAACTGCTCGCACTCGTTGCAATCGCCACTTCAGACGCATGGCACGTCGCAATTCAAGCGACTTGAACGTCGCACATACGGACTCCTCGTTCTCTTCATCATCCTTGAAATCAATGAACGACCACCACCTTTTAATGGAAGTTGACCCGGACGTGTCCAACGTAGCAGTCCCCTTACCACCCGTTGGCACGGAAACTCTTGACTTTTACGTGGATTTGCAATCCTTACCGCCCCAGTCGCGGTCCATGCGGCTGCGACTCCGTAAACGAGCTGCTAGTCGGTCGTCTCTATCCTCTGCGACGGCCGAAAAACTCCGTCGACGAGTCGCTCGTGTCAAGAAAGCCAAACGCCCCAAAGAGGTGCGTGTGTTCAAACGGCGGCTGCAATTGGCAGTCCGTGTAGCCGTGGGCGTCCTCTTGGCTGGGGTCGTGCAGACACATGGCAACGATCGCGAGTGGCTCTTTTTGCCTGCCAGTTACTACCTCGGAGGACTCACAGTCGCCTCGATGATGGTTATCTACGCGGCGACCAACACCGTCGGTGGCGTGCTAGAACAAGTGTGGCAAATCGATGTCGGTGTCGCAATTGCGCTCCTGTACAACTTTGTCGTCTTTGCCTGTGTGCCCCTCAAGCAAGGCAATCTCCTGACAGTCTCCAAGAATCTCAATGGTAGTACGTACTACGTGAGTCTGCAGACTGGGGCGTCACCCTTCTATTGCTTGCCCTTTTCACCCTGGTAGTGCTGCTCTTGCCTAT
>JH598194.1:116662-193504 GCA_000173235.2 Hyaloperonospora arabidopsidis Emoy2
TTTTAGGGGAATTACAGCTATAGTGCTACTCGTGACCTTTTCCATCGGGCCACAAACCCATCACTATGAAAGCGAGAACCCTGATGACATCTAGAGGGCGCCGATCCTGCTGCTCCGCCAAAAAGTAGATCAATTGTCACTGATGACAATTGATGCTGGATCTAGCGTTCAAAGCTATGCGGTGGACGTCGCTTGCTTTTTTAATAAGAACATCCTACCCCTTAGCTTGTTGACAATGTTCTGTGCAGAAACGGCATACAGAAATATGATACATGGTGAACCGCTGTCTCCAAACATCAAAGATACGCACGTGCCCGTAAAAATAGCTACAGATTGATGCATCTGGACGACGTTGGCCTCGTGTTATCCTACTCCTTTTGTGCATTGCGCGCCGCATACTGGTAGCGCTGAGGTTCTTAAAACAGCACATGACAACGCGCTTACTAATACCTCATAAACAGCTGAATAAGACACTGATGGTGAAGCCTTGATTGCTTTACAGCATCGTATAGAGCGACAGGAGCAGGATCGGCAGAGGATGAGGTGAAAGAAAATTGCGAGCCCGAAGGGTAAAGCTATTAGTGACTGTGCACAAGCTGAACGCCAAACTTTTCAAATTGTACTTGTAAAGGGGTTACATATCGAAGGGTACTCGGTACCCTTCGATACCATCCCACTGAAAGAGATATAGAATATCTTATCGGTTTGTAGGGGCTGACGGGTGTCAGCCACGAGATAGGAAAGATCTTAAAAGATATTAATTTAGGACATGAGTGCCTAGATTAGGTAATATTAGGAGTAAGATATTCTACAAGAGTTAAACGTAAATAAAGTTCAGTTCCCCTTTTGATCTTGTCTAAGACACGTGCCTTGCGAGGTGTCTTTGATCGTTGATCGTTAAGAGTTAGCAACATCTCCCTTAGGTAGCTACGCTTGAGCACTAAGTGCTGTAAATTCACTGAATCGTTCGGTCCCCTGGAATAGGGACCTTAAGCTTTACGCTTGTTGACCCATACAGTTTAGTTCTTTAGAACTAATAGCGCTCTTTGAGCACTGAGTCTTCCTCTGACTTAAGGAGCTGTGTAGCTCCGCTACACTTGGTAGCACTCGTAGTCAGTCTACGTCTGAGTCTTTAAAGACTGGTACTCTGTGAGGATGGAAAACCCCAATCCTCTCTCTGAGGCCCAAAAGGTCGCGCTTGATAAGCTGACCGCATCTTTGGATCCAGAGTATGTATAATTCCTTGTATCGCAAGGCCCGGAAGTGCTGACTGCAGGGCTTCTTGCAGTATGAAGCGTTCCTTCTAGGGCAGGTCCAAGACCAAATGGCGTAGGCTATGCCTACACGCTATGTGTCTGTTCCAGACGAAGAAGCTAGGCCCGTCCACTTAGATTGGAAGTTAAAAACTACTCAAAAAAGGAGGGTGAAAACCTCATCCTCTGGATCCATGAGATTGAGATGGCCATGAGATCAGGCCTGATCAAGCTTGACCGTCAACAGGTCTCGCCGGCTAACTCAAAGCTCGATGGAAGAGCTAGAGAATGGGCCTTGACGTGTAGCACGTCAGTCGAATTAGCGTTTCCCACATGGGAGTCGCTTAAGTCACAATTGCGAGCAGTCACATAGTGACAATAGTGATACACTATATACACTTGTCAACGGAGTGACTGGCCAGGTTGAGGGCAATGTTAGCCTAGAAACCCTTCCATCTTTGGATGCTCTTTGTGAGCTAGACGAAATTTCTGATGGCGAGTTTAGCCAGGCCTTGAAGGCAGGACATTTATCCGAATTAGTGGTCATTAGACCCGATGTTGAGTTGAACTCGTCCTCATTAATGGATGAGTCGGTACTAGAGGATAATAAGGCGGCACTCAGTGCCCGGAGTGGATCTTCGATCCTTAAAGATCCTTTGGATCCATTCTATCCTTTGGTAAAGGAATTTCAAGAAGTGGTGTGTCACAATCCACCATCTGTCTTACCTCCCGCTAGAGGTGTGCCACAACCCACCCTCTGTCTTACCTCCCGATAGAGGTATACATCATGAAATTGACCTAGTTCCAGGAACTAAATACTGCGTAACACGGCAGTGGTCTTTACCTAAGGAACAGTGTGACGTCATTGACGATTTCTTTCGTGCTAAGCACGCGGCGGGAATGGTGCGGGAGAGTAAGTCTCCCCATTCCACACCTACTTTTTGTGTCAAAAAGCCTAATGGTAAGTGGCGTATTGTGCACGCTTATAATAAGCTTAATGCTACCACTATCCCGGCTCAGACACCAATCCCCAGAAAGGATGTTCTTCAGAATAGTATGGTGGGATGTACATTGTACAGTGCGCTCGACTTAGTCGATGGTTATTACCAGCTGCTCATGCGAGCAAGCGATATTCCGCTAACAGCGGTTAGTACCCCGAGCGGTATGCTCTGGGAGTGGCTCGTTACGCCACAAGGGCTGTCAAATGCCCCGGCTACTTTTAATCGTCTGGTGACGCAACTATTCAGACCTCATTGAGGCTATGCACAAACGCACTTTGATGACATCTTTGTCCATAGTCGTGCAACGACCAGTCGATCTGATGTGGATAATCGCATTGATCATTTATGAGCGGTGCTCGAGTGCATGCGCACTAATAAATTGTATGCAAATACATCTAAGTGCATCTTTGGTGCAGAAGAGATTCCCTTTCTGGGGTGCTTTATTGGGAAGCGAGGCCTTCGAGCGGACCCCGCTAAGGTAAGGGCCATAGTCGATTGGGCGGTTCCAAAGAACCAAAACGATTTACGTAAGTGGCTTGGCCTTGCCAATTACTTGCATAAGTATAGTGCGAATTACGCAGACATGACTCGGCCATTATCCAATCTCCTTAAGAAGGATGTGGATTGTTGTTGGCGTAACACCGAACATGATGCTTTTCAAGCAGTTAAGGAAAGTCTCGTTCATGCGCCAATACTAGATTTGCCCGATCTTGATCGGTCTTTCAGTGTTGTCTGTGACACATCTGACTTTGCCATAGGCAGTGCTCTGTTACAAAGAGATGTCGATGGACGCGAACGTGTCATTGCATTCGAATCTCGACAGCTCAAAGCTGCTGAAAAGAACTATCCAGTTCATGACAAAGAGCTACTTGCTATGAAGTACGCTCTAGTCAAATTCAGAGTACATAGCCGTGCGGCTTATGCCAAGGATGAACAATGTGTAGCTTTGCTACTTGCTCTTGGGAGCGAGGAGTTTATAGACTCGGACATAGAATTGTCGGTACGTTTACGTGAGAGGCTACATCGATATTCTATCAATAATGGCCTGTTGTGCTATCGCATATATATTGAGGATAACCCTCGTATCGCTGTCCCTCATGGTGAGGAGTTGAAGTTTCGAATCCTCTATGAGTTACATGATACCGCTTTAAGTGGTCATCTCGGTCGTCAGAAGACCTATAGCTCAGTGAGCCAGGCTTATTGGTGGCCCAAAGTATACAAGTGGGTGAGCACCTATGTGCGTACGTGTGAAACGTGTCAACGGGATAAGCCCTCAGCACATGCGGCGGCGCCACCGGCTAGTCTGCCTGTACCCACTGGGTGTTGGTAGTCCATGAGTATGGACTTTGTGTTTGTCCTACCGAAAGATTCGGAAGGCAACACTGACATTGTGGTCTTTGTTGACCGATTAAGTAAGATGGATCATCTAGCGGCAGTGCCGAACTCTATTGATGCCAAAGGCACAGCGAAGCTTTTTATCGACCGTGTGTTTCGACAACATGGTTTGCCAGTGGCAATCGTCTCTGATAGAGATCCCTGATTCACTGGGAAGTTTTGGAAGTCCATCGTCAAGGTGCTCGGCACCCGTTTGGACATGTCCACAGCGGATCATCCGCAGACCGATGGTCAAACTGAGCGTGTTAATCGCGTCATTAATGACATTTTGCGCAGTGTTTGCGCTGATACGCCTAAGCGTTGGAGCTCCATGCTCCCTGTTGTTGAATTTGCGTTGAACAACGCTGTTCATGCCTCTACAGGCTATATACTCCGTTCTACGTAAACGGTCTCACCCACCCTCGCGTTCCGTTAACGCTACCACTATGTGGTTCAGGGCTTGGTGGGGGAGAGGTTGCCGATCGGCTTGCTGATATCAGCCCTGCTACTATGCAGAAACAAGTGAGCGAGTTTCTCGCAACGCGATTGAATGTCTTAAGACATGTGCGTGACGCAATGGCTGAAAGCCAAGACCAACAAAAACAACAAGCAGATGCTAGAAACAGAGGCTGTATTGAACTTTATCAGGTCAGAGACCAAGTATTACTCAATGCTAAAAACCTACGTACAAATGTAGTGTCCACTGTCTTCAAGACAAAGTTGCGTCCGCGCTTCATTGGACCATTCACGGTCGTTGCTAAGAAGGGTCTTGCGTATACGCTCAACCTTCCACGCAAATTGCGCACACATCCTTTGTTCTACGTTGGCTTACTTAAGCCGTATTGAGATCCGTCCCACGTGAACTTGGAGGTGCTTGCGCCGCGGAAGTTGGCTTCGCCATCTGTTGCTGCATCCAAATCAGGAGGTCAAGCTGGGCCTCCATCCGGGTGTGACCCGACTCCAACGCCTGAATGCAAGCTTGCGTCGCGTCGAGCGCACTCTGGGTCTTACCCAATGTCTCACGGAGACCACTCAGCTCGAGAAGTACCTTCTCATGCTCCTGCTTCAGTACACCGACCTCCACCGACGCTGCTCGATGAGCAAGGGAACCGCCAGTTCCATGTGGAGAGACTCCTGAAACGACGTCGTCGTCATGGCCAATACCAATATCTGGCGAAGTGGCGTGGGTACCCGGAGTTGGAGAACTCATGGGAGTACGAGATACCCCTTCGGCAAGATTGCCCATACGCCTTGGATATTTTTGAACACCGTGGCCAGGGTCATCTCGAGACCGAGGCCGTTTCCCACCACTAGGGGTGTCGATTGGCGTGTTGTTGGTCACAGTCTGACCAGCATCCGCGGCTACCGTAGTAGCCGAAGCATAGCGCGTGCAATTGCATAATTGGCCTCTGGCCTTAAGCTTGGCATAGTCATGCCGAAGCTTGCGTTCGAGACGCACATCGGCCACACTGACACTAGCTCTCAGAGAGTACATACTGCTGAGGCGACGAGTGCGGTGCACCCAGCGAATAAATTCGCTGTCTTCTTTGTCCTTGATTTTTCCTGCGGACAAGAGAATGGGTACGCCCTTAATCGGTGGAACCGGTGCACCACGTGCTTGCAACTCAAGGCGTGCCTTGTACTGAATTTGCGTTGTCAGATATGGCTCCAGGTACCTATCACAAAGTGTCTGGCCACTTGCCCCTTCCTCGAGAGAAGCAGATACAGGACCAATGGACGTTGCCAACGTTTGGCCAGTCGTTTGATGTAGACGGTCTCCACACTGGGTGGAGTGAACACATAGTCACGCTGGTTCTTAAGGGTCGTGACCATTTGCTCATGGCGTCGAGCGCTTTCTTCTCATTGAACAGCCAACTCTTGCTTCTCATCGAGCGGGTTAGTGATGATCGCATCATCACATTCAGCGAACGGACTCAACATAGTCGGAGGATGTACCTCAGACATGGGTGTATCGGACATTGTCCTTGTATCACCCGAGACACTGGTATCGCTACCATAGTCCACTGACTCCTCCATCCCGAGGTATGCGCACAGAACCTTTGACTCGTCAGGAGATGAGGACATTGTGCTGAAGCTTGCGTTGCCTTGAGGTTAACCGCAAGCGCACTGACCTCATTGAAGAACAACGTTTGATTGCCGTTTGGGTAAACGGCAGTCTGGTGGGGGAGGGTGTAACGGGGTTACACATCGAAGGGTACTCGTACCCTGTGTCTTAGACGCACGGGATGGTATCTCACTGAAAGAGATATAGAATATCTTATCGGTTTATAGGGGATGACGGGTGTCAGCCACGAGATAGGAAAGATCTTAAAAGATATTAATTTAGGACATGAGTGCCTAGATTAGGTAATATTAGGAGTAAGATATTCTACAAGAGTTAAACGTAAATAAAGTTCAGTTCCCCTTTTGATCTTGTCTAAGACACGTGCCTTGCGAGGTGTCTTTGATCGTTGATCGTTAAGAGTTAGCAACATCTCCCTTAGGTAGCTACGCTTGAGCACTAAGTGCTGTAAATTCACTGAATCGTTCGGTCCCCTGGAATAGGGACCTTAAGCTTTACGCTTGTAGACTCATAGAGTTTAGTTCTTTAGAACTAATAGCGCTTTTTGAGCACTAAGTCTTCCTCTGACTTAAGGAGCTGTGTAGCTCCGCTACAGTGCTTATCAGTGTGTGTGTCTGCAAATAACGCGACTAGGTGTACTTTACACGTATTAAGTGCGATCTAGCATGTCGTAGGTATATAGGTATATCCGAAGTTACTCTTTCGCTAGGTCACTATTGTGATCCACGTACGTGATTGGATTAAATCGAATAATGGTGAATATGATCACATAAGCAAATGCTGGACGCTTATAAGCAAAGGCTGTATTGCGTTGCATTAGTATACAACTGGAATAATTTTGACATTAACAGCATCATACTCCTTCTTCAGAGAAAGCTGCTGTTGTATAGTGTTTTGTAATTGATTCAATTCTATGGACTAAACTACTTATATCAAAGGGAGAGCTCCAGAGCTTGCTCCCCTATGTTTACATCGCATTCGAGTCGCGGGGAGTGGGGCTCTAAATAGTATCACCATCTCAAAATCTGTCTACAGTAATACACACATGCCTTGGTATTTTTGCAATCCACTACAGTTGAAGGCCGCTAAAATTCTATTTGTGAGAGTTCACTAATACAATCTGTGGAGCCGTCACAAATGGTGTTTGTGAGTGGTCACAGCACACTTAATATACTAGGGTGTGTATGGAAGGCGGTTACCAGTCTGTGAAAGTATGAAGCTCACGACACGTGGCACATAGAGGTCATGGTGCCTTATCGACCGAGAACTGTGGTGAGCCGTGGTCATTCCAAAATAATTTACGACAGTAGAAGTATATCGTGCGTATATTACATAGAGCTCATCTTACGCTGCGTACGATGCTAGCCACGTGATTCTGTGCAACGATAGCCTTGTTGTCAACAGCGCAGGAGATAATCTACAAAGGTCGATAAATAAAAGACAGCGACTGCTAACTTCACTTTATTGCGAGCCCGAAGGGTGAAGCTATTTGGGATTGTGCGCAAAGTGAATGCCTAAATTTTTAATCGTAATTATCTGTCTGTGTGTAAATTATGCAGGTGTACCTTACACGTCGTACTAAGTACGATATAGCCTATTTCCTCCTCGTTGGTGTCACTTTAATTAAACCACTAACTGCGACTGAAGTGTGTAATATTCACACTCGCATCAATGCTCGCTCGTGATTGGCTAAACAGTGATGAAGGGTGGACGGGGCTAACATGCAAATGCTAGACACTCAAGAGCAGCGAAATTCTCGCGCATTTCGCAAACTGTAAGAGTGCATTCAACTCAACAATATTCGTTCTGTGCTCCAAAGATACTTCGATC
This sequence comes from Hyaloperonospora arabidopsidis Emoy2, assembly GCA_000173235.2. Classification (NCBI taxonomy): domain Eukaryota; phylum Oomycota; class Peronosporomycetes; order Peronosporales; family Peronosporaceae; genus Hyaloperonospora; species Hyaloperonospora arabidopsidis. The sequence continues at coordinate 124,204 of JH598194.1, forward strand.
GTCCCCGAATGCTCGACTATCTTCGCACCCACCGTTCAAAGAGTCGAACCAGCACGGAAACCTGGTAATGTGGTATGAGAAATACCGGGAGGGATGTGCCGAGTGACAGGTAGCTGGCCAGGTTGGAAGAGGAGATCTCCAAGCGCTTGATCCGTGATGAAGGCATCAGTGCCCGATCTGAGGACAGTCACGGCTGCCATCGCCATGAGCTCAGCTCTTAGATCCGGAAGTCTTAAGCCAAACTCTTTCCGGGGCAGCTTCACGACCGCCTCCGCTACCCAGGTCTGTCGTCGACCTTCTAAAAGTCCAAAAAACACATGCCAGATGTAATTTTTGATGAATCCATCGAACCGTTTCACCGTGGCCGTATCTGGCCAGCAGTGGCGTCCTAGATACAGAAATATAGGGATGATGATCGCTGAAGCAATAAGGGATCGCTGCTCGATTGTGAGAGTCTTGTAACTCGCCAGTCTTAGTCGTGTCCGTATTTGAGACTGCAAGTTCCCAGTTAGAACTGATACTGACCTTGCTCCCTACTTGAATACCCAGATACCGACAGTTTCTCACTCGAATCAATAATTTCGCCGGCCAATCCCAGGGAGTGTCGGCTGTTAGTTCGTGCGCATGCAACGCAATGGCTGTAGTCTTCCCCGCGTTTAGTATCAGCCCAGAAATATCGCCATAGTCACTGATTGTAGTCATCACCGTTCCGACTTCGTTCGGCGATTGAAGGTAGACCGCCGTGTCATCGGCATAGCCGACCACCCGCAGTGTGAATGAAGAAGAGTCAGTTCGCAGAGGAACTCCGCTATGACTTCCCGGTGGATCTATTTTCTAATATAATGGCTCCAAAGCTAGGATGAAGATAAGAGGTGCAAGGGGACAGCCCTGCCGAATTCCTCGTGTCACGTAAACTTCCTCAGACTTTTCCCCGTTCGCCATAAATCGCACGGTGGTACCACAGTGTAAGAGCTCGATAGAATTCACAAAGTTCGGTGGAAATCCATAGCGACGTAACGCAGCATATAAGTACCTCCTGTCCAGAGAATTATAAGCTTTCGCGAAGTCGAGAAGTAGTACCAATGCGTCTCTGTGAGCACCAGAGTGAGTCGTAGCAACCCGAGCCGCCTCGAAGTAATCAATCACAGTGTAAATATTCCTGCCCGGTACAAATCCATGTTGGTGTACATTGATTCGCGTAGGTAGAGCTCCTAACTTGGGTGGCTATCAGACGCATCAAAATTTTATAATCCGTATTGAGGAGAGCGAGAGGACAATAATTAAGTGGGTTGCTACCATCCCCCTGTTTCTTCAAGCAAAAAATATCGGCTCGTGAGAAAAAAGCTGGATACACCTGGTCGGTATACCACATCTTGTAGAGCTGAGTCAGTAGTGGTACCAGCACCTCAGTATATTGCCGGTACCAGTCGTTGCCGAGCTCATCCGGTTCGCATGCTTTCCTTAATTTGCAGTCCTTCATTGCTGCGGCAACCCTGGCTTCTGTGATAAGGTAGCTCCATCTAAAAAAAAGAAACATCGTGAGTAGATCCCGGTCGCATCCAATCAATAACAGGTGCCACATTTTGTGACTTTGTCGACCCCTGAAAGATCGGAATCCAGGCGTCCGCCAGACTATTTGCTTTTCGTGAACCATGCGTGTTGATTGTTCGTGAATGGGGCGTTAATGCAGGTATCATGTTATCAGCAAACGTGCAAGAATGCGTCGAAAGAGATGTTTAGTTGCCTGGCCGTCCCACCAAGTGTGAGATTTGAAGAGCGACATTGTTTGTGTCGCGACCATTCACGTTTGGTGATAGCTACGTGGATACGAATCACCTTGAGTTCCTCAGAGTTTCATGTTCTGACGGTGATGTGACAGTGGCCACAAACAGCCTCTCTTGAACCTTGTCAATTCGTTGAAGCTGGCAGCAAAGTTTCTTGCGATACGTATTTCGTAATGATTTCTTAGCATCACGTATCATCTTCAGGAACCCAACGACCACAGATTTCTTAAATTGGTCCCATAATCGAGGTGCGTCAACTCCGGAAAAAGATCCAGTACTTAAGGTCATAGAAAATTCCTTGATTGCGCGAATTGAAAAGGCGTTCACCCGTTTATGTGCATACGACAGTACTGGGTAAGCTCGAAGGGTTTCTTTTTACGCCTGACAGGGTTGTCTGGAGATCGAACATGTAGCAATACCCCTTTATAATCCCCTACTACCCCGTATTTATCAATTTCTGTGTCTGCTATCCGGACACGGACTTGGTCAATAACGTACCATCGATCCAGTCGACTTGACGCCAGCCTGTTCTCTCTGACCGGGTATTGATAAGTATGAGAAGTCGCATGGAATCGGGCAAGTGCAACCCGGTCGGTTCTCCTCCGGAATGAAAGTAGCGGAGGTTTCCTTCAGCCTCCATTGACGTAAGAGATCTCGTAGTCCAGGAGAATCGTGATCCATTGCAGCTGGTGCATATGATCGGTCAGCAATACCGTGAAGGTTGCAATTGAGGTCGCCCCCCATGAAAACATGCACGCCGCCCGGAATTGTAAGCGCACCAAGCATAAAAACAAAGCTTCTCTCGCGACGGGTTCAGTAGGTGCATAAATGTTCACTATGAATACATCATCCGTTCCATTCGACGCTTTAAGTGCCATGAAGTGTGGAGTCCAGAGATCTTTCCACAAAGGGATCGCGTTAGAGAGCCGGCTACGCGGGTGGAGTAAAATTCAATACCAGCTCTTCGTTGGTTAGCGGCAGACAAATAGGGCAAAACTGGGCACCTCGGCCCCGTTCGATTTCCCCAATGGTGGGCATGCTCCTGTGTGACGTCAATGATGTCGTCTGGAGATACGTGAATTTCTTGAACAAATACTACATGTAACGGGGTGAGCCTGTTACATAATATTGTCATTGATAATAAATGACAATAAAACAATATTATCTTAAGAGATAATATTATACAATATTACTTACCACAGTGTATTGTTGGAGTGACTCAAGGGTCTGCTCATGGATTGATATAGACCATTATATCAACCTCACCAGTCGCTGCTAGACGCGCGCAATGGGTGGTGTGCAAGACGTCACCATACGTAGGCTGCCAGAAGTTGGGACACTACGCTTACGAGTGTAGTGCCCCACGCCCAGTACCAAACATTACTGAGCAAAATGATCGGCTATTTGCCAAGAACGGCAATGAGCGTAGGTCCAACGCTATTGCACAACCACAACAGCGAAGTGAACCATAAAAAAATGGTCGGGGTCAGTAGGGGCGGAGCGCCCTACTGATCCAGCAACCTCAAGAGAATTTGCAAATCTCTTGACGAAAGTTGCTCCAGATACACAATCATTGTGTGTCTCTGCACCTAGTGATGAGGTATCACCGATTACCTTGGAATTGAAAATGACAAATGATTTGTCACTTCGTGCTCTAGTCGACTGTGGGGCGTCGAACAACTTTGCTCGTCGTCAGTCGCTAAAGGGTCGTATGCTCAAGTTCGTTGAGCGCGACATCCCCCCGACGAGGATGACGGTGTGCCTTGCCACAGGCGCTTCGATAACCGTTGAGAAACGTGTAGGTGGAATCCACAACACGTTAGAGGGCAAACAGTACAATGATGATTTCATCGTACTGGATCTAAATGACATATTTGATGTCATCCTGGGATTACCTTGGCTCGCAAGGTACGAGCCAAGAGTGAGCTGGCAGCATCGATCCGTGAAGATGCCTGCCGCTTGTTCATCTGATGGCCATCTGATGAACGTCATGGAGCGTCCACAAGCGTGTGGATATACTGCAAGTGAGTGCGATGGCCTCACTTGCGGTAAGGTTGTTAGCACGACTTCCAAGACCTAAGTGTAGCTGATCCCTACACTTTGGAGGAATCTGTCGGCGGCTGTGCGAATGCACAGGCAGTGCCGAAGGTCCACCACTCGAATAAGTCGAGTATATCGGGACATGGATGCATGCCTAGCGAAAAACATCCTAGGAAGAAGAAACCGGTTGCCACCAAAGGGCAACACGGTCATCCTAGGTCGACTGGAGAGTTGACCGTAGAGGATCGGTACCTGACTGTGGTTGCACAGCCACATTCAGAAGACGTCGAGGGAATAAGTCCCCACGTACTGGAGGAAGGAATTCCTCAAGCAGTTACATGCTGAGAGAACAGGCTCTCAGAAACCTGAGGAAACAAGTTCTCAGGAAGAAACCGAGACATTGAATATCTTGGTTAATGACGGATAAAGCGTAGGCGCTTATACACTTGATCTGATCGCGCCTCCGAAGTTGACTTCGGAGATCACTCAATTGTCAATGCTGGAACCGAAACGGTTCCTGCTTGATCTGCGTAGTGGCAAGGTCAAGCAGGTCTGCATACTCGTCACAGAGGATGATTATGTGACCGATATTTGGTCAGCATCAGTATTTGCTGAGAGCGAACGGGTTCTCAGCAGCTCATCGATGGAAGAAAGTGTCCTCGATGAGAAGACTCGAATTGAGTGATACACGTATAAATCAGTCGCTTCAGGCAAATCCTTTGTATAAGGATTTGATCGAATTCAAGGATGTGTTCCCTGAATCCGTGCCATGCGAATTGCCTAAGGATAAAGACACTCGACATGAAATCAAGCTCAAACCGGGCTCGAAGTACTGTGTCATGAAGCAGTGGCCACTGCCTCGTGAACAAGTACTAGCGATCGACAAGTTCTTTGCTGATCGCTTTGCATCGGGTCATGTGAGGGAGTCAACTTCGCTTCACAGCTCTCGGACCTTCTGTGTGCGCAAGGCCTCAGGAAGATGGCGGATAGTACACGCATTCAACAAGATGAATGATGTAACGGTACCGTCGTAGACGCCGTTACCGAGGAAGGACGTAATCATTGATGATCTGTCAAAGAGTACCATCTTTTCGTCCATGGATCTGATGGATGGCTTCTATCAGATCCTAATGCGTGAACGGGACATCCCGTACACGGCAGTAAGCACCCCGAGCGGCATGCTTTGGGAGTGGCTAGTGATGCCATAGGGGCGGAGTAACGCCCCTGCCACCTTCAGCAGATTTGTTACAAACCTATTGCGACTGGTGCAGGATTTTCACCGAGTTGCTGTGAATATTTGTTCGTCCATAGCCGGGCTATGAATGGGAAGACGGACGTGGAAGTTCACAGAACACATGCTCGTCAGGTCTTCAACTTATGCAGAAGCATAAGTTGCATGCCAATATCAAGAAGTGTATATTTGCGGCTAGCGAAATACCACCTCTTAGGTGCATCGTAGGTAAACACGGCGTACGCCGTGATTCCGAAAAGATCAAGGCGATCACCGACTGGTCTGTGACAGTCGATGTCAAGGGACCAAGAAAGTTTCTTGGGCTAGTGGCATACTTGTACAAGTACCCGCACATCTATGGCTCTCTATTCGCGGAGTATAGTTTCTCCGTCGATTGTAACCCAGGACGACTTAAAGTCGTTGCTGATGATCTTTGGCGCCGGCCCGGTTTCGCGCTGGCCACGCGATTCAACAGTGAGGTTGAGCCCACTGTTGCAACACTAGTTGCAAGTGTTTCGTCGTCAACACTGCTTGATGACGTGAAGAAAGCATACGCAGAAGATAAGGATCTTCTGCGATTGATGGATCATTTGGTAAATCCATCCCGGCAATCATTGAAGGAATTACCGGCTTTGTACCGATCCGACGAGGATCGGTACACAACATGCAACGGGTTGCTGTAATATACAGCCGTTGCCGGCGACACCCCTCGTGTAGTCGTTCCCACTCTTAATGATCTGCGTTTGCACATCATGTATGAGTGTCACGATGCACCAACAGGTGGGCATCGTGGTAGAGAAAAGACCTGCCTTACGGTAAGTCACGAGTTTAACTGGCCCCGCCAGTATCAGCTCGTGCACAAGTAAGTTCGTGATTGCAAGGTCTGTCAACGGGTGAAGCCTAGTCCTTCATCTCGTGCACCGTTCCAGCCTTTGCCCGTTTTGGCAGAGTGCTGGCAGTCCGTTTCAATGGACTTTGTCTTCGCAATCTTCCAAGAAGACCGCAAGAAGAATGGTATTCTTGTGTTTGTCGACCGATGAAGCAAGATGGTACATCTTGTTGCTGTACCGGAGTCAATCAAAGCCGAGGGCTGTGCTCGTGTCTTTACTGACACGTCCTTTTTGACTCTACGGTTCACCCCGTGGACTAATCTCAGATAGAGATCCGTGGTTCACGGCGAAGTTTGGCAATCCGTGTTCCATACGCTTGGAACACAGTCAAAAATGCCAACTCCTGACCATCTTGAAGTAGATGGTCAAACGGATCAGTATTCGGGTCCCACAAAAGTGGGGAACGTCACTGTCTGTCAGGACAGTGCTGGTGAACCCCATCATACAATATCCCGAAGATTTAACTTCTTCCCTCACCGTGGATCGAGCCAGTGACCTCTGGGATAACGCTGCCACACGTCGCAATATCAAGACGAGCCAATTGAAGCTCGTCGCGGAGGGCTCTATGCTCCCGGTCGTTTTTCCCAAGGGAGAACACAAACTGCGGTCGGTCATCCGACCGATCGACACAGTGAGATTGAACCGTCGACGTTAAATCGTGACGTCGATTCCGTACGTGTTCCACATCCTCGCGCAAGTCGTCCAGGATGCGGTAAAGCGCAGGAACTTCGAACGATAAGTCCTCAAACTGAGTCTGAATCAGCTTGACATCCTCCACTGCAGCCGTTAGTGGATTTGCAAGGTGCTCAACGCTTTTGGAGAGTATGTTGACCCACCGTGTCGAGAAGGAGGGGGCAGCGAACGAGATATACCGTTCACTGGCGCGGTTATCCGCCATCACATTACAGCTGGGAGCCTCGCTCTCAGCTCATGACAGATGTTGCTGGCCTCGTTGAGAAGTTCGACGATGTTCAGAAGGATCATCGTAAAAGGAGCACCCGAGGTGCTTATAGACGGATTGCAAATTTGCAATCGCGTCACGCATCTCGGCGGAGATGTGAGCCCTTTCCCAGATCGAACTAAGAGAGTATTCTCCTCTCTTAGCCCGCAACGAGTTGTCTATACAACTCGAGAACGCGTCACCCCACGCGTGGCATAGAATTTCAGCCTCACGCGATAACTGATGGAGTTTATTTTGAGTCCCAGTTGAGGTACGCATTTTTTAAGCCTAATGCAAGCCGCATTGAATTTACCCAGGTAAGCTTAACGCCCAACGTTTAACACGTTTGAACAAGGGCGTTCCAATCTTGAAGCAGCGATTGTTTATCGCGCTTTGTGGTTACCGATGTTTAAGGAAAAGATAGAGGTAGAATTACTTCAGCGATAAAAGATTTATCGCTGTGCTGCAGGACTGTGAAGCCTGGAAGCATCAAATATTGATATTTGATGATGTTCACTTGTCTCACCAGACAAGCTGTTAATAACAGGCTCTAGGAGTAGCCAAGGCTTGTGCTCAGGGGCTTGACGCAACGTTATGCGATCAAGAGCCTTCTGATTGATACCAACAGAGGTAATTGGTATCACTAATGATGATGGCTCGCGCCATCGTCGTAATCGTTGACATCGCGCACTTGTGAGTGCGTATGACTCGACGTAGGTGATGAACCATCAGGCTCATCACCATCAAACCCAAAGAGAGAGTGATAGAACTCACTCCTCTCGTAGTGTGGGCGAGTCTTCTTTTCGAAGGCTCTGACTGAGTCGCCCAGGGTGATCCGGGAGATCTCACAGACTTCTTTGAGTCGGACTCATCGCCCGACTCACCATAGTAGATGAGCTCCAAAGAGGAGCTATCATTAGCACATGGTGAGGTACCACGTGCACCTGCAGCAACAGGTGCTGCAGAGTGAGAAGATGTTACAGCAGACGACGTATCGTCTGCTGTCGGTAGCAGTGCGCTATCACATGCAGCTACACTTATTCGTGTAGCCGCTTTCTGTGCAGCTTGCGCTGCGCACCACATGGACTTTTTAACCATGCGATGATGGTCAGAAAATGGAAAGAACTGACCAACAAGTGCTTCCCTTTCCCAATGCTTCCAACGGGGGAACTGGCCAATCGAATAGTCACTATCGTGACTATCGTTTAAGGAGAAGGTGATGAAACGGGGTGAGCCTGTTACATAATATTGTCATTGATAATAAATGACAATAAAACAATATTATCTTAAGAGATAATATCATACAATATTACTTACCACAGTGTATTGTTGGAGTGACTCAAGGGTCTGCTCATGGATTGATATAGACCATTATATCAACCTCACCAGTCGCTGCTAGACGCGCGCAATGGGTGGTGTGCAAGACGTCACCATACGTAGATGTAGATTAATATAATGAAGTTAGTACTAAGAATTAGACAGAAGAATTAGGACCATTATATTAAATACACTTTATCTTTTCCTGTATCTCAAAGAGTTCGATTCCTTAGAAAGCCGACTCTTCCTCTTCCTCTGCGTACCGTGTACGTGAAGTCACGGGGTACCTGCCTACACTGTTGTCAGTGTAGGCGAGCTAGAACTGAAGCAGTACTAGCGACCGGTGCCCCGTTGCACTACATCAAAATGACCGTGTCCGTGCCTCCGTTGAAAAGACGCAAACCATTCGCGACGGTCCTGCTCGTATTGACCAAAACCTCTCACGTTCTGAGTCAATAAGCCTGTAATACAATCATTTTTGTGTACTTTTGCCCAGTCACATATGTCAATGGAGAGAGAGTGTGTATTCGTTCGTGCCGTCTTCGTTCCTTCCTTCTACAAGATCGAAATGCGCCAAAGATCTTAAGGAGCGATGTTTCGCGATCGCATTGGGGTGTTTCCGTGAAAAAATCTTCCAGCATGGTTTGCGCAAAACCATGTTGGTGAGTGAACTGCCTCTTGCTTCCTATCAAGATTCATGACTTCTGTCCTTCCCGTGAGCATCTAGATGTACAGTCCGAGTAAGGCTGCCTCCAGCCATACCTAGAGGTAGTAAAGTAGATTTGCTCCAGTTTCGTTCCAGCGCGATATATTGGCACAAGGTGTGCACTACCGAGAAGTCCGGAGTCCAGATGGCCATTGAACCATTTCTGGCTCTGCCCATGACAGTCGTATTATAATCCCTAATGATATAGGGGAGTGTGTGCGCGATATACCATATAGCGATCGGTAAATGTTCCGGTCGATGTCTGACCAAAGAGTCATCTACAAAATTCCTAGCCGTGTCCAATGGTCAGTTCGCGCTAGGAGAGTGAAAGCTTCACCTTGGATGAGAGTATGGCTGTCCGTTATCCAGGCTGATCAGTGCTTCCAGGCCCTCGTATTTAGGTCTTCGTCAGACGCTATCCGGCTTAGTAGGTGAAACTGGTATCAAAAGACTTTATGTTCGCCCCCTCCTTGGAGCTGATCAGCCGAAAAGTGCTGAGCTGCAAGTTCTGGAGGATCAATTTTGGAGCAAACATTGAAATGCACATGTCCTACATGTTTAATCTGCGAAAACACCTAGTGACTTTATATGTTACAGTCGACGGTTACCAGATGAACCGATTTATAATGGACAGTTTGCCACGAAAACACCGATTACAGATGCTATAAAATTATGGCGAGGTAGGCATGGAGCACGTTGATATGCAGAGAAGGTCCGAAACGCTATTCTGATTCTCGACTGTGCAGAGCATGCGGAGGCTGTAGTGGCGTATCAAGAGATTTCACCTTGTGTAACGGGGTGAGCCTGTTACATGTAATTAACCTTTAACACTTGTTAATTAAAATATTATCATGAAGTTGATAATGTTCGTGAATATTTCCATAAGGGGTAATATTCAGAAACACTCACCTATTGGCTAATATGGGTCATCATATCAGCCAACTCTAGCGGTCCAATCAACGATGGACGCGCGCAATGAGTGGTGAGCAAGACTTTAGCATACGTTTTTGTAGATAAATACAATTAAGTTGGGACTAAAACCTAGGTTAATGATTAGGACTTAATTATATTTAATACGATTTTACTTTTACCAGCAACTAGACTATCTCTAGTTGCTTTCCCTTCCTCTGTTGAGTTATCAGAGGTATCGAGGCACCACTAACACTGCTATTGGTGATAGTAGCTCCACACTGGTTGTCCAGTACGTTGCTCAGGTGCCCCGTTACAAAAACACAGGTTAATGATTATGACTTAATTATATTTAATATAGTTTACTTTATACTTCTATTGACCGAATCGTTCAATAGCTAGCCTTTCTCTGCACGTACGGTGTACGTGAAGTGACGTGCGGCTAACTTACACGGTGTCAGTGTAAGTTGGCTTGTACTGAGTCAGTGTAAGTTGACTTGTACTGTGTCAGTACAAGTCACCAGTGCCCCGTTACACCTGGAAGCACTTTGTAGTCCGTCCAAGGACCGCAACCCCCGCACCCAACATATACATGTTGGATGATAATGGTGACAACTTTCACACCACCCGTTAAATCTACTCTTATTTGAGTGAAATCGAATGGAGTGCGGTCGAACGACTGGGTTCGACCGTCGGTGAACATGCCGTTTGTGTCATGATGTCCGCACTTCAAATAGATGAGCAGCATGCCGCCGTCGCCAAGTTCATACAACATGAACTTGACGAGTCACGGCAGAAAGTAACCTTGCTTCACCAGCAAGGTTCTCAGCAGGCAGAGCTGTTGAGAGAACATGGTGCTTAACAGTTCGAACTGTTGAGACAAAGCAGGCACAGACTGATGTTCCCAAGGCGGCGCACGCGCGTCGACCCGAAACTTTAAAGGTAGACATCTCAAAGTACAGAGGAGTCAAGGAAGACTCCTGTTAAGATGGTTCGTTAAATGAGAGGACGCCATAGGAGCTCGTCATATTGCTGATGACCAAATTCAGGTCAAATTTGCTCAGTCGGACTTGGCACGGCGTGCCAAAACTTGGGCAATAGGCCTCAAGTTGCACGACCTATAAGTGTTTGGGTCGTTGGAGGTCATTAAGACCCGGCTCAGCCAACCGTTTGAACTGCCACGGGTTGAGTTCAGGGCTCGATTAGAGCTCCTATAACTTAAGCAGGGTAAGCGTGATGTGCACGCTTACGCCCAACACATACGACTTCTCGCAAATTGTAACACGGCCTACCCGAACCATGAGAACACAATGATTACGGTGTTCATGCAGGGTCTTGCATATAGTCCCATAAAGACCCAACTGTTCTATTTGGAACTGGATTCTCTAGAAGAAGCGATATGAGTGGCGGAACAGGAAGATTATAGATTGAGACAGGCTCATGATAGTTCGGGTTCATATCGTTCCTAAGACGACAAGAAGTCGGAGGTCCGGAACCTATGGACCTCTGTTATGCTGAGAGCGAAAGGCCTCTCTCTTCAAACGACAGCAGAAGTGCAATTGCTGTCAGAAACTAAGACACTTCGCCTACGAGGGTACAACGGAGCGGACCGTTAAAAAACGATCGGGGTCAGTAGGGGCGAAGCGCCCTACTGATCCTGCAACCTTAAGAGAATTCGCAAACCTTATGATGAAACTTGCTCCAGACTCACAATGCTTGTGTGTCTATGCAATTGGTGATTACCCCTCATCCCCTTGAATTTGATGGTGACAGAAGATTTGTCACTTCGTGTCTTAGCTGACTGTGGGGCGTCGAACAACTTGGTTCGTCGCCAGTCGCTAGAGGATCGAAGGTTCAAATTCGTTGAGCGCGTTACTCCTCCTACGAGGCTGACGGTATGCCTCGCGACAGGCGCATCGATAGCAGTGTTGAAACGTGTAGTGGTATTTCGCTACACATTAGAGGATTTGCAGTACAATGATGATTTCATCGTACTTGATTTGGATGACAAATTTGATGTCATCCTAGGGTTGCCCTGGCTCAGAAGATACCAGCCAAGGGTCAGCTGGCAGCATCGAACCGTGAAGATGCCTGCCACTTGTTCATCAGATGGCCAGCTAATGAACGTCTTCAAGATTCCACAAGCGTGTGGATGTACTGTGAGTGAGTGCGATGGCTTCACTTGCGTACGGTCGTTAGTACGACTGCACAAGATCACAGTGTGACAACCAATCACACTGTGGAGGAATCTGCCGGCGGCTTTGCGGATGCACAGGCAGCGCCGAAGGTCCACCACTCGAATAAGTCGAGTATATCGGGACATGGGTGTACACGTAGCGGGCGACATCCAAGTAAGAATAAACCAGTTGCCCACAAAGGGCAACACGATGATCCTAGATCGGATGGAGAGTCTATCGTAGAGGACCTGGCTGTGGTAGCGCAACCACAGCTAGAAGACGTCGAGGGAATAAGTCCCCACGTACTTGAGGAAGGAATTCCTCAAGCAGTTATTGGTGAGGTAACGAGACCTCATCAGCCTGAGGGAATAAGTCCCCAGCAGCCTGTGGAAAAGGGTTCCCAAGGAAGAAACCGAGACATTGAATATCTTGGTTAATGACGGATAAAGCGTAGGCGCTTATACACTTGATCTGATCGCGCCTCCGAAGTTGACTTCGGAGATCACTCAATTGTCAATGCTGGAACCGAAACGGTTCCTGCTTGATCTGCGTAGTGGCAAGGTCAAGCAGGTCTGCATACTCGTCACAGAGGATGAGTATGTGACCGATATTCGGTCAGCATCAGTATTTGCTGAGAGCGAACGGGTTCTCAGCAGCTCATCGATGGAAGAAAGTGTCCTCGATGAGAAGACTCGAATTGAGCGATACACGTATAAATTAGTCGCTTCAGGCAAATCCTTTGTATAAGGATTTGATCGAATTCAAGGATGTGTTCCCTGAATCCGTGCCATGCGAATTGCTTAAGGATAAAGGCACTCGACACGAGATCGAGCTCAAACCGGGCTCGAAGTACTGTGTCATGAAGCAGTGGCCACTGCCTCGTGAACAAGTACTAGCGATCGACAAGTTCTTTGCTGATCGCTTTGCAGCGGGTCATGTGAGGGAGTCAACTTCGCTTCACAGCTCTCGGACCTTCTGTGTGCGCAAGGCCACAGGAGGATGGCGGATAGTGCACGAATTCAACAAGATGAATGCTGCAACGGTACCGTCGCAGCCGCCAATACCGAGGAAGGACGTCATCATACATGGTGCAAGTAGCCTGGTGCGTGTTTATAGTGCGGGAAAGAGGTCCACTAAAAGTGCGACTGTCCAAGTGAGGACAAAGGAACCTCACGTTGGCCGTAGCAGATGGCGTGGATGACACATCTCAGTGGATTTCAGACAGCGGTTGAAGTCGCCGCTTGGTGACAATGGCCTTGTAGCTTCTCGACGCGGTAGAGTGAGATGATGAGGGTTTGCTTTCGAATGGATAGAGCGTGCGAATGCAGATAAAGGAATCTTTAAGTTGATGGCTTGCGCCGATGGCTAGGTTCGACAAGTCACGATTCGCGAAGTGTTCTCTGCGGAGAACCTCTTCTGGAACATAATTTCGTTTGGAAAAATTGAGGAGGTGGGGTGCAAGCTACGCTACGATAGAGAGAAGCGGTATGTACTTCGCCGCAGCGATGGATGCAAAATTGTTGATGTCCATAAAGACACAAATATTGTTTTGGTGGTGCAATTTGTCGAAGCTGACGAGACGGAAGCCGATGATTGCTTGGCTACCGCGGTTTATGAAACTTTAAGTGCACTACACCCCGATGTGCAGTCTGGCAGCCTTCTATATTTCCATCTTCGTTTTGCTCACCTTTCATACGACATAATTGAGCGTATGGAAGGTGACCCTAAACCAATATGCGATTCACGGATATAGCCAGGCCGCCTGCTTGACATGTGCACAAGGCAAACAACGACGTAACAACAAATCGCAGAAGGCCTCAGGACGGAAAGCGCTGATTGACAGTGTCGGCGGTGTCATCTGTAGCAACATTTAGGGGTCGATCACAATGACTGATAGGCTTGGCAACACACAGATACAGGATCAACTTTGTTGACCACAGAAGAAATTATTGCCGCGTATTTCTCGCCAAGAAAAGGACAATACGTCGAAGCGTTTTAAAGAGTTTTTCGTCAATTTTGAGAAGCGTTTTAATCGCACAATTCACTGTCTTCTCACAGATGAAGGAAGTGAGCACAAGGTTGTGGACCCGTTTTGCAAGGGCAAGGTGTGCGTCGATAGGTTTCGAAAGCTGATAATCAAGAATAGAATGGAAAAGCTGAGCGTTGCACCACAAAATTATGAACATGGTACGTTCGATAATAATTGGATCTGAACTGCCACTCATCCTTTTAAGGAGACGCGGCAGAATATTCAGCGTATACTTTAAACCGGAGCCCGACCGAAGCAAACATAATCTCGCGTCGCCGTTTTGGTGCTGACGGGGGACAAGCCAAGGCTGAAAGCCATTGTCATTTTTGGATCACCTTTTACCGCTATTCGGACACCAAAGAAGAAGACACTCGACAGACGCGGGGAGGCGGGACTTATTGTCCGCAAAAATAATGAAGTTCAAGGATTCCGCGTCTTGTTTACAAAGCACAGGGTGGTACGTACCACAAACACGTCCAAATAATCAAGACAGTAGCAAAAAGGAAAATGCGCAGCTCATCCGCCAGATTCGGAACGGCTTATAGACAGAGACTGGTGACGAGAATACCGCAAGAACAGGCAACTAATGTTGAACATCTGGAGAAGTCACAAGCGAAATGACAGAAGCGGAACACACGTGGTAAGCGCGGAGGTCATGGAAAGCGCTCGTGTCAAGGCGATGTCGACAGATCGGGGGTGGCTAGCCCAAATTTGGGCATGAGTACAAGATGCGATGGGAAGAAGACCCCTCCACGTGAGATTATAAAGTCGGTCTATCATGAGGAGCCAAAAAAATGAGTGCCGCTATGAAAAGCGACAAGCTTGTTGAATGGGAGCTTGTAGGGAAACTCGAGATTGATTCGTTAGTCGCAAACGACAAATGGGGGCTGGTGCCCCGCACCAGTGAAATGCATTCACTTCAGAAGGAATGGGTGCTCAAGACGAAGACGGATGCAAACGGTGAAGTGGAGCGTTACAAGGCATGCGTGGTAGCGTGCGGAAATAAACAGAAATTTGGGGATAGTTACACGCTAACGTTTGCCGCGTCATGGGCATGACGACGAGCAAGGTCATCATGGCATTGTCATAAATTCGGAGCGTGCCAGCGCGACACGGAGATGTGCCTAATGCATATGTTAAGGCATCCACAGATTCAGACGTCGACATTTATTTGTATGTACCACAGGACATGATTGTGGAAGAGGTTGAGCTCCAAAGGCTTGGAGTGCAGCATACTGGACAAGTGGTGTTGCGATTACAGCGCAGTAATTATGGACTAAAGCAAGCTGGGAGGCTTTGGTCTAATCTACTTCAAGTAGAAATGTTGCGAGCAGGATTCGTGCGATGTATGACAGACACCTGTGTCTTTAAAATCGACAGTGAGGTCCAAACTGTTGTTGGGGTGTATGTCGATGATTTACTGGTGACTGGGTCAACGCAGAAATGTGTGGATCAAGTGTTTATGCGCTTAGCAACATTGCAGATCAAAGACCTGCGAGTCGCGAATACGTTCCTAGAAATGATCGCTTAACTGCTACATGAAATGCAATTCTGAATGCAACACTAAAGCCGCTTGTTCACTCTATTCTGCGTCAGTGCAATGAGGAACCTAGAAGAAGAGCAATCCAGAAAACAATTGCATGTGTAGCACACGCTTTCTAATAGGCCACTTCGTTAAGACATTAGGTAGTACAATGAGTGTAAAATGTACGTGACCACGACCACCTGCCACTTCCAAGTCGTGTTCGTCCGAGACCACAACGCCCTTGCGAGTCTCATCGCTACGCGGCTCCTTGACATCGAGGCGGGGATAGAAGAATGTTTCGCCACCTTGGGCACGTCATCTGTTCTAGAATGGTTATGAAATGGGGCAAAAAGCGTCTATTGATGAGATGCTAATGAAGCTTGGACTACAGCATGCAAATTCCGTGACTACACCGATCGAACTCGACTATGACAACGATGTGCACGACATAGAACCACTGTTTCCCAAGGAGAGTCGAGATAGAGCCGGATCGGTACAGAGCTTCCAGTCGATTGTTGGTTCACTGCTTTGGCTGGCACGCTGCTCACACCCGGATATAGCCTATGCGGTACACCGAGCAAATCACCAAGCACATGCGTCCACATTAAGCGACCGGCAGCTGACTAAGCGAATTGCAAAGTACCTGAAAGGAACCAAGGATGATAAGCCTCGGTTGGAAAAAATCAAGATGCGCACACTTCTATCGTGGAACTTACCAGCAAAATTGACGCGGATTTTGCGGGCGTTAAAGTCAGCCGAAAACCGGTCAGCGGCGGAATATTCACCTCTTGCATGGCGTGATAGTAGGCAGGACGTGCCAAAAACAGGAGGTTTTCGTACTGTCTACCATGGAAGCAGGATTCGCGTCAGCTGCACACGCTGGACAATAGTTATTAGGGCACATGAGTTACTTACTGAACTGGAGTTGTACGTACCGTTGCCGATGACCATGGGGATTGAGATGAACAATCAAGCGGCAATTCGTCAGCTGGAATATTTGGAGACTCGAAATAAAGCTTAAGTTCATCAAGGATTATGCCAAGAATGGTTCGTGAAACCTACCTACGTACCGACAAAGACGCTAATCTGCTAATAAAAGCATTTAGCGCTGTTCGCCTGCGAGGTTTAATGAAGATGTGATTGCTGGACCATGGCAATTTAGAGGTCTAAGTGGGAATTTTCAGACGTATGGCATGACACTGTGAGGGAGGAGTGTCAGAAAGCAACGTGTTATTGACGGGAGAGGCTAATGCGCCGGAAAGGGAAGACTATTCAGCCGGTATCGATGGACGGTAGGGAGGTTTTGGCCGCTTAAAATCCTGTTTTGAGCTTTTGGCCAACATGATTCTTCTTTTATGCTCTTGTGCGCTCTTAGAGTGGGACGGGGGAGATGGGCGGAAACGGCAGGTATCACAGACATGACCGATTCAATCGGTTTCTCATGTTTAATACATTATCGGAGAGGGGTGAACCATGACTCAAGCAAACGTTACCCATAAATAGGCATACAGATTAGCCAATCAAAACAAATTGAAGCAACAATATCCGCATGATTCCAAGCGATGACAGTATCACCCGTGTCGCCGCTCAGGTCATCTCTGCTCCATCGAGGCGGCTCCAAGCATTATGTACTCGTCCACGTCTATATCCATTTAGTACTTGCGGCGATGCGTCCGTATCAGCACTAGAAGATCACCGATCTGGCGACGACGTTGGACTCAGTTGAGACTGCTGCAAGTATCTGTACAGTCTGAGGGTAAGGCAACGTATAGCTATTTTTACATTTTAAAGAACGGCTAACCTGGCGTAATATTATCAGTTTTCCGCAGTTCAAGAGCTCTGAAGCGTTTGTGAGTGCCATTTGAGTGCCATTTAACTGAACGCTTTCGTTCTTCGGGTACGTTTTAGTGGCTTTTTTGGTCTCAAGTGCCATGAAGTTACTCACTATTTGTCTCTATTGTGTCCGTGTATGTATGTGTGGTGCTGATGTCTTTGTCTATGTGTCCTTCTTCTTTTGTTGTTAAATTATTTATTGCTCATCCATAATTGTTAGTGTGTATTCTTGTATATATCATATTGTTATTTTTATTGTTGACTTTTTACCTCTATTATTGATGTTGTCTTCTTTTTTTGATTGTGATTGTTATTTGTTAAAATTTTGCTGATCTTTAAAAGAGGAAAAAAGCAAGTCGTAGAGGGGACGAGCTGGAGTCATAATTATTTCGTTTCGCAAATGGAAAGTTAAGGGGCTTAAGATATGTTCAAGTGGCCGGAACGTTTGGCGAATTTAGATGAATCGACGGACATGGTAGGCATAATTCCAAGAAGGATAATTTTTGAGTGTCGATAGCTCAATGAAAATTGACGTTATTGTGTGTCAATGCTGCTGTGCTGCTGTCAGTAAGCTGAGTTGGAAATTGTGTCGAAACCTTTCACATTTTTGCGTGATCATAAATTTAGAGTTCATAAATTCTTGAATTCTTTCCCTACTTCACTTGAATTGTGTACCTCAAAACCCATGTCAAATTCCGGAGCGGTGTCCGAAATATCCTCTTCTTCGTACACATTGACGGTACTAGCAGTTGATATAATTCTGTCAAGGCCGTGGCTGACCAAGTAATCTGGTGCAGCTTTTAATGATGCCATTGCAGACCCTTATCCGTACAGGATGACTATTATCTACGAAAGGGCAGTAAGTTAGTATGAACTTTCTAGTTTAAATCTGATATCGGAAGGGAGTTGTTAGATTCACTCCCTTTTTGATTGGATTAACGGTATTTTCCCGGTAAAGTAAACAACCGATACAATGAATTCTGATTGGCTAATACTATGTGTGAAAAATTTCGTTTTTTCATTCGTATCCGCCCGTGGAAACTACGAGTTTTCTGATAGAAATGGCATCGCACGGTAGTCAAGCTGCCGCTGCGATTATCACGGAATCAGACCACAAGGATGCAAATGGGACAGCGTTAACAGCGGGGCTGCGGGATTCATTCGCCTAAGCTAAAAGGTTGATAGTTTGAGTGATTTAATCTTAAAACGGCGTCTAACTTAAGAAATGGCTGTTTCTTTTCCTCTGACTTATAGAAACGACTTAATGACCAAATTGGTCTTGCACAAGACCTAGCTTGCCGTAAGATGATTAAGGCCAGGAAGACGTGAGATGATCGAGGCCAGGAAGACATCAGATGATTGAAGCCAGGAAGCTGTCGAAGATAGAGGCCTGGAAGATATCGGCGATAGAGGCGGGGACGTCACCTGATGATTACAGATAAGACGGTCACGTGCTGATACGAGCGGCGTTAGACAAACAGCGAAGCAGCACCATCAGGTCAAACTGTAAAAGAAAAAGACAGTGGTGAAGAAGATGGTGAAGATGGTTGTTAATAGCAGGAGGCGTCGAATCTCAAGACGTTAAAGCCGACGATGTGGACATATATCCATGCCATACACGATCTAAGATGAATATATAACATTAGCTTCTTTACTAGCCGGATGGTAATGTGTTATACTTTGTGCTGTCTGAAGTTACAAGCGATGGTAAATTTTTGTAGCACCATTGCTCACATCTAGCAGGAAGAGTTCGATCAATATGGAATGCAGTGTTGATATAATTCACACTAGCAATCAACCGAGGGATAGCTACTTCTGTTGCGCCCAATAACATTTGCCACACCTTCGTTTCCCGAGCGGTCCTCCATGTGCTAGAATAAAGACGCATCTCTTTTTGTGCTTTTCTTTGGGAGATTTTTGGCGCCGACAGGTCTTCCGCGGGGTTGCAAATTTATCAATGGCAGCTGAATATGGACAACAGCCACCCGACCGTCGAGAATCTTTTCAACGCTTCAACTTGCCCTATCTTGTTTTGGATCTAGGAGCATATGAATGCGCGCTTGAATAAATTTCTATTGTTTCCCAAAAATAAATTCCGTACCCTAATAAAGTCAAGAGAAATAAGTATATGTGAAGTATCGTATCGAAATAATTCACGCCACGTACACTTTTTGAGCTCTGTTCCAGTTGCCATAGCGCATGGAGGTTGTTAGCGGTCAGTTCACATCCACTTTTACTTATGACTTTAAGCTCATGCGAACACGAAATTCCCGTCTCCAAGGTAAATATCCCTGTGCATAGATTAGATTCTTGTCGGAATATATCTGCTGCAAAAGACATATTTTTAAATCAGACAAAGAAATTTTCTGCTTACCAGTGCAAAAATTTCTTGAAGCTTTAGCAAATAATGCATCGTTTCTTTGCATCTCCTATCCATCTCTGCTTTAATCTGGTGATCGAGCGCAACCTTCATTTGTTGAATACGGTTAGTAAGTCTCCTGTGGAGACCTGTAAAAACTTCCATATAAATGTATGATCCCCCTCTGCTCGCGACGAGGCCTTAGATCCAAAATGTGGATGCTTCAAAGTCTGAACCTTCACTAAATGTCATGTAGACAAGCCATGACTTCGTAACGTAGTTGAGCACTTCCGGATTTTCTGAAAGCATCATTGAGAGGTACGAAAGCTTCTTTTCGTAGTTTTCTTCACTTGTAGAAGATACCAATACGTTCCACAATTGCATGAATGCATCAAAGGTCTCCTGGCCTTCATCGTATTTCTTGTAGTAGACGATAATGTTTTTATTAATATGCCAAATGCACAAAATATTTGTAGACAACGGAAAAATTTGATGGATGGCATTCAAAAGTGCAAGCTCCCGGTCTGTGACAATTACATTCTGTACAGAGCCATTTTCCCACACTTTCGACAATTTTGACATTGCCCACATATAATTCTCAAATCTCTGCATGGCCAACACACAAACCCCCAATTTGAACATCGTGTTGAATGCAGTCATTCCGATGATGTGAAGAGGTGGCATTCGAAATCCGTTACCACAACGTCATTGTATTGGTTTGCTAGTGTAACACTTTCCGAATGTGCAAAAAACAGGCCTGTGATGTTTCCGGACTCTTTCACTTGAACATGATACGTTTAGTTACTTTATTGAAGATTGTCAAGTATTGCATCCACTGGATATCTCCTGCAAGCTGCTCGGTACGCACCGAAATCTCGCGTTGTATACATTGCGTTAGTACGCAAAGGTTTCTCCATCAGTCTCCTTGATACAGACAGGATTACATCCGGCTTTACACCAGCGTTCGTCATATGCTTGACTTGATCTGTATGCGCGCCCGTGAGCTTTCAATGGATTGAATGTCCAGACGGGTTAGGTGATTGTTCGTGATTGTGGTTGTTGACTTTTGTCTTCAGCTTCCATTTCTAGTCTTTTTCGAAAAATTCCCAGAGTAGAAATGGGCAATCAATACGACGACTAGTTGTCTGTTGTATTTTTTCTTTTTCTTAGAGCACGTGTGCACCGCCACGATCACATTTAAGTTGTATACTTTTACCAGCTACTGAACGTTTGATTGTCACTGCATATCCATTTCCAAGAGCCCAACTTTGAGCTGCAGATAGCAGATCCTAACGGCTAGCATATTCGGCCTCTGGAGGAGGAAGTATGCCTCGTGTATTTATTCCGTCAGTGATCTCAGAACATCTTTATACTATATATTTGTGTTATTATTTAGTTTAATTTTTAGACGTGAAATTCAATTTTAGCAAGAACAAAAATATGTTTATATATAATATTGCCCAATCAGAGTTAGTTGTTTCGAGTGAATACTTAACAAAGGACAAAGGGAGTTAATCTAACCAAAAAGGGAGTGAATTTAACAACTCCCTATCGGAAATAGCTTCAAGTTTGTTTACCTATAAACGAGAGTAGAGTCGGGATTGCCATCCTATTTTATTGGTAAGTAATAGAGAGATGCAGGTAACGTAGTCGTGCGAAAGTTCCAAATCTCACAGCCCTGCCAGCTTGAGCTGAGTCTGGTAATTAGTCTTCAGTAAAAAATTTGTAAAAAAAGTGTCTGGACGGCAATTTACTATTTAATTTATAGTGGATTATATGCATAATAGACGAACCCGCACATGCGCGAACTCTAGACGCGCACAAAACTCGACATGGTAGCATCGTGCGTTCCTTTGTTCTGAAATGGCTAATCTGTATGCCTATTTATTCCGTAAAAAGGTGGAAGAATGATGGCTAAAGTTTGTCTGAGTCATGGTTTACCCCTCTCCGATTATGTATTAAACATGAGAAACCGATTGAATCGACCATGTCTGTGATACCTGCTGTTGTCTACCCATCCCCCCGCCCCACCCTAAGTGCGCACAAGAGCATTAAAGAAGATTTATATTGGCCAAAAGATCAAAACAGGATTTTAATGGACAAAACCTCCCTACCGGCCATCGATACCGGCTGAACAGTCTTCCCCTTCCGGCGCATCAGCCCCTCCCGTGATTCACCTGATTTTGACTCCGTCCATGAATGCGGTACCGGCGCAAACAGTACGTCGGAACCAGAAATGGCGCCGATCAGTAAGTCCAGTCAAGACTAGGTGAAGAGAAGATACAAAATTTTCCACAGAACAAGAGCAAATCTCATTACCAGTACCACAAATGTCCAAAATCCTAAAACCAGTAGTATACTCAACACAAGTATAAATTAGATGATTAAACAGTGCTCACCACATTATAACCATCTGCAACATAGGGTTATTTGTCGATTAAGTGGAAGGAAGAATAGGTATAGCCATTTTAGACGAGCTAGACAAGAGCTTATCCGACTGACTTGATACTATCCATTCAGTTGGACGGTACTACTCGGGCCAAACCGACCTCATCTTCTATGTTTTTTCTTACAGTATACAAGTAAAAAACCCTCAAAATACTGGAGCACTTCAGCACGCGAAGACTAGAATAGATTGCAGATTGGCTGTATTGTTCACTCGGAAATGCTGTTTACAATGCTTTCAGTATGTACGACGGTCGAGATAGTGCTTAGGTTCTTCGAGTGTGACATAGTTCACGCAAACGTGACAGCAAGAACACACAGTAAACCCTCATTGAAGGCACCGCCGTCGCTTGTCCCTCATCCGTGCCTAAGTCTAGCTATAACAAAGATGCTAGAGATGAAGCAAATCGATCGATGGCATTAACTTCCTGCAGTCGTTTCGCTATAGAAACCGATAGATAGCTGTTATCAGCACTACAGCAAGGGCAGAATCATCTCTTGCATTTGTTCAACGATCAGCAAAACACTCTATCCTTGCATTTACTAACCGGAACAAAATGTGCCTGCAGCGAAGCTACACAGCTCTTAGTCAGAGGAAGACTTACGACTCTAGCAGTCACTTAGCTCAACAGAACTAAGTTCCTATAAGTTTAGAGAGTCAATAGTTCCCGTAACTAATCAACAAAAACTCGCAGAGTCTTCACGCTCGTAGAGCTTTTAGTCTTGGCTCAGGGGACTAACAACGATTCCAAGAATCTTACGCACAAGGTGCTCTAGAGCATGCGCCAGAAGCTGGCTCTTACTCTTAACGATCTACTGACGTCTTTATAAGACACGTGTCTTTCGAAAACCAAAAGGGGAACTGAACTTTTATTGATTAGTTTTATCTGTAATAACCTCATTCAACTACCTCGTACTAAGGTTCAAGCAATTAGCATAGTAATCTTAAGTATATTAAAGATTGATGGAATACATCAATATGTCATCAATGGATGACGGAGGTTATTAACCACATCAGATATCACAGATAAAACTTGGGACTGGATATCACATATCCAGGGTATATCCTTTTTGGCCGGTAAAGGTCGTGTGACCCTGTTACACCCTCCCCCACCAGACTGACGTCACCAAATAACGTCAATTGATCCATTACTTTATCGAGTCCATTAATGAACTGTAAACCTTACGTTTGTTCAACGCGTTAGACATGGCCACGACAAATGAGTCTACGAATCTTTCCGACCTCCTCGGCATCGAGGGTGGGGAATTGGACTATGGAAGCGATGTTGAATCCAAAGTCAGCACACCCGTGTAAGACGACAGGCCGATGCATGTACTCAATCCGTTCCCCGAACGTGGGGCTACCGATGCGCTTACAGTGCTGCTCACAACCACGGTATGGGGTCGGCAATCATGAATCCGCTCGATGAGGAGCAGTAGCAGGTGTTTCAACAACGGAAGAGCGCTCAGCGCAGAACTCGGATCATGGTGACACTAAAAGGTCATACTGACTATGTGTTCACTTCTGTCAGTGTGGAGGAACGTCTCCGACAGACTATGACCCAACCCTTGGAAACGTGATCATTGCCCCGGCAGCCGCTACACCTGAAGAGGTTGAAGCGGACAGGTTACCGCGTGAGAGATACCTAGTGCCATATCTCATGACCTCGAGTCAATACAAGGCTAGGCTTCTAAAGCAAGCTCATGGTGTACCAGTTGATTAGGGGTGCCCCCGTAATCCTAGACGTAGGGAAGTTGGCCTCCCAAGAAGAAGACAATGCGTTTATACGCTGGGTGTATAGAGTACGAAGCTTAAGCAGCAAGTGATGTTTCGCATGCATTACGCTGCGGCTGTGCCGATAGCTGCAAGTCCACATCGGGCTTCAGCCATGGACACGCCTGCTGATCCTATTACTGGTGAGAAGCGTAAGGGGTCGCATGTTGACCCCGACCATGGCACTCAAAAACATCCGCGGCGTATGGAACAATCTTACTGAAGGGGTATCTCATACCCCCATGAGTTTTAGACTCAGGGTACCCTCGCCAATTTAACAGATACTGGTATTGGCCATGACGACGCCGTCGTTGCCGTAACATCTCCACATTGAGCTGGTGGTGCCCTTGCTTGTCAAGCAACGCCGGCGGCGGTCGGTGTGTCGGCTGCGGCCCATGCGGACCTGGTTCGGGAAGTGAACGCCCTTTGCAAGACTTTGGGTCTGACCGGCGCACGCTTGACGTGATGCAAGCTCGCTTGTCGACTTTTGAAACAAATCAGACACGGACGGAGGCTCAGCTTAACCTCCTGATTAGTATGCAGCAACCTGTGGCAAAGACAACTTCCGCAGCGCAAGCGCCTTCTCATCAACCTGGGACGGATTCCGATCCGGCTTAAGGAGGCCAATGTAAACCACGGGGTGTATACGCAACTTGCGCGTTAAGTTGAGCGAATACGTAAGACCCTTCTTGGCTACGACCGTAAATGGTCCTATGAAGCGAGGACGCAGTTTCGTCTAAAAACACAGCAGGCACTACATTTGTAGGTAGGTTCTTAGCGTTTAGTAAGACTTGGTCACCGAACTCAGAAGTTTCAATACAGCTTCTGCCTTTAGCATCCACTTTTCCTTCTTTTTGTGTAGTCTATCAGCCATTGCGTCACGCACATGTCGTAAGACATTCAATCGCGTTGCGAGAAACTCGCCTACCTGTTTTTGAACAGTAGCAGGGATGATATCAGCAAGCCAATTGGCCACCTCTCCCCCACCAAGCCTTGAGCCACGTAGTGGTAGCGTTAACGGATTGCGGGGTGTGTGAAGCCGTTCACTTAGTACGGAGTATATCCCGTTGAGGCATAGACGGCATTGTTCACGTCTCAGCGCACACACTGCGTAAGAGAGCTCCGAGGACGCGATCAACGCGCTCAGTTTGACCCTCGGTCTGCGGATGATCCGCAGTAGAAATATCTAGCCTGATGCCTAGCACCTTGAAAATGGACTTTCAAAACTTACCCGTAAAACGAGGATCTCTGTCAAAGACAATTGCCAATAGCAGACCGTATTGTCGGAACAATCGATCAATGAACATCAAAGCTGTACCTACACTATCAATGGAGGCCGGCACAGCCGCTGACCAGACGGTCGACAAAGACTACAATACCCGTGTTGCCATCCGAGTTCTTCGGTAGGCTAAACACAAAATCCATGCTGATGGACTCCCAACGTCTAGAAGGTACAGGAAAACTTGCCAGTGGCGCAGACGCATGACCGAGAGTTTGACCCGTTCGCACGTCTCATATGTGCGCACATAAGTGCTTATCCATTTATAGAGTTTAAGCCACCAATAAAGCTGGCTAACTAAGCCGTAGGTCTTTTCACAACCAAGATGACCGCTAATAGCTGTGTCGTGCACCTCATAGAAGATGCGATACCTGAGTTCTTCATTTGAGGAAAAACGATGCGCGGGTATCCGACGCACTCGTGCAATATCACAACAGGCCATTATCAATGTAATATCGATGTAGATCCGCACGCGATCGTACCGACAATTTAATGTCCAAGTGTTTAAAATCATCGCTTTCGAGAGCTCGTAGCAAAGCTACACATTGTTCATCCTTGGCATAAGATGTACGAATTAAGTCAGTAATTGACGACGCCAAGTCGTTACATGAGCAAGCATATAGTCAGGCCGGCGTGATAATGTATCAGCCGAAGTATTTTGCCTCCCCGGCGTGTAATTCACCTCGAAGTTATACTCCGCACAGAATGAAAGCCAACGGGCCATCCTCTGCGAGAGATGAGGCGACTGGTTCGCCGTGCGTAAAGACACATGATCGGTATAGACGACAAAAGGCTTACAGCCAAGCAGATGAACTCTAAATTTGGATAGAGCGTACTTCATATCAAGTAGCTCCTTGTCGTAAACTGAATAGTTCTTTTCAGCAGCTTTCAGCTGACAAGATTCGAAAGAGATGACAAGATCGCGTCCCTCAGCATCTGTTTGTAGAAGACCAAAGCCAATGGAAAAATCCGAAGCTTCACAGACGACACTGAAGGGCCGATCAGAACCTGGCAAGGTCAAAATCGGGGCATGTAGGAGACTTTCCTTAACTACTTGAAAAGCATCATGTTCGGTGTTACCCCAACACCAATCCACATCTTTCTTAAGGAGATTGGATAATGGCCGAGCCGTATCTGTGTAATTCGCACTATACTTATGCAAGTAGTTGGCATGGCCAAGCCACTTACCTAGATCTTTTTGGTTCTGTGGGACTGGCCAATCCACCATGGCCTTCACCTTTGCGGGATCCGCCCGAAGGTCTCGCTTCCCAATAAAGCATCCCATAAATGGTATCTCGTCCTCACCAAAGATACATTTCAATGCATTATCATGCATCTTTTTTGTGCGCATGCACTCGAGCACAGCTCGTAAATGGTCGATATGGTTATCCACGTCCGACCGACCCTGTTTTCCGCTCGACTATGGACAAATTATGTCATCAAAATATGTTTGTGCATAATCACGGTGAGGGCGGAACAGTTGCGTCACCAGAAGATTAAACGTAGCCGGGGCATTAGAAAGCCCTTGGGCATAACCAGACACCCCCAAAGCATACCACTTGTAATACCAACCGCTGTAAGTGGGATATCACATGCTCGCATGAGCAGTTGCGAAAACCATCAACCAGGTCGAGTGCACTATACATTGTACATCCTTCCATGTTGTTCTGAAGAACATCCTTTCTAGGAGTGGGTGTTTGTGCTAGTATAGTTGCCGCATTAAACTTATTATAAGCATACACAATACGCCACTTACCATTAGGCTTTTTGACACAAAATCTCGGTGTGAAATGAAAAGAATTACTCTCATGTACCATTCCAGCCGCGTAATTGGCACTGAAAAACTCGTTAATGACGTTACGTTGTTCCTTTGGCAAAGGCCACTACCGTGTAACGCAGTATTTGGTTCCTGGAACCAAGTCAATTTCATGACGTACGCCCCTATCGGGAAGTCGGACAAACGGTGGATTATGGCATACCACATCTTGAACTCCTTCACCAAAGGGTAGTAGGGATCTGAAGGTCTCTTCAAAATGTATGATCCACTTCGTGCACTAAGTACCGCCTTTGTACTTTCAAATACCGTATCATCCAAGAGGGACGAAAAGTTCAACTCATCATTGAGTCTAAGGACCACCATTCAGATGAGTCGCCTGCCTTTAAGGCCTGGCCAAACTCATCTACATACATTTTGTCTAGCTCTAACAGATCAGTTAACAATGGGAGGGCTGCAAGGTCGACTTCCTCATCTACGTGACCTGTCACACATTCGACCAGTGTATATAGCTGATCGCTAGTATCGCTCCGCGACATTACAGACTCTTTACGACTCGCAGCATCCACCCGGGCTCGCTGCCGTCTCTGCAGAGAGACTGAACTGCTCAACGAGGACGGAAAAACTGATCCCACAAGATGATTAGATCTTTCAACCTTAACTTGCCCTATACAAGAGCTGATGTCATTACCGACATCCGGTGCAGAGTTATTTAACTCGAACGCATCACCGGCGAGTTATCCGTCACTTCACGCACATCAGGGGAGTCTAACCCTTGATGTCTGGGCGACTCACCAAACGTATCACTACCGACATTCAGTGAGATGCTATTGCAGCCGCCCTCACTCTGTGGATGATTACGTGCCACTCCACGTATATCTAAGGGATCACAGCCTAGGTAACTTGACCGTGACTCATCAATTCTATCAGCATTCAGTGGTTCGGTATAAAAACCAGTGCCACTCAACGGATTACGTGCCCTTCCACTATCGTTAACGACATCGGAGTCAAGTTACTCATACATCCCGATATCCAGCAAACTAACAGACTCAGTAATGGATCGCGCCAATAGCGCTTTTGTTATCTAGCAAAGATGGGTTCGTGACTCTTCAATTCTTCACTAGAAACATTGCGCGTTGCGCGTAGGGTCTTAGACCTCCAATAAATATATGGCTGGTGGCGTTCCAGCCAGACCATACCAATAATGAGATCATATCTCGATTTCAAGTCTAGGGCAAGACAGCGTTTAACGCTGTCAAAGTTTAAAAACTTTACACCTAAGTTCAACGAAACTTTAGGTAACGGTGCCACGGGCCCCAGTTACTAAAAGCACCGTGATAGCATCATCTTCATGCTCTTTCAGATCTTCAGCATACTGCTGACTCCATTCAAGGGAACGGCGTCGGACGTAGTTGCTCGATGCCCCAGAGTCAATCGAATTGATCATGGCTTCTCAAAGGCCACACCCATTCTCGATGCAACCAACAAGCCTTACTTGTACTCACGCTTCGTGATAACGTACACGAGATCGTTTGAGGCCAAGACCGTTCAGCTCTACCACTAAGAGCCTCCACAAAGCCTAGTTCTCCCTAGTATGGCGCCCCGCGCCTACTGGGAGTCGACGTTAACCCGCGCTGTACCAGGTTTCTGATTTGGGACGGCACTACGGCTCGGCTGATTATGTCCTTAAGCAGTGGACGGTTAGGTATAGATGCCTTGTGCTTCCGCACGTGTAATATCTACGGATGTTACGTTGCTTTTACACAGATTGAAACTCGGTTTATTCGTCATTCGTATGACTGAGATCCATAGGCTCAGCCCTGTCGAACGAGTTTCGGGCATGCCTGTGTGTACCGTAGCGAGTCTCTCTAGAGTTAATTCGCGTTTAACACTATGTCCACAGCTTCCTCAAATGTTGAGGGGTGAAAACGGAAGCCTTCGGTCCGAGGGACCCTAGTACGGAGACTTTCCATAAAAATGGTGACACGGACTTCGTCAGGTAGGGGATCCAACTGCATACAGAGAAAAGGGTTCTCGACTCTTGGACATAGTCCGATAACTCCTTTTTCCCTTTTCGGGAGAATAAGAAGCGTGAACGCACTCGATAAGCCTGATTAGGCGGTGCGACACGCGAGACATCTGTCTCTTAAGCGTATCTCACATGAAAAACGCGGCGTCTACATGCGCATCACATGTCAGAGCCCATCGTCTGGCTCTACCACCAAGTTTCGATATGTCCATGCCAACCCTTTTCTGCTCGGTTTGCAGCATAGCGGCGCTCATCGATATTTAGACCTCTCGAATCCAAAGAAAAGGTTTCTCCCTCTTTTTCTTCACATTTACGCTGAGAACGAGCGGGCGAGCCTTAGGCTTTTCCTTGGACACCGGGATGTATCGTGTTGACATTGCCGGCGCTACATGGTCATGGACGTGCCAGATTAATGTGGCCTCAAATTGCATAAAGACTATCAGACGCGCATTAAGCACTTCTGCACCTTGGGCCACAAAATGGTCAATTTGTTCGACCCCAATCAACGCTTTAAGATTGTCACGTGCGAGGCATTGAGCCTTAGAGAGATAAACTGGGCTTTCCACTCAAACGAGAATTAGTGGATGTGCGAATACGGTGTAGAATTGACTACAAGTGCTACCAAGTGTAGTGGAGATACACATCTCTTAGTCAGAGGAAGACTTACGACTCTAGCAGTCACTTAGCTCAACAGAACTAAGTTCCTATAAGTTTAGAGAGTCAATAGTTCCCGTAACTAATCAACGAAAACTCGCAGAGCCTTCAGGCTCGTAGAGCTTTTAGTCTTGGCTCAGGGGACTAACAACGATTCCAAGAATCTTACGCACAAGGTGCTCTAGAGCATGCGCCAGAAGCTGGCTCTTACTCTTAACGATCTACTGACGTCTTTATAAGACACGTGTCTTTCGAAAACCAAAAGGGGAACTGAACTTTTATTGATTAGTTTTATCTGTAATAACCTCATTCAACTACCTCGTACTAAGGTTCAAGCAATTAGCATAGTAATCTTAAGTATATTAAAGATTGATGGAATACATCAATATGTCATCAATGGATGACGGAGGTTATTAACCACATCAGATATCACAGATAAAACTTAGGACTGGATATCACATATCCAGGGTATATCCTTTTTGGCCGGTAACGGTCGTGTGACTCCGTTACAGTGCCTTTCTCTCACCTAGATAGTTAAGGAATAGTCGCTTTATTCGTGGACGTCGGGAGCTCGTCGTAATGGGTTTAATGCGAATATGTATCTGCACGCGTGCCAGTGTTTTTCTTATCTTAGCGGCAATGAAGGATTTCCTGCAAAACCACCAATACATCTTCCAGAATATTGATACCCGTGGATACATCTACTCTATTAATTGACAACGCTTATCAAATAGTAGCACAGTACGCAGCATACTAGCGTCCAGCTTTATGGCTACTTCAGTTTCCTTTATTGTAAATATCACTGTATGTCAAGACCCTGTGTCAGAGCCGAACCCGTGTCGGAATGTTCACGGTATGTCGCAGGACACTGATCTATAAGAATGTAAAATACGCAGCATTTGCCGCAATCAATCGAGAAAATAACATTAGCCTTTCATGCTTCCGATGCTCGTATATCAGTAATGAGTAGGAATGATGAAGATACTTTGATGATGACGGAACAAGATGTAATCGAGTTTTGAAACGACCACGAAGGAACGTGAAAACGTGCAGATAAGGCAAGTCATATCAATAATGAAATAAGCCACAACAACTTCATAATATCATCCTTAATGTTGCAGATGAAGAAAATGATTG
This sequence comes from Hyaloperonospora arabidopsidis Emoy2, assembly GCA_000173235.2. Lineage (NCBI taxonomy): Eukaryota > Oomycota > Peronosporomycetes > Peronosporales > Peronosporaceae > Hyaloperonospora > Hyaloperonospora arabidopsidis. The sequence continues at coordinate 155,036 of JH598194.1, forward strand.
GGCCTGCGTGTAAGGGGGCGAGCCTGTTACATGTAATTAACCCTTGCTACTTGTTGATTAGAATATTATCATGAAGGTTGATAATGTTCGTGAATATTACCATAAGGGGTAATATTCAGAAGCACTCACCGATTGGCTGATATGGGTCGTCATATCAGTCAGCTCTAGCGGTCCAATCAACGATGGACGCGCGCAATGAACGGTGAGCAAGACTTTAGCATACATTTTTGTAGACAAATATAATTAAGTTAGGACTAAAACCTAGGTTAATGACTAGGACTTAATTGTATTTAATACAGTTTTACTTTCTACTTCTATTGACCAAATCGTTCGATAGCTATCCTTCATCCGCACGTACAGTGTACGTGAAGTGACGAGCGGCACTACTTGTACTGTTTCAGTACAAATTACATGTAACGGGGCACCAGAGCAACACACTGGACAACCATTGTGGAGCTACTATCACCAACAGCAGTGCTAGTGGTGCCTCGGTACCTCTATGCAAACGTGCAGAGGAAGGAAAACAACTAGAGATATTCTAGTTATTAGTAAAAGTAAAACTGTATTAAATACAATTAAGTCCTAATCATTAACCAAGGTTTTAGTCCCAACTTAATTATATTTGTCTACAAAAATGTATGCTAAAGTCTCGCTCACCGCTCATTGCGCACGTCCATCGTTGATTGGACCGCTAGAGCTGGCTGATATGATGACCCATTTCAGTCAATCGGTGAGTGTTTCTGAATATTACCCCTTATGGTAATATTCACGAACATTATCAACCTTTATGATAATATTCTAATCGACAAGTATCAAGGGTTAATTACATGTAACAGGCTCACCTTGTTACATCACCCCCCTTAAACGATAGTTTTTCAATCACTATCATGTTGATGTAGCCACCGTTAGACCACATCAGGGACAGGGAGCACTTGTTTTGGTCCAATCCATCCATTTCTGGATTCTCATCGCATGGTGAACAACTCCATGCGATGCGCGGAGAAGGCTGTTGAGAAGGCAGCTGCGCGTGTTAACGCAGCTGCTCTTGACGATGACCAGCCTCTCGCGGCAGACGATGACCAGCCTCTCGCGGCAGACGATGCTTCGTCTGCTGCAGATGATGCTTCGTCTGCTGCAGATGATGGCTCCCGAGTGAAGCTTATCTATTCGAGGGAGTCGGACGGTGGGTCCGACTCGAAGAAGACACCTAGTCACCCGAGTCTATAGTGGCGGGTGAGTACGAGCCTACTAATAGGACTCGAGCGGGTAGTCAGGCTCATGGTCCCTACCGGAGTCTGTTTAGTTTGGAGGATGAGCATGCTGACTCATCCTCCTTGCCTGCTACTGCGCATTCGCCCTATAGCGAATGCGATGATGACTTGCAACGTCGTGATGACGATTCTAGTGGTATCAAGGCTTCCGTTGGTACCACGCAGGAGGCTCTGGACGGCAATGTTCTGCGTCTACCCCCTGAACACAAGCCTTGGGTGTTACCCCCTGACAAGTCATTCACAAGCCAGAAAGGCTTGTGAATGACTTGTCAGGAGAGACAAGTCTTCATCATCGAATTCTATTATTCGATGCTAGACAGATCCAAAGACTTGACATCAGCGCTAGTAACTTTCGCGCTGAAGAAGGCTTCTATCTGGATACTACTCTGAAGCATCGTTGGTATAGTGGCCGTACTAAGCGAGACAAAAGATCGTTGCTGCAGGCGTGAAACGCCTTTATACTAAATGTGCAGCACATTGGGCGAGAAGCTTGGCTTCGGAAAATTGGCACAGCTCGTGTCAAGTTTGAAAAACGAACCTTACCTAGTGCAAAAGTCAGGTTGCACAAGATGTCTCGTGAGGAAGGAATTCCATGCCTCACGTGGGGCGACCCGTATCCGTGTTGTTTCGACAACACTCAAAGAATTTAAAGGGAGGTGTACTCCCTTTCTTCGCCCTGGGGTAGGGCGTACATCTCTTCTGAGATGCACGATTCGATTTATAACCTGCAATCGCTCTACCAGCGCCATGGGCGCGTTTTTTCAGATGGCCCTTCTGAGCCACCGGATGTGTCTAGTCGTACTGGTGGACGAGACCCTCAACGTCAATCATCAGCTGGGCGCGAAGCCCCCGCTGTCGTGCGACGGTGGATAGCCGCGCCAGCGAACAAGATAACTCGTTTGCTGCCCCTTTACGTCACGGTGGTTCAAGATACGCTCCACTTGAAAGCGTAGACCACCGTGCGAGTCCACCAATGGCTGTGGTGGGGGCGAGAATATCAACTCCGAATCGTTTATTGGAGTTGCAGGCGGAGGTTGGTCGTCCCCAGCCACGCTTACATGGTCTGTGTGATCACACCGAGCAAGATAGCTGGAGCGTCTTTAGTTAAGGGCGTGGGTGCAACGCATCCGCCTTTATCGATCGGACAACCGACCGGAGTTCGCGTTCTACCAACTGGAGAACGAGCAGAAGCATCAAGACTTTCGCGACGAAGTGACTGACTTTTGTCGCCAGAATGCCGCTCTACCGAGACAGATTGAGAAGGTGTCTCGGGACCAAAAGAATCTCTTGGAGGTTCTTGAGCGTGGCGGTTGTATTCTCCCGAGGAAGAGACCTCGTGGTGATGGTACGGGCGGAGACGACCGACATAAAACGTAGGATGCGTACGCATCTTGCGAGGCAACTCGATCGTGTACGCATTGCCTTTGTGATATAGTACACGAAACGGGCCGATGTAATTGGGTAGTAGGTTACTGCTACCCACATTAGTTAATACGTGCTTGGCTAGATTTACCGTAGACATTAGAAATAAGTATCCGACATTAAATAGAAGAACGTTTGCTCTTCCATGTTTGTCAGTGTTTCGTTTCTGTCGGTCCACGCGTTAGCGATGGAGTCTTGCACGAAACGGACCACTGCTTCTCGTGCCAGCAAGAAATCTTCTGCTGAATCACTTTGGTTTTTTGCAGTGCCTTGTGCACACCGCTAGGAGGTCATCTTCTTTTTCAGGGAGGGTGTACTCATCCTCGCTGGTGTAGTCATTGGCGATGCTAAATATACCAGCATCGTCATCCTCATCTGGGTCAGCAATAGTGTCATCACTATTGCTGAGATCATCAGCTTCGATGTCGATCTGATCGACATCGGCAACGTTCGCGTCTTCGGTTACTTCGACACGTGACGAGCAAGAGCCAGAACGGTTTTTGCTCGAGAAAATCCCTCCCCGCCTTGAATTAGTGTCACACTCTAAATAGGTGGGTAGGAGTAAATGGCGTAAGCCGTGCACGAAAAATGGTGTGTGCGTTGTCGATGCATGCATGGAGTTGTTGATTGCAAACTCCACCATCGGCGAAAAATTCGCTCCAATTTGTGAAAGATTGGACGTATCCTCGACGTATCTCTTCGAGGACACGGTTGGCGCGTGCTGTCTGACCATCAGTCTCGGGATGGTCAGAAGTAGACTATAGTCAGACGTGTTCCGAGAGATCGGAACACGGAATGCCAAAACGCCGCCGTGAACCGAGGATCTCTATCAGAGACTAGTTCACGGGCTAGACCATAAAGTCGGAATACCGTGTCAATGAAGACACGGGCACAACCATGTGCTGAGATCGACTCATTAACTGCAGGAAGATGGTACATCTTGCTGGATCGATCTACGAACTCAAGAATACCAATATTTTGTGAGCTTCTTCGGCGGAAACGAAAACGAAGTCCGTTGAAACGGACTGCCAGAACTTATCCGGGGTTGTTAGAGGATGTATTGGCGCACGGGATGAAGGACTGGGACTACCCCGTTGGTACACCTCAAAAGCACGAGTTTACTTGCGTACAAACAAATACTGGCGGGGCCGGTAAAAGTCGCGACTTACCGTGAGGTAAGTCTTCACACGCCTACGATGCCCACTAGTTAGTGCATCGGGGCACTCATACATGATGCGTTAGCGCAAATCATTATGAGTGGGGACGACGACACGAGGTGTGTCGCCGGTAACGGTTATATAATACAGCGACCCGTTGCCTGTTTTTGTATCGATCCGCGGAAGATCGATACTAGGCCGGTAAATCTTTTAGAGATTTACGAGATGGAAGCACCAGATGATCCATTAGTTGCAGAAGAGCCTGATCTTCTGTATAGGCCTATTTTATGTCGTCAAGGAATGTTGACGATGGGACAATAGTGACAGGTGTTGCAACAGTGGTATCAATCCCACTGTCGGAAGGCGCACCCGACTCGAAATCGGGTCGATGGGACAACGCGTCCGCGACGACATTAAGTCGTCCGAGTTTGTACACCGCGGAGAAGTTGTACTTCGCAAAGGAGGACAGCCACCTCGCCATTCTTTGCGAGCGATGTGCTGTTTACGGCCGTGCGTAATGATGCATGGTCCGTGTAGACTACAAACGGCCTATCTCCAAGGAGATAGACACGAAAATTTGCGAGTGCATACTTCATGGCAAGGTGTTCCTTATCATGCACTGGATCACTACGCTCAGCTGCTTGCAGCTGACGCGATTGATAACAGACGACGCGCTCTGCGCCGTCTGCATCGTACTGCATTAACGCGCAGCCGATTGCGAAATCGTTGGTGTCACAGACCACATGGAATCGTCTATCTTGGTCTGCAATCGCGAAGATGTGTGATTGCATCAAGCTCTGCTTGATGCCTTCAATCAAATAAAAGCTGACAATCAGCGTTCCATGACCATTTCTCGTACTTTTTCAAGAGACGAGAGAGATGAACGGTCATCTCAGCGTAGTTGCGCGAGTACTTGTGTAAGTACGCCGGTAGACTAAGAAACTGTCTTAGTCCCTTACCGTCGACTAGCACAGGCCAGTCGAGAATCGCTTTGATCGTTTTAGGATCAGGGCGTACGCCGTGTTTACCCACGAGGCACCCAAGAAGTGAAATCTCGCTAGCACCAAATATACACTTTTTGAGGTTGGCGTACAGCTTATGCTTGCGCATAAGTGTAAGAATCTGACGAACGTGTGTTGTATGAACCTTTACGTCCGTCTTCCCGCCCATATACCAGCTATGGACAAAGACATCGTCGAAGTAACTCGGTGCAAAATCCTGCACCAGTCGCAATAGGTTTGTAACAAATCTGCTGAAGGTGGCAGGGGCGTTACTCCGCCCCTATGGCATCACTAGCCACTCCCAAAGCATGCCGCTCGGGGTGCTTACTGCCGTGTACGGGATGTCCCGTTCACGCATTAGGATCTGATAGAAGCCATCCATCAGATCCATGGACGAAAAGATGGTACTCTTTGACAGATCATCAATGATTACGTCCTTCCTCGGTATCGGCGTCTGCGACGGTACCGTTACATCATTCATCTTGTTGAATGCGTGTACTATCCGCCATCTTCCTGAGGCCTTGCGCACACAGAAGGTCCGAGAGCTGTGAAGCGAAGTTGACTCCCTCACATGACCCGCTGCAAAGCGATCAGCAAAGAACTTGTCGATCGCTAGTACTTGTTCACGAGGCAGTGGCCACTGCTTCATGACACAGTACTTCGAGCCCGGTTTGAGCTTGATTTCATGTCGAGTGTCTTTATCCTTAGGCAATTCGCATGGCACGGATTCAGGGAACACATCCTTGAATTCGATCAAATCCTTATACAAAGGATTTGCCTGAAGCGACTGATTTATACGTGTATCGCTCAATTCGAGTCTTCTCATCGAGGACACTTTCTTCCATCGATGAGCTGCTGAGAACCCGTTCGCTCTCAGCAAATACTGATGCTGACCGAATATCGGTCACATACTCATCCTCTGTGACGAGTATGCAGACCTGCTTGACCTTGCCACTACGCAGATCAAGCAGGAACCGTTTCGGTTCCAGCATTGACAATTGAGTGATCTCCGAAGTCAACTTCGGAGGCGCGATCAGATCAAGTGTATAAGCGCCTACGCTTTATCCGTCATTAACCAAGATATGCAATGTCTCAGTTTCTTCCTTGGGAACCCTTTTCCACAGGCTGCTGGGGACTTATTCCCTCAGGCTGATGAGGTCTCGTTACCTCACCAATAACTGCTTGAGGAATTCCTTCCTCAAGTACGTGGGGACTTATTCCCTCGACGTCTTCTAGCTGTGGTTGCGCTACCACAGCCAGGTCCTCTACGATAGACTCTCCATCCGATCTAGGATCATCGTGTTGCCCTTTGTGGGCAACTGGTTTATTCTTACTTGGATGTCGCCCGCTACGTGTACACCCATGTCCCGATATACTCGACTTATTCGAGTGGTGGACCTTCGGCGCTGCCTGTGCATCCGCAAAGCCGCCGGCAGATTCCTCCACAGTGTGATTGGTTGTCACACTGTGATCTTGTGCAGTCGTACTTACGACCGTACGCAAGTGAAGCCATCGCACTCACTCACAGTACATCCACACGCTTGTGGAATCTTGAAGACGTTCATTAGCTGGCCATCTGATGAACAAGTGGCAGGCATCTTCACGGTTCGATGCTGCCAGCTGACCCTTGGCTGGTATCTTCTGAGCCAGGGCAACCCTAGGATGACATCAAATTTGTCATCCAAATCAAGTACGATGAAATCATCATTGTACTGCAAATCCTCTAATGTGTAGCGAAATACCACTACACGTTTCAACACTGCTATCGATGCGCCTGTCGCGAGGCATACCGTCAGCCTCGTAGGAGGAGTAACGCGCTCAACGAATTTGAACCTTCGATCCTCTAGCGACTGGCGACGAACCAAGTTGTTCGACGCCCCACAGTCAGCTAAGACACGAAGTGACAAATCTTCTGTCACCTTCAAATTCAAGGGGATGAGGGGTAATCACCAATTGCATAGACACACAAGCATTGTGAGTCTGGAGCAAGTTTCATCATAAGGTTTGCGAATTCTCTTAAGGTTGCAGGATCAGAAGGGTGCTCCTCCCCTACTGACCCCGACCATTTTTTGAAGGTCCGCCACACTGTTGTGACTTCGCAACAGCGTCGGACCCAAGTCCGTTACCCTTCTTGGCAAACGGTCGATCACGTCGCTCAGTGTTACGAGACACTGGGCGTGAAGCACTACACTCGTAGGTGTAGTGTCCTAACTTCTGACAGCGATTGCACTTTTGCAATCGCTTACTGCTTGAAGAGCGAGGTCTCTCGCTCTCGACACTGCAGAGGTCCATTGGCTCTGGACCTCCCGCCTCCACTCGTCTCTAAGGACGATATGGGGTCAAGCTAGTGTGAGCCTGTCTCATACATAAGTCCTCTTGCAGTTGTGATCGCTTCCTCAAGCGACTTTAACTCGATGCGAAATAAGCGGTTCTTCACGGGACGATCTATGAGGCCCTGTAAGAATATCGTGATCAACACGAATTCACTTACAGTGTTCGCTACCATGCAACATGCAAGGTAAAGAACGTGCTGAGCGTAAGCGTAAACGTCACGCTTACCTTGTTTTAAAATCTTCAGGAGATCTGAAAGAGTCCTGAACTCAGTTCTTGGCGGCTCAAACGTTTGTCTGAGCGGAGTCTTAAAGACCGCCAACGATTCAAACACATTTGGTTCGTGGAATTGAAGATTCAGGGCCCAAGTTCTGGCACGCCCTGACAAATTCGATTTGGCAAATGAAACTTGCATTTCTTCATTGTCGATGTAGCCAGCCTTAATGGCTTCGTCCACTTCGAGGAACCATCTCAACAAGGAGTCTTCCTCGACCCCTCGATACTTGAAGACTTCTAACTCTAGAGTCTCACGTCGACGCTCACGTGTCGACGCTGCAGTAGCAGACTGAGACTGTTGCTGTCTCAGGAGCTCAGTCTGCTGGTAACCGTTCTGATGCAGCAGGGTCACTTCAGCTCGCGACGCGTTAAGTTCTCGTTGCAAGAACTTGGCGATTACGGAATGATGTTGGTCCCTATCTTTTGATGATAGCAGAGACCAGACAGCTTCTTCGCCAACGGTCGAACTCATTCGTTTGACCGCACTCCATTCGACATCGCTTAAATACGAGTAGTTTTTACGGGTGCCGGGAAAGGTGTCGTTGCCTTCGTCGTCCAACATGCTCATGTTGAACGGGTTTTCTGGTCCTTGGACGGACTACGAAGTGCTATCAGGTGTAACGGGGCACCGGAGCAACACACTGGACAACCAGTGTGGAGCTACTATCACCAACGGCAGTGCTAGTGGTGCCTTGCTACATCTGTGCAAACGTGCAGAAAAAGGTAAACAACTAGAGATAGTCTAGTTATTAGTAAAAGTAAAACTGTATTAAATATAATTAAGTCCTAATCAATAACCAAGGTTTTAGTCCTAACTTAATTATATTTATCGACAAAAATGTATGCTAAAGTCTCGCTCACCGCTCATTGCGCGCGTCCACCATTGATTGGACCGCTAGAGCTGGCTGATATGACGACCCATATCAGCCAATCAGTGAGTGCTTCTAAATATTACCCCTTATGGTAATATTCTAATCAACAAGTATCAAGGGTTGATTAAACGTAACAGGCTCACCCCGTTACATCACCAGTGCTCCGTTATACTGCGCCTCGTAAATTTTTCATCGAAAAATGAGCGCAAGTCGGCAACAGTAATCGCAGACAATCTAATCGGCTGAATGTGGCATGACTGATCGCGAGGATGGTCATATCGATCGAAAGTGGCGCTTTACGATCCTCCTTTTTTCATGCAAAATCCACATCGTCGACTAACTTAACAGATCACTTATTTTTAGTCCGCTATTCCGACGTATTAAAGGGTAAATGAAATGTACATTGGAGTACGAGATGAAGAAAGTATCGTGAAAGATACGAGATAGCCGGAGCTAGTAGTTTGAGTTAGTCGACTCGAAGCAGTTCGCAAAAAAGATACGTAAAAGCGTATCTCACTCAGTTGAGATTGAAACACTGATGTCGGCGTTTGTCAATAGATTTAAACCGGTAAAGTCGAGAGGGTTTAAAGTAAGGAACGATTATTTTTTGAATTCTTATTTGTCCTGGGAAAACCTGCTGTCAGATGGAGATACATATGCAAACGGACAAGAAATCCACGAACGCCTATATCGCGAAGTTATTCGTGAAACAGCAAAGGAAATGGCTATACTTGTTTTCCAATCGGCATACTTATCCGAGCCGCATTCGCTATGTATAAAAAATATATCATCAGCTATAGCACAAAAAGAGCATCGAAAGAACTTTGAGTCAGTGACGTTAAAGGGTAATTTCTTAAAAGGGTGCGTGTTGTCAGCCATTTCCTTATGTGGTGTATTCCAACTCGAAACCGCACGGGTTTTTAAAGGCACTAGTACTACATTTTGGGAAAGGTATTGGAACGTGAAAATTTGTTCTAGCACTAGGAACAGCATGGGCAACGACATGTGACACAGTGGCGTCACACTGTGTCACAAGTAAGCTATTTGAAGTGAGCCACATGATCGAGCGCGTCGCCCTGAGCATAAGGCCAACATTTTACACTGTCATTTTGCGCTTTAACTTTTATAAACATCGAAACGAATGTCAGCTCAGAATAAGTTAGGAGCAAGCTCTGGAGCTCAATCTATAGAACTGAATCAAGTACTGTATGTTCACACACACCTTCTGGCGCTTGGCCAGGAAATGGGTTGTGGTTTATTTCGCGTGCTAAATATTTAAGTGCTGATAGGTACGTGTTGATGTTGTTGGACATGCTGCGTCGTACTTAGTACGACATATAGGGTACATATAGCGTTACTCACGGACACAATAGGTGACAGACTACATCGAACTTAGTGCGACGTGTATGGTACACCTGGTATTATTCACATACACAGGAGGTGACAAACTAAATCGGACTTAGTACGATGATTATGGTACTTCTAGCGTTATTTACAGACACACAGACAGACACGCACACAGATAAGTACAAGTTAAAAAGTTCGGCATTCAGCTTGCGCACAGTCACTAATAGCTTTACCCTTCAGGCTTGCAATTATCTTTCACCTCATCCTCTGCCGCTCCTGCTCCTGTCACTCTATACGATGCTGCGGAGCAATCAAGGCTTCACCATCAGTGTCTTATTCAGCTGTTTATGAGGTATTAGTAAGCGCGTTGTCATGTGCTGTTTTAAGAACCTCAGCGCTACCAGTATGCGGCGCGCAATGCACAAAAGGAGTAGGATAACACGAGGCCAACGTCGTCCAGATGCATCAATCTGTAGCTATTTTTACGGGCACGTGCGTATCTTTGATGTTTGGAGACAGCGGTTCACCATGTATCATATTTCTGTATGCCGTTTCTGCACAGAACATTGTCAACAAGCTAAGGGGTAGGATGTTCTTATTAAAAAAGCAAGCGACGTCCACCGCATAGCTTTGAACGCTAGATCCAGCATCAATTGTCATCAGTGACAATTGATCTACTTTTTGGCGGAGCAGCAGGATCGGCGCCCTCTAGATGTCATCAGGGTTCTCGCTTTCCATAGTGGATGGGTTTGTGGCCCGATGGAAAAGGTCAACGAAGTAGCACTATAGCTGTAAATTCCCCTAAAAAGTAATGTTGTGGAGTGACTGGTGGCTTCTGAGATATCGCACACGTGCCCACCGCCGCTCTCTTTTTCAGGTACAAGAAACGCTCGACGGACTTGAATCCTCAGCATGTAACCTATCGTAGCTTCTGAACGAGTCGGATAGCAAAGCCTTAGGGGCCCATGATGATACGTTGATACAGTTAGCAGGCGATGCGGCGCCTATAATACATTTACAACACGGGCTATAGCAGCGGTGGCCGCACTAGCAGCAGCAGGGAAGGTACGGCGTCTGTGGTTTCCAGCAAAAATCGTCCGTGTATTTAGCGACTGCCCTCGAGTTGAAACCTGTGGACATGCCCTCGGCCTAACAGCACTTCTTTCGACCTAAATGTAGAAGAAAAGACCAGTAAGAGGCAGCGCATGCAGTACCAAGTAAAGGTACGGACACATATTGGCCACTCGCTAGCAGTGAAATGGCTACAGCTTGTTGTCGGTGCAGTCTGCGGATGCTTTCATGTTGCTTGATCCATGTCACACTTGAAGAGCTTAGACACTACCCCGACCGCCGTACATATGGTGAAGGCGCTAATATCGCATGCTCGAGTGCCACCCCGCAGCCTCTCCCATTATTGCACGGGTCGTGTTATAAGCCGTAGTAGTCGTTCCCGTCGGTGCTGTCTTTGAGCAAGGCCGTGAATATCGGATTCATGGGGTTAACGAGTGTCAACGCTGCAACCACATCCATACCAAATACACACACACACATAATTCATAACCAAACATTGTCACAATTAGCTTTGTATCTCCGTTCCGTTTCGAGTGATGACTATCGAGAACGTACTGAAATACAAATTTGTACCCACGGCAAACTTCTTCACGTTCGGTTGCTAGGAGCATTTACAGCACAACAACCAACAATCCCGTTAGTCCATAAGTTGATAGTCACCACACACAATGTCAACAACAGAGAAAACAAAAGTAGTATAGTACTCGGTTCACAGGAAAGTGGTCTTACAATAGGCAAGAGCAGCACTACCAGGGTGAAAAGGGCAAGCAATAGAAGGGTGACGCCCCAGTCTTGCAGACTCACGTAGTACGTACTACCATTGAGATTCTGGGACACCGTCAAGAGATTGCCTTGCTTGAGGGGCACACAGGCAAAGACGACAAAGTTGTACAGGAGCGCAATTGCGACACCGACATCGATTTGCCACACTTGTTCTAGCACGCCACCGACGGTGTTGGTCGCCGCGTAGATAACCATCATCGAGGCGACTGTGAGTCCTCCGAGGTAGTAACTGGCAGGCAAAAAGAGCCACTCGCGATCGTTGCCATGTGTCTGCACGACCCCAGCCAAGAGGACGCCCACGGCTACACGGACTGCCAATTGCAGCCGCCGTTTGAACACACGCACCTCTTTGGGGCGTTTGGCTTTCTTGACACGAGCGACTCGTCTCGACGGAGTTTTTCGGCCGTCGCAGAGGATAGAGACGACCGACTAGCAGCTCGTTTACGGAGTCGCAGCCGCATGGACTGCGACTGGGGCGGTGGGGATTGCAAATCCACGTCATAGTCATGGTTGGTAAGGGAACTGCCACTTTAAATGAGCTGGCATGACATGGTGTATCGGGTATTTTATGGTTTTTAAAAAACCGACTACTTGGATTCGGCGGAAAATTTGGTTTTTGTTTTTTTGTTTTCGGCCCCTGAACGTCGTGCGGAGGGAATTCTTGACCCCCCGAAACGTCACATTCCTTGGTCCCGACCTTCCTTCACCCCAAGTTACTGTTGTAAGAGAAAGGCCTCGGCGTGAGATTTATCGAAAGAAATTGTAGCTCAAGTGGTACGGCGTGGCAGCACCGTGCGAAAGGTCATCGGTGCGATACCTGGTGACTTCAGTAAAAAGTTAGAACCTTCGGGTTCTGGTGTGCCGGGGTTCAACAGCACTGTCCTGCCAGGCAGTGACGTCCGCCATTTTTTTAAGTACTTTTATTTTTTAGTAACACACTACCAGAATTAGAAACGTACGACTAGACGATTAATAATGCGCGACTAGACGATTAGTAATGCGCAATTAGACGATTACTGAAGTAAAGGCAGAAAGAATCCAGTAGGATTAGAGTAGCAGCAGGAGGTTGCGAACTAAGGACCTAAATACATTCACTGTGCATTTTGCTTTACATCGATCACTTCCTTTTGTTACTACGAGACTCAAAAGAAAATTGAAAACAAATTTCTTTTGGTCAAAGAAGGGATCCTCGGCGTCGACCGTAGAACACTAGACCTACGTTTCCTTTCCTCACTTAAAATTCAGCTCCCCGAATATCGAATTTTTACAATGTCCAGCAACAACGATAGCTTCTTCATTCCCAGCAGTGAGCGTGCGGTTGGCAGTATCAGCTCACGGCACAACGATGTTGCCTCTGCGCCTCTCCACCCCAATACCATCGACTCCGCTATGCTAAGCAGCAACTATGCCCTGATCAACTACCACAAGAAGAGCAAGATGGTCAAGATACACCTCAACAATTGCGGACCTTTCCGAGAGCTGATGAACCGCATGGAAGACGTCGATCGCCCGGACTGGTACAATCGGAACAAGAAGCCGACGCGCCAGGCGAGAGATCCATCTCTATCCAATGCCAGTTTGAGCCAGCAGACTTCGATCAAGCAGTTCACACTGCCTGCAGTCTCCAGGGCGGTCAAGCCCAAGTTTCAACAGTAGATTGCTCTCCATTTCTATGCGACCGGGACTGTGCATTTGAAGGAGGCCATCCGTTTGCTGCGTCCTGACGTCAACATACTCCCAAATCGCAAGCTGGGATCAACACTTCGCGAAAGTTGCCACGCCGAGCTCTTGGCAAAGGTTGATAAGCGTTTGGCTGGCAGTAAGATTGTGCCTGACGACCGATGGCTGGAAAAACATCAAAACGGCCGTTTCGCCTTCCTGCAGCCTGTTTCTGGAATCAGTGTCGACTGGTCAGCAGGCACACGACTACCAGTCTATCGCCGACGACATCGCTCGCGTAATCTGTCGCCATGACAAGACGACATTTGCAGGAGCCGTGACCGATAACACCAGCGCCAACAAAAAAGCGTGGAAGGTCCTGCGTGGAACATTTATATCGATGTACTTCCAAAGATGCTGTGTGCACGGCGTGCACCTTATTGTAAAAGACATATTTGGAGCCATCAAGACCAAGCAACGTGGCATCAGGGAGGCAACCTATCCCGATGGCTACCCGTTTGAGATCCTGCATGACTTTGTGGAAGATTGCACGAATGTCGTTAAGTTCTTCCACAACCATCACATGCTGAAGGCCCAACTTTGCGATCTGCAAAACTTCAATGGTGCTCTAATGCTCCAGAGAGCGGTACCAGCCCGTTGGGGTACGATTCAGGCAATGGACAAGACTCTGCTTGCGTCAGAACGGCATATTTACGCTCTCGTCTCATGGCGCAAGGGCGCAACTTTATTCAGGGAACAGCAAGCCAAAAAGCACAGTAGTCCGAGGTGCGCACCACCGTCACTGATGAGCGCTTTGTCGAAAAGCTGGAAAAGATGATGGCGATCCTGCGCTCACTAGATCGCCTCATCGTCAAGTACCAATTGGACAAGACCCAATCTCAGAGGTGGTGCCTGACTTTCTCAACCTTCAAACGGAATTCAAAACATTCTACAACGACAACGTCATCACCACGGAGGATCGGGACTACCTAATCAAGGTTGCCGAACAGCGCATGGATTTCATGTATGGCGTGGCACATGGCGTGTCTAACCTGCTCGACCTAGTTCTCCTTGGTGGGGGCATGTCCAGCGCCAATCGCTGTAATTAAGAGGACGCGCTTATCAACAAATTCATGACGATGAGCAGCCTGTGGACGATTCCCATCGAAAGCAAATTTACTTGGAGTATACCAATTTTAAGATTGCGGCAACGAATGAAAAGGCCCAAAATTAATTTCGATAACAGATTCTTGCCGACCGAAGCAAGACTCCATCTAAATGGTGGCTGACCGACGGTTGGTACTATCCAATGCTCCAGAAAGTCGCCATCAAACTATTCAGCATGGCCACCTCGACCGCTGCTTCTGAGCGCAACTTCTCAACAATGGGTTTTATCCATTCTAAGCTCAGAACAGCTTGGCCCCTGATACCGTCAGGAATCTTGCATTTATCAAGTCGAACCTTGGAGCTGCCTACGACTCACCAAAAGCAGACAGTGGAAATTACGGCAGTGACAATGAGAGCGACGTCGATGAAAATGAGGCGACTTAGTCCATGATTATTCTGTACGTCCAATCACGCAATAAAACTTTGCAGTTCTTCGTAAGAGTTCCACGTTCTTTGGATGAGAAAAGAATATATGTGTAATGCGCCCTTTGTTGTTTTTCTCAAAGTTAATTTCGAATCCAATTTTCGTGAAGGTTTACAACAACATATCCATGGGAGTCCGTCCATCGAGTTTAATTATAGCGTTCTTTTGCTTCAAGTCCCAAATATTTCACTTTGTAAGTTCCAATTGCTGGTCTTGTCCTCGGTTAAACCTGCCTGGCTTTTACACCGGACAAAAAAGTTCAGCAATTTCATTCTCTTGAGACTCCGAGACTCGAGTGTGAACTGGATGAGCTGTCTCAGCGCTGGAGGGATCGTTGCTGTGATCATTGGAAGTGGTAGTAGAGGACCAGGTGATGTCTGTAATGGAGGAGGAGAATATTAATGTGAACGCTTTGAGTTTCTCGGTGAATTCATTCCACCTTGATGCGTAGCTTTAACTTTCTCTTATTGTCCAACACCTTTAAAAGAGAAGTCAACAGGTGCACTGCTATTCGCCTTCCTGAACCCTTTTTTCTTCGACAAGTCCGTGACGGTTTCGATCTACGCCTCCACGATCGCATTTGTAGAGAACAACTTGTCGTCCATCTCGTTGCTTGTATAAAGACTTCGTGACGATTCTATAGCCATTTGCGACGGCTTTCATATTCATAGTTCTTCAATGATCTTTCGCATGGTGTATTGCTCGTTTTCCTGCTGCTCCATGTCCATGTCTGCTGTGAGTTCTGAAATGTACAATTATGCGATAACATTGGGTGGATCTGATCTGCCGTCTATTTCTCAACGTATTTTTCGGGCAAAAAGGGGTAATCGACCAATGATAATAATAAATTATATTAAAAACAATTGATTTTTCTGAGCTGTGATAGGCTGGATCAATTGTCTGTGGGCGTATTAGTTTTTTCTGTGGCCGTTGTATTTGTGTATGTTGCCATAGCGGCTGCCTTTAAAAAGTAGTAGCAATAATAGCGCAATGGTAGAGTCTAACCTAGACAAGGTTGACAGCGTCTCCAATAGTCAGTTAACTTAACTTTCTGTCTAATCAAGAAAAGTTATTTAGTTATGCTCATAAAAGTGCACTACACAAGTGAAATAACTCAACGCGATAACTCGATAAATATGTTATGGGAATGATTTATCGCACACCGACTTTTTACTATCCACACAAACCCCTTCATGTCGGTACACATAAGGTAACCATCGGTGATTAATTAATATAGGAAGTACTTATATGGTAAAGTGAGTTCTTAAAACTGCGCGTTGAGCCTCCCAAACACTCACTGTGCCGGACTGCCGACTTACGGGGGGGCGGTACCTACATTCCGCGTATGTACCTTGACTCACCTTGTGTACCCGCCGGCTGGCGGGTTGCAATCTTCGGTATCCTCGGACGGAGAGAAGATATCTTGGTCTTGAGCGAGGCAGACCTGGGGCCCCGAGTGGATATGCTTCACTCAGAAGGTCAATGGGTGGCCACTCGATCGATCTAGTCCAGAGTGGACTTATAGCCACATTCTTCAGGAAGCTTGTCTCCACTGGCCTTTTCCTTGCTCTCTAACTGCTAGGTTGGGAGACCGCTTCCGATAGCGGATCTTGAGATCAGGGTTTGCTACTTGACGGACCCACAGGCCAAATACTTCCTGGGGTCCCACTTGGACTTGGGTCTGACAACGCAACTGGCTTCAATAGGGGGGCAAAATATATCCCTATCCCGGAACAGGCGGGCAGACTTAACAAGTTTCGTATTGAGCACGACAAAGTCGTGCCACGTGGATCGCAAATTGAGTAGGATTTAATATCGTCCTATCCTTTAACTTCTTTACTCTATCCTTACTTTATGCTCTATCTCTTCATGTGACTGGTCAGGAGTGACCGGACCTTGAAGGAACAAGGTCAACCACTGAGGGATCAAGGTCTACCGGCGAGGGACCGGGTCAATCACTGAGGGACCAAGGTCTACCGATGAGGTACTGGGTTAACCACTGAGGGATCAATGTCTACCAATGAGGGACTGGGTCCACCAACGAGGGACCGAGGTCAACCGATGAGGGACCGCGGTTCGCCTTTAGGGGCCGTGGTCTACCCTTGTGGACCGGGCCCACCAATGAAGGTCGGTAATTATCTTCTTTCAGTACCGCTTAACCGGTACACGGGAAACGGTCTTTCCTTGATTGGTTCTGCGAGTCCCTCTTCCCTGAGGGTCCAACCACTTGCGTGACCCCTTCTCTCTCCGGAACTCTTTCCCTGAAAGTGATCCCTTCTCCCTTCATCGTCATAGCATCTGGTTCCATTATCTTTCCCGAAGCACTTCACTACGCGATCGGTAAAGGTTCGATGATCTTCCGGACAATCGTTGGATCCTGGACACTGGGTCCAGCATACCTGTGATCAACGGTTTAATTCTCCTTATAAACCCGGAATACTTCCACAGGAAATGATTGACGGCGGCCATCGATGGAGGTGTGGTACGTGTGAACAAGCAAGAAAGTGTTGACATTGCAGTTATTGCACTTCGAGTCGTAAACACCATATGGCTTCTCGACGTTCAGTACGCCTTGAACCTCAAGCGTAATATCATTTCGTATTGTTAGCGTAAGGCTAAGGAATGCGTACTCGAATATCGAGGAGGGAGGCGTGTGTTGACCTCCGCGGTCGGAGGTGCACCGGTCATGGATGCAACAACAATGTCTTGGTGGCTAGGTGATGGGAGGCAATTACAAAATCTCAATCACATTACGAGGGGCGATGATTTCTGTAAACAAGTCACCTAAATATGAATCTGGTTTGAATGTCAGCGTGGTACCTTATCGCACTTTCGTCGCCGACTGGTCCATCCATGTTTTGATACGATCATCAAGACGGCCAAAGACCAGGCGTCGGCCATCAAGCTAGCTGACATGACACGCATGAATTTGTGGCGTGCACTCAAGGTAAACAATTCAAGGGAGCACACTATGTTGAAGAAATACACGGGCAAAAACTCACATATCGTGGGATAGGGTGAGTGGTCTGCTCCAATCTCAAAGATCCAATGAACCCACGTGATTGTCTGAGCAATCGTTACCCGGTCAATTTTATTGATCACTGGTCAACTATTGCCGTGTGTTTTTGGCTAAGTACAAAGATGTTGCTGCAATCAAGTTCCAGCACTTCCTTGTGAGCTTTAGACTTGAGTTCAATTGAGCACCCACGTGCTGCGAACGGATGGTGGTGGTGAATACAAGTCATTGGACGTTTTTTGCACGGCCGCAGGCGTCTGACGTCAGGTGTGCGAAGCCAGACACCTAGCCATAAAATGACAATGGAAAATGCTGAGCGGATGCAATGTACCATCATAAATATGGTACGAAGTATGGTGTTCGCCTCAAACCTACGATTGTCTTTCTGGGGTGATGCCTCGGAGTACGCGACGTATATCTTAAACCGGAGTAAAATGAAGTTGAACCCTGGTAGAGTTATTCAATGGAGGTTTTGACGAAGAAGGTGTCTATGCTGAAATACATCGTGCTGTTCGGTTCTGCATGAACAATGCATGTCAATGCAAGAAACAAGTCACTTGAAGAGCGTGGGAAGGCAGTTATAATAATCGGCCAAAGCTACGAGACTAAGGGGTACAAAGCTTACATCCCCAAGAACAAGTTGGTTGTGGTAACGCAACATTTACAAATATCGAAACACAGACTAATGAGCAAAGCAGACAGCTCAATTTCTGCTTGGAGAAGCCCGACCTTCAGGAGGAGTCACTCAATGCTTGTCAACCGGATGTTCAAGTGCAACCAAGTGTTAAAAAAGAGTCACCAATGGCCGCAAGGCAGAAGATCCGGATGGTCATGGGAAAGTCATTGTACAAGGTCAACCAGCATGCAACCTGCAAAGGAGCCTTTGACTGAAGGTCCTGATGAGCAACAAGATATGGTGAATGAAATTATGTCATGGGACCCAAAACACTACGGGGAGGCAATCAAAAGTGACCACCGAGAACCGTGTCTGACTGCAATGGATGAAGAGTTATTAGATGCCTTGAAGTCGAACGACGTGTAGGCGGTTGTGATGCCACCAAAGGGTGCGCATGTTCTACATAACAAGTTAATTTACAAAACTAAGACGGACGCAAACGGATACATCAAGCGGTACAAAGCTCATTTGGTTGTTTGTATATAAGAACAAGTTACACTCTCCAGAAGATGGAACGTACCTGCGAGCCATGGTGATGTACCAAATGCGTACGTCAAGGCGGAAAAGGAGGAGCAGCTGGAAATCTACATAAAAGTGCCGAAGGGTACGACTTTGGACAAAAATGAGCTAAAGGGTATGAAAGCAAAGTCATTAAGTGACTTGGCACTACTGTTGAACTAGTCACTGGCCTTTAACATGCTGAGAGGCTGAGGAGCAAATTACTTGACTCCAAGCTGCGCGAAGGTGGATTCCAACAATGCACGACAGATATGTGCCTGTAATACAAATATAAAGGCGAGACATGGACAGAGTTCGGAGTCTATGTGGATGACCAGTTGGTCACAGGCACCGAGCAAACGCTGTAGACAAGTTTTTGGCTGAGATGAACTAATTTTCTATCAAGGACCTGGGGATAGTAATCAGGATTATGAATCTAACTCGACGACCCGAATGAATACGTTTGAAACAAGAGGTCACGATCGATCTTTTGCTGAAGGGGTTTGGCATAGAGTCAGATAACAGAGTGAGTACCCCTATTGGGGACGAGTGCAATCTGATTGACGAGGTTGATCTAGACTACCTGCCTGAAATAGGTGCAAAGGGTGACCCAAGCGTGAATTCATTCCAGTCACTGGTGGGAAGCTTACTATGGATTGCAAGATGTACGAGTCTAGACATTTGTTTTACAGTGCACAAGGCCACGATTCAGACGCACAAGCCGACGAGCAAAGACCGGAAGACAGACAAGCGTATCGTGAGATCGTTGAAGATGTCAAAGGATCTGAAGTTGCATCTGTACGGTTTCGAGTAACGTCAGAGGAAGCACGGATCCAGTGTTGGAGCGATGCAGATTTTTCCACCGACAAGGCGGACAGTAAGTCTGTGTCGGGATTCGGGCTAACTATGGATGAAGCTGTTGTTCTATGGTTGTGTAAGAAGAAATTAGTGGTGTCGTTGAATACGATGGAAGGTATGTTCATCTCAGCGTCGCAGGCTGGACGTGAGCTACTAGGCACGAAGGAATTACTAAACGAGCTAAGGGTGCGCTTGCGCGACCCTTTGCCGATGTGGATCCACAGTCAAGCCCATTATCATGCGGCTTGAGTCGGAGAAGAGCATTTTAAGTGTCAAGCATGTAAATATTCGGTTCAACTTTAGCTGTCACCATGTGCGGGAAAGAATTTTCGTGACGAGATTTGTGAATTCTCAGGACATGATGGCCGACATGCTAACGAAGGAACTGCCGGCTTCAAGAATGGAAGAGTTGCAGGAGATACAAGGTGAAGTCCACATAGGAAGGAGGAATGTAAGTAACTATCGTGTCTGAAAGTTATCAAGGTTTAAGGGATATACTATGTTACGGTCTCACCTGATTGGCCAGCGGTCAGACCAGGTGACGTGTGGGTTCGCATGGAGACGATCGAGAAGATGGGACAGGGAGAGACAGGGCGACGAGTTGACAGATAAGACAGCAATGTGACACTGTACAGTTGGGACAAGGCAGTAAGTTTGCAATGTGGACCATCGTATGAGGTGGGCAGGAAGGACGAATGCCATCGGACAAGTACACGGTCAAGCTGCAGTGCAGTACAGGTGCATGTTGTATCACTGACAAAGGAGAATAGTTCATGTTATATATATACTACTTTTACTTCTATCTACCTTTTCGCAAGTGCATATCAAGACGCATCATGAACCAACACACATTGCTTCCTTAACTTCAGCAACCCACATTTGCGCTAGGGGGGGATACGGTCACCATGATTCGAGTCCCGTGATGATTGTCGTATCATTCAGTGTTAAGTGTATCGGTCAGTCAAACGGGTAAGTTGCATAACGATGCAATCAACTCATTGGAAGTCCACCAAACCCCTTATTTGTTAGAGTTCACAAATAAGGGTTGTAAAATATTCACGAATGGTGTCTGTGAGCCCTCACAAATTTGTGTAGATGACAAAATTGTCTCGATAGAATTTTGGGACATCACAGATTTTTCAAGCTTGATGCTTACACAGACTCGCATTGTTGTGCATATACACCATCAAATACGAAGATCACGGCACGTGGCACAACGCAAGCAACAGGCCGAATAGAACGAGGACTTTTGAGAGCCGTTGCGGTGCCAGAAACTTAAAGACGGTCGAAGGAGATTGTACGTATATTAACATAATGATGATCTCAAGCTACGCGTGATAATTATTACGTGAAACTTTCTCAAAGGCCGGTTTATTGCCAATAGTTCAGGAGGTACTCCCCAAAGGTCAAATTCAATGAAATGATGTCCTCCTTCAAGACAATTAAGGGCAGCTACCAGAAAGCCATCGGGCACGCGACGCACTGAAGACGAAGTCTAATCGTATAAGGACTTAGTATGGTGCTATCGCGGACCTATCTCAGCGTATTCAAGCGCAGATCTAGAAGGTTTCTGGCGTTTGATTGGATAAATGCTTACTTCACATTTTTATAAATTTTAAGTTCTGCAAGAAGTGAGATTTGGAGGACCTGACCAAGCCTTACCAAAGCCCTCCTCGGGGACCAGCGAACAGGTAGAACACATAAAGATGTAGATGCAGAAATGGCGAGACTCTCGGCACTTGAACACTCCGCGTCAAAATGCTGAGTGCCGTGTGGGTGCTGCTAGCCGCGATGAAGATTGATAGAATGAGGTAGACTGTCGTGCGGAAGAACGCATGAGGTTGCGAAGCGAGAAGAGATAGTAAAGATAGATACAATAAACTCTCTGATCGTGATGCCTGTATTCGCTGCTACTTTTAAATATTTCGGGTGGGAGTATGCAGCTGCCGTACCTATTCAGAGCAAGTGCACAAGAGCTGTAACGGGGTTACGCAAACGATTGGCATAACTAAGTGCGATGGTGTGATACACACATAAAGCGATCAGTGAAACTTATAGGCGTATTAATATATATATATATTAGGATAGCGGTAATACCGTACCTTATTGATTACGGTTGGATGGTATCTATCGTAATAGGGTCTTCAAAGTACGTTATAGTTCTGGTGTGGTAACACCAGAGCAATCTACATTAAGATTCCTCGATTGGGTAGCATATTTAGAAAGTTAAAGACGTAGGTGAGGTTTATTATCGCTATAAATCATTTAATCAGTCAATTTCCTCTTTAATCAATATGATATGTGTCATGCTAACACGTGTTTGGTCGCAAGCGTTAGGAGGCTATATTAAGGCTAGTGCTCTTGGGGATTAGTACCACCCGATTCATTCCAGTCGTTATTCTCCTGAACCAGGGCTAGAAACTTACAAGATGGTTAGGAAAAGAAGAGGTAAGTCTCATCATGTCTGTGAAGACTTGAGACCCTTTGAGTTGATACCCGTTTAGTTCAATACACTAATAAACTCCACGAGTCTATACGTCTTCCTCTGACAAGGGAGTAAGGGTAGCTCCGCTACAACGATCTTTGACAACAGGCCGCATCTACGTAGTGATTATAGCAAGAAACGAAGTATTTTGCATGATTTAGCCATGACAACACAATACATTTGAAATGATTGTACTAACTTTTTGATGGCGCTAGGGTTTCTGTGCTGTGTTGAATATTCTGCAGTATGCGGAGCAACTGTAAAGGCTTAATATCAAGGAGCATGAATGGTGATAGCAGTATTAATACTAGCAGCGAAATCAGTAGTGATGTACAAATAAACCTGCCCAAATGAATCTATGAAAAACATGCTATCTTGCTATATATGATAAGGTGGTGATCCATTAACTCGGTTTCTATATAAATGTATCGAATAAACTTGATAATGGACAAAATGATAATTGAGTGATAATTTTGTCGGATTTGATAATATAAGGCTCTATAATTGGGTCTGCGGTGTGCGCACAACTCTTTCGTGGAATTGTTTTGGGTTCTAAACCCGTCTCTGGTAGTTTAAAACAATCCATTTCTGGAAACGTTTCGAAAGCTAAAATAAGTTGCTGTGTTCTGTTGTTTAAAGGTGACGCAGCTATACAGATATGTGTGTTTGTGCTACGTAGTAGTTAAGATATAAGATATACTAATCTTTAAATTTGAGAACGGGTTTAGCTCGACTGGGTTGGTGTGGCAGCATTATTCCAGATGTAGCTAGATCGGTAACCAGAATGAGCAAAAGCGATAAAGTTAGACCGGCGGGTCCAGGTGTGTGGGGACACCAGCAGTGTCCTGCCAGACGGTGACGTCTCCCAACTTCATGATATAGCCCATCATAAAGAATTATATTGGGTCTATTTTTCAGCAGACAGTAAGCAGAAGGTGCACGCAGCGATTGTGCTTATACTGAATTGAATTATTCAACAATGGAGGTTGTTAAATGTGCTGTCAAGATCACTTAGTTATCGTGTCAGAAATATTGAATGGTTGGTGCTGAAGAAAAGTATCCACATATCAGTGTCTGTGTGACTGACTGTTACTTTTCTACCCTCATCTCCTCGCGCAATCGAACGCATTCCTACCATGATAAGTCTCTCTAGATCTGGATGGTCACCTAGCACAAAAATTATGGCCCGGACTGCGTCTACTTTGCCCTCGACGCTGATCTCTTGCTGCTGTTTATGACGCCTTCGCGTGTCGACTCCGACTCTGTAAAGTCACTGCTATCTTGAGCCGAGAACAGTAACCCGTCGTCCACATATTTGCTTAGCAAGGCTGTAGCATTCAGCTCTTCTATCTCCGTGTTGGCCTCGGTGGTGTAGCACATGAAGTCGTCCAGGTTCATCGGGTCGCGGATGCGTAGCGGAAGCATTTGTGCCAACAGGCTGGTGCTCAGTTGATCATCAGCGACAGTGCGTGATATGCGAGTGGTCGTATGCCCGAGCACGAGCCCTCTGTGTCGAAAGCAGTTCAGAATAGCATCGCTTGAACCCTCATGCCAGCATATTTGATCCACTTCATCGCCGTGAGCTGGTCCAGCATGTAGATGTTGTCCTGCGACCCTTGTTTCTTTAAATCCAATGCTTGCTCGAGCTGGCGGTGCCGGTATCGACGCTAGGCGTTTACGGGCTGCGGCTTCGCGGTCGTGTTTGGCGGAAGGAACAAGACTGTCAAGATCTTCAGCTCCAGGCCTTGAGCTATGTGCGCCGATGCATTGTCGAGGAAGAGAACTGTGTTGCGTTTTTGAGCGAGCATGTCGTTGTCAAGCTCACACAGCCACTCTCAGATGAGGGCACCAGTCACCCACGCCTTGCTTCGATAGTAGGAGCCTAGTTGATTCCGTGTCTTCTACTGGAAACAGCGCGGCTTCTTTGCGTGACCAATGATAAACGGCTCGCGGGTTTGTCCGAGCCGTCAGCGTTTCATATCAGAGCAACTGTTACACGAGTCTTGCTCTTCTTCTATTCTGCCAGTTGTTTCTGGGCGATGGTCTTATCGGGCGTGGGGCCCTTTCAAGCGCTCCCGGATGGCGTCACGCTGCGTGGTTATCTTCTCCAAGTTATGAAGCCGCTCTCACTGTGGGCACTAAGTTTCTTGAAGCTGCAACATTCCTGGAACGCTTGAAGCGACCCGTTCGAATACTACAGCAGCTGGACGTCCAGGATAGCGCTTAACATGGCAAACCAGATCGCTCTCGACTTTATCAGATCTCTATCACGCGCTTGGGCTTGACACTGCAACACCCAGTTTGCAAGGACCTCGTCGACTTCGAGAAACGCAAGCGCTAGTGCTCGCTTGATCTTGAGATCGACGTCGTGCAGAAAAATCTGGCGATCATGACGAATGCCGGTACTATCCCTTCGGACTGGCGCCTTGAAGAGACCGAACTTGTGCTACGCCTTATGAGCCATCTACGACTGTGTGAGGGCGGCGTTTGGGTCATGCCACTGGCAAAACTTCTTCTTCTGCTCATACATCAAGTTACTAACCTGTTTAGGTCGCGATGGCATCGTTGATGCGCGACGAAGGTGAGTGGAGATATGCTGTTTGTGGAAATGTATCCACTCCGCGCCAGGTAATATCGTACACTCACACTATTATACACTGCTCAATTAGTTTTACGAATTAGCGGGTGCTATTTAGATATGAAGTATAATTTGTTGGTAGAAACACTATGTGTGTGTTAACGTTCGCGATCTCGCAGACGTTAAGGGACCTCACATACAAATAACTACTTTGATTACTGCGACAAATAAAATCGTACATATTGGCATACGAACTTTAGGTATAATGTAATAGTATGATTGTATCATTGGACAAATGTCAGCGGCACATACCATTCGGAACTCCGATGACAACAGCAATTAGCTACAAGAATGGCAACAAGAAGCCATGACTTGCCGGTCTCTATTCGCTCAGTACAGCGCATACTGACCAAGGGTAACTTGCTTGTATACATCACGATATCAAGCACGTTACTACGCACGCATGTGATCGGCTATAAATTGATGAAAGGTGAATATGACCACATAAGCAACTGCTGGACGCTCATAAGTAAAGGCTGATCGTGTTGCCCGAGTATACTGTACTGGATTAATACAGATAGTAACAGCATCATACTCACTCTCCAGTGACTGCTGTTGTATAGTGTTTTGCAACTTGATTCCGTTCACCGAACTGGATTACAAATACGAAAGGGCGAAGTCCAGAGCTTGCTCCCCTATCTTAACATTCTAATTCACAACTATTAAGTGCTAATCATATGCAACAGGCACACTCCGTTACAGTGGCCGTCCGCTGGTCCACGAACCAAACAACACAAAACTGTAATCAAATGACAACGCATTGGCTGCGACGAAAGCCGTGCACGTCCTCTTGTTTACCTTCACATATTGACAAAGTCCGGCGGTCAATTCTTCACGCTACCGACGCGGCAACTAGACAGCTACTTAGCTCATGTAGATACGTGTATGCCGATGCGTATGTTCATGTATGTATATAGATATGAGTGTTTGTATAATGGTGGTCCTCGTAAATTGCGGGCAAATCCGAGTCTCTGCCATCAGTCTCGGGTGTATCACCTTTCGAGCAGCTGTTCATACTGAAACACTGTGTCTCGATTCACCGCTCCTCCTGTCCACAGTTCCCTGAATTAGGAATCTTAGTCGCACTCAAGCCATATACGTACTACAGTAACAGTCCGTCCGTCAGTTCATCCTCATCTTCCGCCATCCAATCCCATTTCCACTTTCACAACGTCCTGCCATCACCTCCACCTCTGTTTTCGTCTTCCCTTCACCATCGGAAACGCTAATCAACTGCTCGCACTCGTTGCAATCGCCACTTCAGACGCATGGCACGTCGCAATTCAAGCGACTTGAACGTCGCACATACGGACTCCTCGTCCTCCTCCTCGTTCTCTTCCTCATCCTTGAAATCAATGAACGACCACCACCTTTTAATGGAAGTTGACCCGGACGTGTCCAACGTAGCAGTCCCCTTACCATCCGTTGGCACAGAACCTCTTGACTTTTACGTGGATTTGCAATCCCCACCGCCCCAGTCGCAGTCCATGCGGCTGCGACTCCGTAAACGAGCTGCTAGTCGGTCGTCTCTATCCTCTGCGACGGCCGAAAAACTCCGTCGACGAGTCGCTCGTGTCAAGAAAGCCAAACGCCCCAAAGAGGTGCGTGTGTTCAAACGGCGGCTGCAATTGGCAGTCCGTGTAGCCGTGGGCGTCCTCTTGGCTGGGGTCGTGCAGACACATGGCAACGATCGCGAGTGGCTCTTTTTGCCTGCCAGTTACTACCTCGGAGGACTCACAGTCGCCTCGATGATGGTTATCTACGCGGCGACCAACACCGTCGGTGGCGTGCTAGAACAAGTGTGGCAAATCGATGTCGGTGTCGCAATTGCGCTCCTGTACAACTTTGTCGTCTTTGCCTGTGTGCCCCTCAAGCAAGGCAATCTCTTGACGGTGTCCCAGAATCTCAATGGTAGTACGTACTACGTGAGTCTGCAAGACTGGGGCGTCACTCTTCCATTGCTTGCCCTTTTCACCCTGGTAGTGCTGCTCTTGCCTATTGTAAGACCACTTTCCTGTGTACCGAGTACTATATTACTTTTGTTTTCTCTGTTGTTGACATTGTGTGTGGTGACTATCAACTTATGGACTAACGGGATTGTTGGTTGTTGTGCTGTAAATGCTCCTAGCAACCGAACGTGAAGAAGTTTGCTGTGGGTACAAATTTGTATTTCAGTACGTTCTCGATAGTCATCACTCGAAACGGAACGGAGATACAAAGCTAATTGTGATAATGTTTGGTTATGAATTATGTGTGTGTGTGTGTATTTGGTATGGGTGTGGTTGCAGCGTTGACACTCGTTAACCCCATGAATCCGATATTCACGGCCTTGCTCAAAGATAGCACAGACGGGAACAGCTACTATGGCACGAAGAATCTGCTTAAACAGTTGGCCATTTACAGCGCAGTTGGCGTCGCGGGCACCTTCATTTCACTTGCGACGATGATGCTTCCCTTCCCGATCTTGTACGTCGGATAGCAGCACCAGCATGTGTTTTTTTACCGGGAGCGTCGCTTGGCTGATACAATGGACGCTTGCTATTGCCATACTCTTGTGTTAGTGCGATGCAGAAGCTGCGGCGACACATGGCAGCATCGCCCCACGATATCCGAGATATACTGAACTTGATTGTCGACTCGTACTGCTTTCGTGCAAAGGATATAAAGAAGATGGACTTCTTTAAGCTGCGACTTGATCGGCTACTGGAAAATGCGCACGAGCGTCTCACGACAATGGAGTCACTGCTAAGTGACTGCTGGTGGGAAGAGCTTGTGGGGTTTGGCGTCTGCTTCCATTTCAACAAGACCATCGCTAAGCAGCTTGTGAGGTTGTACGCGAAACTCCTTACAGACTTGCACGCAATGAAATTTGCCATCGAGGCGGAGACTTGCCACTGGACGCATGTCGTGCTGCTCAAGAAGTTACAGACACGATTCTACGTGCTACAGGTTGAAGCAAATGATCTGCTTGAGGACATCTCGCTCGAGATTGTTCATTCGTCGCGAAGTAAGCTTTTGCTCGTATTGTCTTCTCTCTTGTACTGAGCTAACACGATGCGTGGTTCAGGTATGTCTTCACCAAAATTTGCCAGTCTAAAGCAGGCACTTGAAGAGCTCATGGGGAAGTACACGATGCTTTACGGTAACTTGCTTTCGGCTGATGTCCATACGGCAGATGACGTGGGCAAGACGATGCCTCTTAACGTGTTCGTGTACTCGTTTCACGTCTTCGTGATCTCGTTACTGAACTTCGAAGGGACTTTCAATGGGAAGAACTTCTCAGCGCATTATCGTGTCAAGAATTTCCTCAAGCTAGCAGGCCGGAGTCTTCTGCACCCTTTCAACTACTCGCGTCATCTCATCATCTTCGCCTTTCGAACGACTTTGGCAATCTTGATTGGAATTTGCTGTGCGACTTTCATCTTCGCGTTCAGCTCTACTGCACCAACAGCCATTGCAATGGTTGCTGATGATAACATTGGCGGGACCTATGGTAACACGGTCAATCGCGTTGGAGGTTTGGTAGCTGGCACAGTGGTTCCATCTGTCTTGAGCTTCTTTGTGTGCAAAGTGGTCGATGACGCCTTGTACAATACACTGAACAACATGGTACTCTTCGTGTGGACAGTGGGGTCCATGTATGTGTGGTTTTGCGGCCACTATATGGCATTGGCGGGTATGACTTCAGCTTTCATGGCTGCGTCAGTACTGCTCGACCACGGCTGCCGAACGACATCATCTTCAACGACGGTGTCTTACGCGAGTCTCACTCAGAACGCGTTGGGCATTCTCATCCTAATGATCTTGGAAATCGTGATCTATCCTCGCAGCTCACACGGACTACTTCGTAGCAACATCCAGCAATTACTGACACAGTATCGCGAAGTCTTCCACGAAGTTTTTCGCCACCACATTGCGTACAACCGTCCAACGTTACTTTCACCTGGACCTCTCACCGAAGAGGACATTGATACAGCAAACTCCTTGCTTGGTCGCAGTCAGGTGAAGGTGCTGATCAAGCAGATAAAAACTGCAATTCCAGAGCTGCTGAAGACCCAAGCCAAACTCGTGGACGATTCTGCCATGGAGCCAAGCTTGTGGAAGGCGCCATTTTCCACATCGAAGTACACAAAAGTTTTGGCTGTTTGCCGCGATCTTCTTGATAGGATTGATGTTCTTGTCGACCTTATCGAGTGGCACGAGAACCGGCGAATCAGCGGACAAGACCGGATCTTGCGACGTCGACACCAGAGTCAGATTGATGCCGAATGTACTGCAGCATTCAGTGCAGCTCAGGAACCTCCCTCGCCGACCTCAGCCGCTGTCGCAGAAATGGTGAGTAAGGTTACTGACGACGATTCTTCTCCATTACAGTCACCGTTGCCCAATGTGACTACAACTTCTCCAGCAGCGGCGAAAATCAAGTGGGACCAGAGTTTGGCAGTTGTGGGGGCTGGTGTCGAAGAAGCTTTTGACACCCTTGCGACCTTGTTTGGAGAAGAGTTCGCCGGCTCAACTGCTGAAGACCACGCGATCTATTTGCAGATGAAAGAAGCCTTTCGGATTGCCGATGTGCACCGTCGCGGAGTCGTTGATGTCTCGGAACTTGGTCTTTTGCTTGAGAAACTTATGCCGTACTCGGGTAGCCAAGGAATTGGAGGCATGGACCAGTACGTTGATGAATTCATGCAGTTAGTGGATAAGGACAATGACGACAAGGTCTCGTTCAACGAATTCATGCAGGCCCTGAACGATGGCTTTCGGTTGGAGCTCGAGATATATGATGAGAAGCCTCAAGTTGCAATGGCTGACGCGGCGGGTGGATCAGCTGGATCCTGGCTTTCTCGCATCGGAAGCACACGCTCGCTCCGCAAGAGTTCATACCAACGGAACTCGCTCCATTCATTTCCGGCTGATGAAGTTTTCGAAGACCTTTCAACACCTGGAAAGAAAAAGCGTTTGACTACAAAGTCACCGCCAGCTCCCAAAGATTCTCGACGTCCTCAATCGTCGAATTTCGTCGACCTGACAGCATTCGAGACATCAAAGCTCGCGTCGACTGCGCTTGATAATATCGGACAAACCTTGAAGCTGGGCCGGAGAAAACATCGCTTTCGCGGAATGTCGTCAGCCAGCGAAAGCTCTGCACCTGAAGCGCTACTTAATGTTGAGGCATTTACTCTCACGGAAGCTGCTGCAGCGTTGAAACAGAGCTACGGCGAATGTTTGCTCGGATATGTCGACGATCACACCAAACGTGTGACAATGGAGGATTTCATCGTCATGAGCTGCGTTATCAGCACTTGTGAAAATGTGGCCGAAAACCTGACGCGTTTAAGCACCTTAGCAGCTTCCTAGAGACTATAGTCCGTCACGTGTTGTACTATACATGTAGGTACACCATTTCGCTTCTTCTCGTCACGCTGTCCGAAATGCTAGAAAGTTGTTGAAAAGTTGTTACTGAACAGTCTCTTCTTTCGCTGCGATTTTTTTCGTCGCACTCATGATAGGTCTTGAAATTGTTCTACTGCGGTGTATTGCAAACTCTGAACAACTGGACAGCTTTGGAAATCAACAGCAGGACATAATAACACCTACAACCAGGTTTATTCCCAAGACGTGGCGCTAGCCGTCTGTCTATCCGCTCAGTAGTGGCATCTGTCTCAACAGCAAAATATTCGACAAGCACTAGCTTACTCTGTTCTTTGGTACAACAAATATACGCAACTTATGCCATGACACATACCGCCGAAGGTAGCGACGCAGACCGCAGCAAACAACTCTTCGACACGAGGCATATCGGTCGTGCCGACTCGGGTCTTAGACTTCACGGTAACATTGGTTGCTGAGGGTGCGAGTGATTCACAAGCAGACTCACTGCCACTTCAAACGTGGTGAGGTAGTAACCAAGCTCCCCGTTAATATCTTGAGGGTCGCACATCACCCGCAAAAACTCGCGCGTGATCAGCAGCTGCGACATATTGCTCATGACCAGCACAAACAAGTGCACCGATATGAACTCGTCCGTGGTCATTGACGGCCGCAACACCATGTCCAGCTCATCAATGGAAGACACGCTGCTCATCGTTTCGGCAGACGACGAGCGGGACGACCCACAGGTTTGAAAGATAGCCCCAGCAGCACGCGCCAAACACTTCAACTTGTCCAGCGGGAGAGCATACTCGTTCACACGGCGCAGCTCACGGCGTGCATCCTCCCAATCCCTGCCAGATTCCGCTGCAATATGTGACGGCACGCCGAAAAACGACTGCGGCTTCGTTTGCAGCGTCTTGATCTTGTTTTTCAGTGCAAGCTCATCGTCGCAGTCCGCAAGTGTGTTCAATGCCTCATGAACATGATCTTCCAGCGCCACCAGCACGTGCTTCTGCACAAAGCTACACACGGCATGCTTCACCTCGTCCAGAAACTCATAATAGTCCGTCTCCGAGCGCTCGAGTCGAGCAACTGCAAGCTGACCCAACAGCACCTCGTCTTTCAGCATCACGTGCTTGATTTCGCCCATCTTACTAGCCACTGTATCCAGCAGTGTTTTTGCCTTGAATTTCGACAGAAACGCGTGTTTATCGTCAAGGTACCGCTGGGTAAGTGCGAGCACGAACGACTCGCACGCGCGTGAAACTTGATGCTCCGACGCAGCAAAAAGTTTCGCCACCAAGTGCGACGCCAGGACGTCATTCGTGCGACAAATGCACGTGTCTGGACGCCGATCCAAGCCGTCGCAATGACGCCGCACGTCCACAAACTCCTGCAGCGACAGCACAGCTTTCCTCCTCCGTGGTCCCAATGGCACTGGCGCGACCAGCGCAGCTGTTTGACGTAAGAACGCGTCAAAAAGCACTCGACGCTGAGCGTTGAGCGACGAGCCACGGAACGAAAAGAGCGTTTTCGGCAGGCGGAAGCGCCGCAAGCCACGGAACGTGCCCCAGAGCGCTCGCTTCACGGGGGCGTCCACGAGACTGATGTGCTGAATGTGCGCAATGAAGCGCGTCATGTCCTCGAGCGTCTTGAGGAGCTCCCAGCGCTTCTGCGTCTCGGCGTCCGACACTTTGAGTCGGAAAAGGACTTGGCCATGGACCGACTCGACGCTCGCGACGCGCACGACCACAGCGTAGCGAATGTGGGCGTCCACGTACTCTGTGGTAGGGTCCAGTGCTGCTTGGAGGTCGTGGGCGGGAGCAGAGACTTGAGTGGCGGCGGGGGTGGACGACGTATTACGTGCTCGATGACAGCTACATACTGGGGGAGTTGATAGAGTATACGATGGAGGAATTAGAGTCTGAGTCTGAGTCTGGTCTTCAGGTAGTAGTTTACAGGCTGCACCAAAAGCATTGGCGTCATCATCGTTTTCTTTAGTGTCGTCTTGATTGCTGGTTTTCTTAATGTGTTGACGTTCCAAAGGTGACTGCGATGTACACTTGAGAAGGTCGGGGTGGGCCGTGTCGTGTTGCTTGAAGGTGGAACTGTGGCGGCACTTCCGTCTGGAAGATGTGGTTGTCTGCTGCTGCTTGGAGAGCTGCTCGACGAGGTAGTTGGCGTCTACGAGACGGTCGACGTTGGTGAAATCGAGTGAGAGTTCGGTGCACTCGTCGTCGCTGTCGAGCGACGGAGACGCCTGAGTTGCATATTGGTGCATGTTGGTGGGCGAGAGTGAATGTCGCTCCGACGTGGGGAATTCAAAACTGAAGCAGGTTGAAAGAGAGCGAGAGAGAGAGGGAGAGCGATATGACAGACGGGCGAGCGGCAACATACGTTTTCGCAGTCTAGTCGATTGTTATTGTGATTATTGGGTTTGGGATGGTCGTTTCTAAATTTGCATTGAATTAGCGTAATGATTGGCGAACAAAGTGTCGAGACGCGACATTGCGTGACGTGCCGTTGTATCATGATAATTAAAATATTCAGGTGGACGGAAAACTTAGAACGGAGAATGCGATTTATATGTGACCGGATTAAGGCTGTCGAACTGCTCATTGACTCCTGAACATCTTGCTACAACTAATGGGTGCGTGGACCAAGAC
Source organism: Hyaloperonospora arabidopsidis Emoy2 (assembly GCA_000173235.2). NCBI lineage: Eukaryota > Oomycota > Peronosporomycetes > Peronosporales > Peronosporaceae > Hyaloperonospora > Hyaloperonospora arabidopsidis. The sequence goes on from JH598194.1 coordinate 188,027, forward strand.
GTCTGACAAAAGGCGAAATTTTGTGCTTCGTTGCTGTTCTTAGGTAAGCGTGGGATGACCAAGCCCTAATTGCTGCTTACCAGGCAGCAGCCGAGCACGCAGTTGCCCATATGGATGACATGGCATATCTTTGCACCACTCTCAGACATGGATAGATTGATACTAGTGTGTATTCGTTCTCCTCCTTGATAACCCTGACACATTGGTCGTCGTCCATATGACGGAGAATGCGGACGAACAGTTTTGCATCATCCAGCACTGCAACAATCGTAGTAGAAGTCGAGCGTCAATCTGGACAAGGTCACCGCATGTACGAAAAAATGGTGATCAAGCAATGGAGGTTCACATCGTTGCGTTTTGTACTCGTTGAGTCCAGTCTCGTTTGTGTGCAACTTCGAGCAGACACAAGGAACAGGAGATCAGATACGAGATGGTCTCCATCTCAACGAGTCGAGCTCGACGCTCCTTTTCTGCCACATGCAAACGCGTCATGTATCTCTCGCTAACTTGCTGCTTTTTCTCGTGCTAAAGTTAAAGTGATCGTTGCCTTGAGATAGCACTATTCGAGTCATGTGGTCAGCCGCTGTCACTGCCAGCACAGCTCATGAATAGAAACGACCCCTCTTCCGTCGTCGAGTCTGCGACGAATAATCATCATAATGTAGCCGCCCTGTCCTTTCGACTCGATTATTTTAACTAAAATATCATCGTAACGTCGTTGATCCAGTTCAGTAGGAACTAGCTACCGCCGTAACAAACAAAAAACCTCGCGATACCGAATTGCGTGTCGCCGCTTCGCGTTGCGCGAAGGTTGCTCCAAGTCAACCCCCAACCTGGAACCTCTTTTTCTGTTACCGACGACTCAACGCCAGCGGCTCCAGCAGCTCCACTAAGAAGGGAACGCGGTGGTCATGTCGTCCAATGGCTCGATGAAGCTGGCGGAGCTGCCGGCGCTCGAGGACGTGCCGCCGAACGAGCGCATGCGTCTCTTCCGCCAGAAACTCAAGCTCTGCTGCGTGCTCTACGACTTTACCGACATGCGCAAACACGTGCGGGAGAAAGAGGTCAAGCGGAACGCGCTCTTGCAGATCGTCGAGTACATTTCCGCCAGTAAAGTGGCGTGGGACCCGTCGGTCGTCGCAGAGCTGCTCGAGTGCGTGGGCGTGAACATTTTCCGCCACTTGGGGCGCAGTTTGAACGCCTCGACCATCAACGCGAACGGGAACGTCGAAGGTTCTTGTTGCTGTTTATTTTGCTGCTGGGATTGTTGTTGTTGTTGTTTTTATTATTGGTCTTGTTGCTGTGTTTTTTTGGATTGTAAGGGTGATCTGTGTAGCCATTTCTAATCATGCGGGCGTTTGCTTTTGGTAGTTGCACCTGAGGATGACGAGCCAATGCTGGAGCCGTCGTGGCCGCACATGCAGTTGGTCTATGAGATCTTGCTCCGGTTTGTGCTGTCCAAGGAGGTGGATTCGAGGACGGCGAAGGACTATTTTAGCAAACGATTTATGATTAAATTGCTGAATCTGTTCGACTCGGAAGATCCGAGGGAGCGGGACTATCTGAAGGTTTGTTAAAGACCGAGGGCTTGTTGTTGCTTGCTGCGTGCGCTTGTAGATGGCAAGTTGATGATGTTTGATGTGCATTTGTGTATCGATTGCTGGTTGCAGACGATTTTGCATCGCATTTATGGCAAGTCGATGGCGCTGCGTTCATTCATCCGTCGGTCGATCAATGACATGTTCTACACGTTCGTGTACGAGACGGAATCGTTACAGGGTGTAGGAGAGTTGCTAGAAATTCTAGGAAGGTGCGTTGCGTACGCGCGAATCGTCATGGTAGTCGGTGTGGGGCTGGCACTGAAGTAGCTGCGATGTGTATTTTGTGCGCACGACAATGTCTTGTTCATCTGGACAAAGTATCATCAATGGTTTCGCTCTGCCGCTCAAGCCGGAGCACCAAAACTTCCTCGAGCGCGCGTTGATTCCGCTTCATACGGTACGAACGCTCACGTATGCGATGGTGCGCATTTAAAAAAGTAGTCTCACGTGTTGCGTCGACATTTTGATGGGCAGGCAGGAAACCTGGCCATGTTTCATCAGCAATTGGCTTACTGCACCACGCAGTTTGTGGAGAAAGATCCTCAGACCTCAGAACCGATTATCATTGGGCTACTGAAGTTCTGGCCGGTGACTGCAAGCGCCAAAGAGGTCTCGTGTGCTACTTTTCTGCAATTCGCGTGAACTCGTTTTGAGATTGCAGTTGACTAACTCGCGTTTTGGTGTACGTGTGCCGCACAGATTTTGTTCTTGAACGAACTCGAGGAGATCATCGAGATGATTCAGATGGAGCAGTTTGCCGCCGTGATGCGGCCGCTGTTTCTGCGAATATCGCAAGCCGTGTGCAGCAGTCACTTCCAGGTCTCTCAGCGTGCCTTATATTTATGGAATAATGAGGCTCTGGTGCGGCTTGTAAGTGCGCGGCGGGCTGAGATTCTGCCATTAATCTTTGGGGCGCTGTACCGCAATTGTGAGAACCACTGGCACAGCACCGTACAAACGTTGACGTACAACGTGCTCAAGCTCTTCATGGAAATGGACTCGCAGCTCTTCGATCAGTGTTCTGCGCAGTTTGAAGAGCGGGAAGGAAGGTGAGCGAGCGTGCAAGCATGTTGCGCTTGCGCTGAAGATGATTATAGATGGCACTTCTAATACTGCTTTTGTGACTGTGTGTTTGTGTGATTTCTAGAGCGCAGCAGACGACAGACCAACGCCGACTCAAGTGGACAGCCTTAGTACACCGCTTGCAGGCGCAGGGACAGATGTGACACAAGATCGAGTAACGCAGTGTCGCTGCTACTACCGATTAAATGACAAGTACACAAATTACGCGATATATATATTCACGTCGGTGCTGACCCGATTGCAGAGAGCGATGGGATTAAGTGGGTGCATTGTCTCGATTTCGCAAACAATTGGCTCATGAGGGACGGTAGATTGATAGACTTGTTGGCTGTATTTGACTAACTAATTGCGGACCTTGTTTGAGCAATGCTTTCTCGTTAAGTATTGATGTTTATATCCATTTGTAACCTCCATTGGCCTTGTTGCAAATACTGCAAAAGGGGAATCTCGCGAAGTTATGTGAAATTGTACCAGCCTTTCGCTGATTGACTTGACAACTCAATTCGTACAAGCATATGACACTACAATTCTAGTGTATACTGCAATGTCAGCAAATTGCAAGATCACATTGTCGAAGCGGGTCTAGTTCATACCCGCGGCTGAAACCCGTGTTCGACCTGCCGTTACTTTTTTGACACGCTCTTTACACTAAGTATCCCGTATCAGTTGTACCGTTTATTTATATTTGTCCAATCCGCGATCGAATCCATCGTCCAAAAGTCACGTGCTCTCTTAAGTACGCAACCAACTTCCGTCTCCTACAAACGTCAAGATAACCGGCGTGTGTGGTCCTCATTGGTTCCCCCCTTTACGCCCGCCGCCCCCTCTGGGGGTTTCCAGCACGGCGCTCCTCATTTCCGCTTTCAGCTGCTGACGCGAGTAGTTCGAACGTGGGTGAGCCGCCAGGTAAAGAAGGTACAGATGTTATCACGTGTGGGACTCTCCGCAATGCGCGGCGTGCGCCTCATGGCCACCGACGCCAAGAAAGCCACGGCTTCGGTCGGTCAGATCACGCAGATCATTGGCGCTGTGGTGGACGTCCAGTTTAAGGACAACCTGCCGCCTATCCTGAACGCTCTGGAGATTAAGACCCAAGACAACACGCGCATTGTGCTGGAAGTCGCCCAGCATCTGGGCGAGAACACGGTCCGTACGATCGCCATGGAGGGCACGGACGGACTCGTGCGTGGCCAGGAGTGTGTGGACACGGGCAACCCGATCATGGTACGTTTGTGTGTGGAGGAGATTGGGTTTTATTGATAAAATCCATGAGGAAGGCATGGTTTTTGTAGTCAGGTAGGATGATTTCGAAGAATTTCGGCTTAAGTACGTATTATGTGTTTTGACAGGTTCCCGTGGGTCCTGAAACCTTAGGCCGTATCATGAACGTGATTGGCGAATCAGTCGATGAGCGCGGACCAATCAACGCCAAGCGGTACGCGCCGATCCACGCATCTGCTCCTTTGTTGACGGAGCAGGGTTCGGGGGCTGAGATTCTGGTGACAGGCATGAAGGTCGTGGACCTGTTGGCTCCGTACGCCAAGGGCGGAAAGATTGGTCTTTTCGGTGGTGCCGGTGTGGGCAAGACGGTGGTTATCATGGAACTAATTAACAACGTGGCCAACAATCACGGCGGTGTGTCGGTGTTTGCGGGTGTGGGTGAACGCACCCGTGAGGGAAACGACCTGTACTATGAGATGATCGAGTCAGGGGTGATCAAGATTAATGAGGACGGCACGACCACGGGCTCGAAGGCTGCGCTCGTGTACGGCCAGATGAACGAACCCCCTGGAGCTCGTGCTCGTGTCGGCCTGACGGGTCTGACAGTTGCCGAGTACTTCCGTGACGTGGAGGGACAGGACGTGCTGCTGTTTGTAGACAACATTTTCCGGTTCACGCAGGCGTGCTCGGAAGTGTCGGCTCTACTTGGTCGTATTCCTTCTGCTGTGGGATACCAGCCGACGCTGGCCACGGATCTCGGTGCGCTTCAGGAGCGTATTACGTCGACGAAGAAGGGATCCATTACCTCGGTGCAGGCCATTTACGTGCCGGCTGATGACCTGACGGACCCGGCGCCGGCCACGACGTTCTCTCACTTGGACGCCACGACTGTGCTGTCTCGTCAGATTTCTGAGCTGGGTATCTACCCTGCTGTGGACCCTCTCGACTCCAAATCTCGTATGCTGGACCCCCGCATTATTGGTCAGGAGCACTATGACGTGGCTCGTGCTACGCAGAAGCTGCTGCAGGACTACAAGGGTCTGCAGGACATTATTGCCATTCTGGGTATGGATGAGCTGTCGGAAGACGACAAGCTTACGGTGGCTCGTGCCCGTAAGGTGCAGAAGTTCATGTCGCAGCCGCTGCACGTTGCTGAGGTGTTCACGGGTAAGCCGGGCAAGTTCGTGCCGCTTGTCGACACGATCTCGTCGTTCAAGGACATTATCAGCGGTAACTACGACGACCTCCCGGAGGCTGCGTTCTACATGGTTGGCGGCATTGAAGAGGTGAAGGCTAAGGCTACAGCTTTGGCAGCTGAGCTGGACGAATAAGTTACCTGGTGTGACATGCAGAGCCGAGGAAGGAACCTTTGTCGATGGAAGAAAGCAGTGTCTAGTGTGCGGCATACGACTGGAAATTGAAAAACAACAAAGAATTCAAGCGGGTTTGTAGTTGATCAGCTTACTTTGATATGCCTGCCTCACTTGAATGAGATACGTACAGCATGCATGTGTAGCTTCTGTTTGCCTTTCCATGAAATCTGTGTATAAATTTGACGCTCTGTATTGTTGAG
>JH598194.1:193514-213025 GCA_000173235.2 Hyaloperonospora arabidopsidis Emoy2
AGTATGCCGGTCCCGTACGCATTAACCCTTTTTGTTTAAGCGTACATGCCTCAATCCTGGTAAATGCAGTTGCGACCAGCATTTAGCCGCTGTGATCGCGGATCCATGGATTCTCCGGCCACTGAAACGTGGACCAGAATATCTGGAGATCTGCCGGCATGTCATCGGCGCCCAGAGGTCGGTTGGGAAAGGAGAGGCAAACGATACAACGAATTCTTCTCCGTCCCACCAACTAGTCGTCCCGTCAACCAAAGCCGCAGAGTGTGTCGCTACCCACTCGGTCAATTTTTGTTGTTCTACAGTTGTTGAGGCGAACAATGCCCCTATTACCCTTTCCAAATCTCGCCCAGGGGTACTGCGTCGGCCGGACACCAATTATTGCAGCACCGCAGCAGGAGAAGACTTTCCTGCAGTATTCCGATTCAACCCTCGAAAAGCCCATACACGCCAGGATTGGAAGTACTTTTCCAGGCGTTGGGTGAGCCAAAGCATGGCATGCTTGGTTCGCTGTGTTTTGACTGCTACCGACGCATCAGCGAGCCCGATTCCGCCCGCCTGTCGTGGCGTTATCAACAGCCCTGGTTTGACCTTATGGCGCCTGGAGTCTGTCGGAGTCGCGTGTGCCCATACGAAATTCTTGTTGAGATTGTGCAGCTTCTTTTCCGCCTACAGGAGGATGTCGACGACGATCGGTGTGAGCAGCATTGGAGGAAGGGTGGTGGAGTTTAAAATAAGAACCCTGTCTCCACACTGGTTGCGACCCGAGTTGACGTGCTAAGTTGTCGTTGATTCTTCTCGATCCGGAGGGCCCAATTCTTGATCTTTAAGTCCCTGCTACCGATCTCGTAACCCAGGTACCTGGTCGTGCCCCCGGGCGGCACAACTTCGATCACCTCGTAGCGCTTAACATTGATTATCCGGCTAAGAATAATCAAGCCTGCTTTCAATCAGTTGTGCATGTAAGCCCGCCAGTGCGCTACAAGCGTTGACAATGCGTAAAGCATGCAGAATCTCCCCAACATGCGCGAGGAATAGCGTGGGGTCGTCTACAAACGCTGAATATAGGTGCGTTTGCTCTTGCAACTCTGGCACTTCGATTCCTCTAAGCTTTTAGTCCTTCTGTAAAGCTAACCCCTAAACCCCCACCACCGATAGAAATAAGAGCAGCACAAGCGGAAATCCCTATTGAATACCCGAACTCACCGGGAGTATCTGGGACTGGTCTCCGCTTACAACAAAGAGGGCTGACGTGCCGGTGTGGATGCATCGAGTGAGGTTGACAAACACTTCGTCCAACTCGAACAGCCGCATCGATTCGAAGAGTAAATCTCGGTCTACCGTATCGTACGCCTTACGAAAGACCAAAAGTAGGATACACCGACTTTTCTCAGCCGATATGTCGTCCTGCACTGCTGCAGTCTTGATCCAAGCCTTCATCATTATAAACGACTTTGCAATTTTTAAGGCCGAAAAAACGTTGTTGCGAGTCGCTTGTAGTCCTGGGTAAAGCGTGTTGTAGATGTGTTGCGAGAACCTTTGTAAAGGCTTTGTAGATTCTTTGCAATAATGCGATCGGCCGATAATACATGGAATCGTCCGAGTCGTCCTTTTTACGAAGAGGAAGAACTAGGGACTCAAGGAAGGAGGGGAGCAACTCCGACCCCTCGAGTATTTTGTTCCTGATATTAACCAGCGCTGAGACCATGACCGATGTAGTCTCCTTGTAGTAGTCGTTGTTGAGCCCATCAAGACCGGCCGATTTATGTTGATTAAGCCCTTTGACAGCAGAGAGCATTTCTGCTTTCGTACGGGGCTTAACTAGCGTTCATTATCGTCAGCTATTATCTGGCGGTATGGACGCGAAAAAAATCTCGATTCTTGAAAGCCAATAGAGACAAAGAAGTGGTGCAATGACTCTGACTCAGGACTGATTCCTATTCAGATGCAAATTGATCCGCGATCGACATGGTGCACGTAAATTCATGTCCGTAACGGGCTTGAAGGGAAGTTACGCGCTGATCTCACTCCCAATTAGCAATATGATTGCAGGAACAAAATAGTGCTCCGTCGTCCGCGCTAAAAGCTTTTGAAGACAAGCCAGGTGGTCCTCATGCATTTCTTCTACATTAGTGGATATCCATTGCTGTCGCGTTAGGAAAACGCCGCCTGTTTAGTTGGCGGAGCTTTGCAACCGAGCATTTTCTCCGCAGATGTTTCCATTTTTGCACCACCTTGATAAAGTGTATGCTCTGAGCAATATAAGTATCCCGGACCAGACAGAAGGCGCTTGCTCCACACCCGAGTCCATCATCTCCTGAATGATGTCCTTTAAGACGCGATGGGGCTGGATTGAAATGGATAGGATAGGAAAAGTGATCGGCTACCCAAACGCTTTCCCCGTAAGTGTAGCACCACTTGCTCATGATCGGACGGTTGTGAAGGGGGGCGTAGATACCCACAGGACGTCCAGAGCCCAAGAATCAGGAACGAAGAATCTATCAAGCTGACTAGCCGACACCTCGCTCCAGTACGTGTAGTGATGACTAGTGTATTCGTCGTAATTCGCTGAATTTTCTTGTAACAGCCGGGCACCACTTAGGGCCGCTCCTTCAACAGAGAACCCTGTTTTGGACTTTCCGGACGGCTCTCTGTCCGCGGGCCTAACCGATCCAGTTGCGGGCTCTGGACACAATTGAAGTCGCCCAGCAAGACAACGCTACTGGACGGCATGTTCCTAACGCGGCTCCCACGAAAATGTCCTCGCGCACAGCCCGAATATTTGGTGCGTAAATGTTGATGATACAGGTGTCGTAAGACATTTACTCCAATCACGAGCGAGGTCCATTTGTCTTCGTTCCGGCCTACTGCAGATAGATGTGCCGAGGGTGTGTGAAGAATACCAGCCCCTCGGGCCGTCGAAGATCCCACACTATAGAAGGAATTAGGCGCTTTGTCCACGTCGAGCTGTCCTCCCCACATCCTTCTTGACCCGAGCCGCAATGCCGTTGCTTCTTCTGCACTGACCACATGTGTTTCTGGATTGCACCACGTCACCGGCCGTAGATTCAGCGACGTCTGGCGCCATGATGTCATCCACGCCTGACGTGTAACTTTTGAAAAGCCTCGGATGTTTTTTGTGAGAATTCGCTGGTCCGGCTCCCATCGTAATCAGCAATATATTTGGCGGACTTGGATTCGAAGCCATGTAACACAGTGTGACGCCCGAAAGCGTCCACGAGGTCAAGCTCCGACCGGTAGTAGCGCAACCGTGACGAAATTGTGATTTGCTCTTAGTACAAATTTGTATCCTTTTCCTCCGTACGTACAATCCGGCGTAGAGGAATCGTATGATTACCTCCCAATTTGAAAAGTGATTGGAGGTGCAATAAGCTTTTTTGTATCTGTATTGTCGAAAAGTTGTATATGGTCCCGTGGTTTGTTCTTATAATCCAAACGGGAACCAACCTACTAGGGCTTCTATATCATGGTTGTAGAGTAGGGCGCAGGGCATGCTGGGTATTATGTAACGCGACGCTTCGGATCGCAGATTGGGAGCAGGGTTTCATCCCCGTAGTCCCGAGCTTGCAAGTTGGCCATATCATCCGAGCTGTCGAGCAGTAGTGCGAACGTATGGGACACACAGACATTTTCATGATTGAGGTTCAAGCCGCAACTAAAGATCGACAACAAGATTGCCGTACGGAGTTTCAAAAAAGATGGTGTCGAACGCGTCAAACACATTTCTATTCGGTTCCACTCTAATCGTGACGAGCATGCAAACGGCCGGGTCGAAATTGAGTGGTGTGCATCAGCAGGTCAGCTTGCCGATATATCCACCAAGCCACACACGCGTGTAGTCTTGACTTGTCTTCGACATTCGCTGGGTCTCGTCCCGTAGTAGTGGCGTATTGTTCCAGGGGGAGTGTTGCGAGGAGGTTGCCGTAGTACCTATGATTGTTGCATCATTATGAGGTGCTACAGCACTCCATCCACTATTGCTGGTGCTGGGGTCAACTCGCCCGAGCAGGACCTTCGATTGCAACAGGAATCTACATCACAGAAGTGGGATAAGATTGAAGGCACATCACGATCTTGGATGACGAAGGTAAGACCGATGTGCGTGTATAGGTAGGAAGAGGACAAGTAAGCAAAACGCGGAGGGAAGCGCCAAGTTATCCATTCCTGAAACTACTAAGTCATCATAAAGACGAGTTAATGCATGTGACAATCGTTACAATTCCGCTGCTATCACGCTTGAGAAGAGCCTTGATTGCATAAGTAAACCATCAGTGGCACCAATTAGGATCTAGTAAAACATGCATTCAGATTATACGATCAATGCTTACCTGTCACGACGAGTTCCTCACTTACCAGTTTGCACTCCAAACACTGTGTACAAAAACTCGCAACACCAATCGGCGTGTACAAGCATAATTCTAGCCTCCTACAGCGCCGCCAACGGAGATTTCCCACCGATAAAGGCTGTCCCTTTCCTATGTCCGAGGCTTGGACTGACTCTGGATGGACTTAAAACTTCGAAAATAAACTTCTCGATTCGTTAATGGTTCCCACGAACCAGCACGTACCAGGTTGCACACTATCCATTTAGAAACGACGTCGGCACTGATGTTTTCACTAATGATTGCAATCCTGAGGGGTGAAGTTTAGTGACTGTGCGTAAGGTGAATGCTAAACTTTTCGTAACCTACCTTCTGTCTTTCAATCTGTTTGTCTGTAAATAAAGCTAGATGTACCGTACACGTCGCACTAAGTGCGATGTTACCTGTCCTTTCCTCATAGGTAGGTATGCGTTATAGGTGTTACTCTTTGATCAGATCACCAATTGCGACCGCGTAGAAAGTCGAACTTACACAGGCACCAACAAGTCATGCTGTTTTAAGAGCTTTTCTACACCTCACCGACAACAACATTGCGCTCTAAGTCACCCTGATCGTTTAGAGGAAGTTTGACGCTTTTGACGCTTCGCAACCTTTTTCTTCTTGGAGTGCGAAAACTTAGTAGTAGCCGCCACGTTCTGGTCATTTGCCTTGTCTGCGTGCGGACAATCACGTTTAAAATGTCCTTTGTCTCCACAACCAAAACAAGATGTTCCCGGATTCCACTTACCCCCCCCCCGTGTTTTCTTACCGGAATAATCTCTTTGGAGATGTCTAGGAATACCAGCAGCAGCTTGTGTCTTGCTATACGGGGTGCGTCTCAGGGGTCTGCTTTCCAGTCCAGCCACATCTTGCTTCGTGTTACCTTTATGTTTCCAAAACCATTGCTCTCCCAATCCTTATCACGCGCTGCCGCAGTATAAATCATCTCACGAGGTAGTTCAGAGGTATAATTGCCCATGTTGGAGCTGAATATTACCTTTCTACGTAACTCATTGTAGCACATATGCTGATGTAGACTTCTTAGCATCAAATCGACGAGCTGTAAATCACTCACCGGTGGCCCGAACTCAGCTAGCTCATTCCTGATCCGAAAAACTGAATAGAGATGTCCTATGACATCGCCATTTTGAGCAGATGATTCCTGTGTAATTCGTGCTGTAGACGGTACACTTTCAGCGAATTTGTAGCGTCACTTGTCCTTTCTTCGTAGACAAGACAAAGCTCACTCCAAACCTCTGTTCCCGTGTTCTTGTCTATTAGCTGCTGCGCCAGCCTTGTGGACATGGAACTCAGGATTATCATCTAGATCTTGACTTGTTTTTTTTGTAAATTCATCTTTCTGCTTCTGACTCCATGCATCGGTAACCGTGATGTCTCCGGTCATCACTTTGTGGAGAAGAATTTCTTGAAATGTCACCATCATGCCGTTTTTGTAGAAAGACCAATGCTCTCCGTACCAATTGACTGGAGTGCCATTTTTGCCAATTAGGAAGGTCTTGTCCTTCGAATCGCGAGGACCATTGGAGTCTGAAGAAGACATGGATGTTGTAATACACAGTTAAGCCAACTATGCGTACGTTAGCGTTGGGCTCAGAATTCTATTAGAATATGGATAGAACTTAAGACCTCACACAACAACTTGTTTGGTTTACCAAAACAGTAGGACTGGCACCTACGCAGTACACGGCTCTCACTCAGATCTCAAACCAACTAACGTGTTCATCTTCGTTCTCGTACAACCGTCATACACGTTCTCACATAACGGTCTAAGCTCAATTCACCTTCCTGATGTCAGGTCCCATTTTTCATATATAGTTACACGCACATTCCTACAGGTTGGTATTGGTACGCTTCGTCATCCTCGTATGGATTGTGCCAGGAGACTGCATAGAATGATGTGTAGTACAAAACCCACATCGTTGCTGTCGTTGTTCTTGTTCTTGATCGTGTGGATGTAGGAACATAAAGAGCATGACGAAATGTACTTGACACGGAGTCTGAATTGTCGAATGCATTGAGTACGAAAAGATGGGGCATCTAATGCATTTGCACCGAAGAAGATTTTGTACGACTACTTCGCTGGATTTCATGGGTTTGTACTCCTCCATGATTTGCCCAAGTGCATCTTGCTTTAATACGACATAATTTGAAACATGACTAATCAAGAAATATCGCCAATGTAGGACATAACCTTTGTTTCCCCACTGTCGAACGAAAGCTGATCACAGATGTGCCAAATGCGCATTCGTCGTCGAAAAGAAAGTAGAAATTGGAGCCGACGTCTCAAACTGAGAGCGATGACGTTGTTTTAGCGCCGCCAATACCAGCGCTGATCCAGCAATCATGAAGTTACTGATTAGCGCAAACAAACCCAGCAATTCGCCGCTTATAATCAAACACTTACTGAAATCGCGGAAACAAGTGTAACAGCAGCTGGAAATTAAACAGAAGGAGGGCAACTGAGCGAATTCGGTCCTACTCCATTTTTCGTCAGAATGCCATCAAGCACTCGATGTACGGTTGTTTGGGGTTTCACGTTTCCAGGTCTACCGCAAAACCTATTTCGGCGTTTATTGCACGACAGGCCGGCAAAACGCTGTAGCTAGCCATAGAGGTGGCGGCAACAATCTACGATGTTGCTTACGATCATACTGATTCTATCATGGTTGATACGCGCACGAAAATCCCGATGGAGCCAAGCGCATTAGTTGCGAACTTCAGACGCAGTGTAACAAGCACTACAGATTGCTGTAGCTTGAGTGGGTTCATTTTGAGCGAATATTACATCTGAATAAAGAGGTATGCAGCATTGGTGCTCAAAGAGCGCCCTAACTTCGAGCCCACTTTTGACAAGGAGTTCAAGGTTTTTCATAGGTTGCGTCGCGCGTGATGTGTCATCTCCAAGACGGTGGGCAATGAAGTGCTTGACCCTATCTTGTCCGAAAGGCTTGTGACGATGTGGTGAAAAGCATCCACGAGTATCTGGAACACGAGCCCAAGCGCAAGATTTCAGGCAATAACCAAGTGAATAGTTCGTCATCGCGAAGAGCTCGTGTAGCAAAGCTACCCTGACTCTTTTGTCAGAGGAAGACTTACAGACTCATAGAGTCTCTTAGTGTATTAAACTAAACGGGAATTAACTTAAAGTGTCTCAAGTCCTTACAGACTTAGCGAGACTCAACTCTAAGTATCTTAACAAGCTAGTAAGATTCTAGTCCTGGTTCAGGGGATTAATGAATCCAGGGAATAACGCGGCACTAATGCCCAAGAGTACTAGACTTAATGCAGGCTCTTAACCCTTACGATCAAAGACGTCTTAGAAAGACACGTTTCTGAAACTGATTGGAAGAGGAACTAAATGTATTTACTGATTTATAGCGATAGTAAACCTCACTTAAGTATATAACCTTGAAACTATGCTACCTAATCGAATAGTCCTCATGGAGGTTCTTCTGGTGTTACCACCAGAACTGTGCCGTCCTTTGAAGACCCTATTACGATAGATACCATCTATCCGTAATATATAAGGTACAGTATTACCGCTTAGCGTATGCAACACAATAGTACGCCTATCACTGATACTGATCTCTTTATGTATATATCACACAAGCGTACTTGGTTATCACAACCGTTTGTGTAACCCTGTTACACCCTCCTCCAACAAACAGCCGATACCCCAAATCGACATTCCTTACCTTTATCATTGAGATAGCTTGGAGAGAACAGATAACCTCACGGTTGCGTTCACGACACCTTGCGCATCAATGGCGAAGTCTTCGCATTCCTCCGAGTCTCTGGAAGACATTATACGAGAAAAGAACATCGTTGATTATGACAGTTACACTGTCATGAAATGGGTGAAACCCACCGAACCTGCTACGTTAGCGTCTTATGAACCTTCTCGCATAGCGCCAAACCCATTTTCGGAACGAAGCACGGCTCAAGCGCTAACCGCGTTGCGTGCCTCAACTACTCTTGATGAACCTGTCATAACCAACAAGCTCGATGAGCAACAAAAACGCTATATCGAGGAGAATGAGAAGTCTAGACGTCTATCTCAGACATTAGCTATTTCCGAGGCGCATTCGGACCATCGCTTAAAGCCTTTGAGCGTTGATGAGTTGCTGCGACAGTTCGCAGGGCAGCCCTTGACTATCTGGCCCACAGGGCGCGAGGCTACGACGTCTGACGACATTTCCGAACGAGATGCTCTCAGAGAGAGATACCTGACGCCAGAAGCGACGACGATCTCTGAGTACCAAATTAAGCCGGCGGAACAAGCACATGGTGCTTCTGTACCGACGCAGAGAACGATCCTAGTCGTTCTATACACAGGTGAGAGCGTGAGGCCGAGGATGACAGCACGTTCACCCGTTGGGCACATAGAGCACGTCGGTTGCTCAGCATGAGTGCCCTTCGATCTAGTGCCTCCAAGTCCGACGTTCGGTTAGAGTGAAAACTGCGCTATGACTTTGCTAAGCTGAAGGCCAAAGGCCAGCTACGTTTACTGTATCGCAGCCAGTATGAAAACCAGTTTCTGGTCAAACCACCACTGTTTCGACTGTGCAGACAGTCGCGGGTCACTGGGTGTTGGTGAGAGAGCCCTACACCCTACATATATTGGCGGGAAGAGCGTTGGGGTGCAAGCTGACCCGCAGCGCGACGCTCAAAAACTTCACCGGCGTACGGGCAATCTTGCCGAAAAGGTACCTCAAACTCCCATGAGTTTCAGACTCAGAGTATCCACGCCACTTCACCAGATACTAGTATTGAATTTTGTGATGACGCTTCTTTAGAAGTCTCTCCACATGGAACTGTAAGTTCCCTTGATCGTCAAGCAACGCAGGAGGGGGTCGATGTGTCGGCACAGGCTCATGAAGACTTGGTGTCAGAGGTGAAGCGACTCCGAGAGACTTTTGCTCACGTGCAGACGGCACTGGATCAGTATGTGACTGAGAGGAAGCAACTTCGGGAGAACCTTGAACAAGTACAACGCGCTCATGAACTGTCATCAACTGAGTTGGCTCAGTTCCTGAGCAGATGAACCGTCTCGGATCGATCGACTCGGTCGACAAGCGACTGCAGAAGGTGGAGTAGAACCTGCCTCGACTGGATGACCAGGTGGAGCTCTTGACGAAGATACAGCTAGCGGGGACGACGTTCCACCATCGGGCGCAAGCGCCTTGCTGTCCACGAGAGAAGGATCATGATATGGCTTAAGCAAGCCAACGCAAAACACTGGGGGGGGTGCGCAGCTTGCGCGGGAGATCGAGTTTATAGGCAAGGTCTCTCTTTGCTATGACCGTAAACGGCCCAATGAAGCGCGGACGCAATTTCGTCTTGAAGGCGGCAGACACTACATTTGTAGGTAGGATTTTAGCATTTAATAAGACTTGGTCTCCGACATCATAAGCATCAATAGATCCTCTGCCCTTAGGCCATCAGCTTGTTCTTTTTGTTTGTCTTGGCTATCAGCCATTGCATCACGCACATCTAGTAAGACACTAAAGCGCGTCGCGAGAAACTCGCTTGATTGTTTCTGCATCGTGGTAGGACTGATTTCAGCAAGCTTGTCAGCAGACTCTCCCCCACCATGCCAAAACCACGAAGTGGTAACGTGAGCGGAACGCGGGGGTGCGTGAGGATATGCA
Source organism: Hyaloperonospora arabidopsidis Emoy2 (assembly GCA_000173235.2). Lineage (NCBI taxonomy): Eukaryota > Oomycota > Peronosporomycetes > Peronosporales > Peronosporaceae > Hyaloperonospora > Hyaloperonospora arabidopsidis. Next base: position 203,566 of record JH598194.1, read on the forward strand.
CATAGAAAGGAGTTAAGCCGGTCAAGGCATGAACAGCGTTGTTTAACGAGCTCCAAGTCTTAGGCGACTCAGCACAAACACTGCGAAGAACGTCGCCAATGACGCGATTAACTCGCTCAGTCTGACCATCGGTCTGCGGATGATCTGCTGTGGACATGTCCAATCGCATGCCAAGAACCTTGAACGTGGAATTCCAAAACTTTCCTGTGAAGCGAGTGTCGCTATCAGAGATGATTGCTAGCGGTACCCCGTGCTGAAGAAACACACGATCGATAAACAGCATAGATGTACCTTTGCCATGGATGGAATCCGGCACCGCCGCCAAGTGATCCATCTTTCTTAAACGGTCAACAAAGGCGACAATTCCCGTATTGCCGTCACAGTCTTTGCGAATACCAAACATGAAATCTATACTGATGGACTCTTGATACCATGTGGGCACAGGTAAACTGACAAATGGCGCAGCCGAATGTGCCGAGAGTTTTACCCGCTGGTACGTTTCGCATGTACGCACGTACGTGCTCATTCATTTGTAGAGTTTGGGCCACCAGTAGTGTTGACTCACAGAACCATAAGTCTTTTCCCGGACCAACTGCCCACTGAGGGCAGTATCATGGGACTCAGAGTGGATTCGATACTTTAAATCCTCATCGTGAGGTACAACAATGCGAGCGGTATCCGCTACATCTGTGCGATAGCAAAAAAGACCATTAACGATGGAATATCGATGTAGGCTGTCATGCAACCGTGACGACAAATGACTGTCCGAGTCTTTGTATTCCTCACTCCCAAAGGCATGAAACAACTCCACACGTTCAGAATACCATGTATATGCCACACGAATTAAGTCCTCAATAGGAGCCGACAATGTCGTGACATGAGCAAACTCATAATCATGTCGGTGAGAGAGGGCATCTGCCAACACATTTTGTTTGTCTGGATTATACTGCAACTCGAACTTATATTCCGCAAAGAAGAAAAGCCACCGTGCCATTATCTGAGAGAGGTGAGGCGACTGTGTCGCCGTGCGAATTGACGCATGATCCGTGTAGACGACGAATGGCTAATGGCTTGAATCCTAGTCGGTGAACTTTAAACTTGACAAGTGCATACTTCATAGCAAGTAGCTTTTTGTCATGAACTGGATAGTTCTGTTCAGCAGATTTCAGCTGACAAGATTCAAATGCGATAACTCGCTCGTGGCATGCTGGATCTGTTTGTAATGAGGCGCTGCCTCTGGCAAAGTCGAATGCATCGCAGACCACACTAAAAGGGTACTCCGAAATTTGGCAACACCAAAATGGGAACATGGAGGAGACTCTCTGCCCGAAATGCGTCATCATGGGTCTTGCCCCAGTACCAATCTGTGTACTTCATAAGGAGATCAGTTAATGGCCGGGCTATATCAGCGTACTTTTCACTCTATTCGAGTAATTAATTGGCAAGGCCAAGCCACATACACAAGTCTTTTTGATTCTTAGATATCGGCCAGTCCACTATAGACTTGACCTTAGCGGTTTCCGCTCTGATGCCGAGCCTACCAATCAAACACCCTAGAAAAAAAGGAATCTCCCCTGCACCAAAAATGCATTTAGACGAGTTGGCGTACAATTTACTCGCGCGCATACACTCGAGCACGACTCGAAAATGACCGATGTGATTTTCAACATCTGACCGACCTTTTCCCGCACGGCTATGGACAAAAACGTTATCAAAGTACGTCTGTGCGTAATCCTGATGTGGGCGGAAACGTTGCGTCACCAGACGATTAAATGTTGCCGGAGCATTAGACAGCCATTGGGGCATCACCAGCCATTCCCACAGCATACCACTCGGGGTGCTCACTGCTGTAAGCGGAATATCACTCGCTCGCATGAGCAATCGATAATATCCATCGACCAAGTCGAGTGCTCTATACATGGTACAACCAACCATGTTGGTTTTAAGAACATCCTTTCGTGGAATGGGTGTCTGTGCTGGAATAGTAGCCGCATTTAGCTTGTTATAAGCATGCACAATACGCCACTTGCCATTCGGCTTTTTGACACAAAATGTCGGTGTCGAATGTGGAGAGTTACTCTTACCAACCATTCCTGCCTCGTGCTTAGCACGGAAAAGAAGTCACCAATGACATCACATTGCTCCTTAGGCATGGGCCACTGTCGTGTGACACATTATTTCGTCCCAGGATCTAAGTCAATTTCATGACGGACACCTCTATCTGGAGGTAGAACAGAGGGTGGGTCGTGGCACACCACACCTTAAAAATTCTTGACTAAGGAATAAAAGGGATCATGAGGGTCTTTCAATATTGATGACCCACTACGCGCACTGAGTGCTGCTTTGTGTCCTTCAGAACGGCTTCATCCAAAAGTGAAGAAGAGTTCAACTCTATGATGTCGGGTCGAATGACCACCACCTCTGAAAGGTATCCATTTTTAAGTGAGTGATCAAACTCATCGACCGACAAATCTTCGGTTCTGAAAGAGCGCTTAACGAGGGCATATCTTCGAGGCTAATTGTACCATAACAGGCACCAGTCACTCCGTTGACGAGTGTATACAGCTGATATTCATCATCACTTTGTGACACAGCACACGATGTGTTATTCGTATTTATCTGATCAATTCCATCATCGAACATAATTTGCTCTAAACTAGAGCTGACATCACTATCGACATCTTATGACGAGTCATTGGACATGACGTCGTCATCACGTGAATTACGTGCCACTTCACGTGCATCCGCTGAGCCGGGCTCGGGATGCCTTGGTATTTTACCAACAACGTCAATATTGACATTCAGCGCATCGCTATCATAGCCAACGTCATTCAGTGGGTACTTACGTGCCACTCCACGCTCATTTGATGGGTTCAACCCTCGATGATTTGACGCTTGGTCAGCAATACTTTCAGCATTCAGTACGTTGCTCTCACAAAGACTATCACTTATCGGGGTACGTGCCGCTTCACTATCACATATCGAGCTTTGCTCTATACTTATGTCTTTGACATCGTCAGAATCAACTATGTCTGAGATTGCGATGTCCAGCGCACTGACTCGCGCCAATAACGCTTCTGATTCCTAGCTGAGGTGGGTTCATGACTCTCCAGAGATCCGCTAGGGGAAGTGCACGTGGCGCCTAATGTTTTCGACCTCCAGTCGATCCATGGCTCATGGAGCTCAAGCTAGGCCATACCAAGAATGAGATCATATCTCGAGTCCAAATCAAGGACTAAACAGCGTTCAATACCATCAAAACTAAAAAATTTCACACCCAAGATCACAGGAACTTTGGGTGCAGTGACTATAGTCCCAGTTGCCAAGCAAACAGTGATCGTATCACCCTTGTGCACTTTTAGCGCCTCAACATAACGTGAATTACTCTCAAGGGAACAGCGTCTGACATAATTACCGGATGCTCTGGAGTCGATCAAAATCGACCAGGGTTTGTCAAAGCCCTTGACAGTCTCCTTTGCGACCAACAAGCCTGGCTTGTATTCATGTCCCGTGTTGGAGTGCACGGGACTCCTTGGGGCTAAATTCCGCTCGCCACTACCTCCTACAGGCTCAACAGAACCTAGTTCTTCCCCAGTAGGGCGCCCCGCGCCTACTGGGAGTCTACGTTTTCCCACACCGTAATAGACTTCTGGTCAGCGGCGGGAGTTCGGCCTGACGTAGCCTGGTGTGCCCTGCGTAAAGGGCAATTAGGTCGTAGGTGCTTTGTGCTTCCGCACGTACAGACATCGTCGAATGTTACAATGTTTTTCTACAGCTCGAAGCTCTGCTTCTTCTTCCGTATCAACGAGACTGAGGTCCATAGGCCCCGCCTATTAAATGAACTAAAGGGGTTGGCCGAGTTTGGGTTGTACCCATGGGTGCTAAAACGGGCTGCTTGAAGTTGAACCCACCGTTCAACGCGATATACACAGCCGCCTCAAAGGAGGTGGGGTGTACCCGGAATACTTCCGTTCGAGCCACGCCCGTACGAAGGCCCTCCATGAAGATGGTAACCAACACCATTTCTGTTAAGGGATAAAGCTGCATGGCAACGATTAGAGTTCTCAGCTCCTGGACATAGTCCGATAGTTCTTTCTTGTCCTGACGGGCAGATAGGAAACGAGAATGCACCCGTATGCCTAATTTGGCGGAGCAAACACCCGGGATATTTGCTGTTCTAGCAAATCCCATGTGGGAAAGCTTCGTCTACCGACGTGCTACATGTGAAAGTCCGTTCTCTGTACTAACCACATAATTTTGAGATATCCATCCCAACTCGCTGTTGCTCCGACCGGAGCATAGCGGAGTTCATGGTCACCTCTCTGATCCACAGGAGAAGATTCCCCCCTTCTTTTCCTTCAAATGTCTTTACAGTAAGGGCAAGGGGGTGAGCCCTTAGCCCTTCATCAGGTACGGGAACATACCGAGTAGGCATAGCCGATGCCAAATGGTCGTGTACTTGCCCAATCAAAGTGGACTCAAACTGCATAAAAGCATCAAGACGTGCATGAATCACGTCATGACCTTGTGCGAGGACTAAATCCACTTGTTCGTTCCCTACTAGCGCTCTGAGTTTCTCCAGCGCTAATCATTGGGCCTCAGAGAGGGTTATCTTTGTTTCCATCCTTATACAAAAACAGTCTTTAACAGACTCAGGTAAAAATTGACTACAAGTGCTACCAAGTGTAGCGGAGCTACCCTAACTCCTTTGTCAGAGGAAGACTTCTAGACTCGTAGAGTCTCTTCGTATATCAAACTAAACGGGTATTAACTTAAAAGGTCTCAAGTCTTACAGACTTAGTGAGACTTAAGTCTATGTGTATGGACAAGATCGTAAGCTTCTAGTCCTGGCTCAGGAGACTACGACTCCAAGGAATCACGTGGCACTAATGCCCAAGATTACTTCGCCTTAACTCAGGCACGTAACTCATACGACCAGAGACGTCTTAGAAGGACACGTTTCTGAAATTGATCAAAAGAGGAACTGAATGTATTTACTGATTTATAGCGATAATGAACCTTACTTACGTCTTTAACCTTAAAAGTATGCTATCTAATCGAATAGTACATTGGTGTAACCTAGTTACAGAAGAGAACTGCGTCACGGACAGCGCCGCGGACTACGCAAGGGATAAAACAAAAAAAAACAGATTTTAAAGGATTCTCAACTCATCGTTTTTTTATAAATAAGAAAACCAATGGAAATAAAAACCGTGGTGCCAGCGCTTGTCCCCTTCACATTGGTATATACTCTACTCTCACCCATTTATAAGCATCCAGCACGTTTGTGAACATGGGCATTACAGTGGGTGACCTCGTCTTAGCGTACCACGGCGTGTTAATCTACGACTTCAAAGTCCTCCAGGTCGATCCGGGTCACGGCGCTCAAAAGAGTCGAGTCGAGGTTTCCACACCACGGCCAGCACGCTGTTCTACGTCCACTACCAACGCAGGGCCAAGAAATAGAACGAATGGGTACGTCACGACCGCGTGCTTGAAGCCACAACCGCGAACCGGCTGCTGCAGTAACAGGCTAAAGAAGAGCTTGCAAAGGCCAAGAAGAAAAAGCGCGTGGACCGGAAGCGGACCTCGAGTCGGTCGCGAGCGGGAGCCGACGCGGCAGCTGCGGGGGGGGGGGGGCAGTCGCCGTTCAAGCGGCTGAATCCCAACGTGGAGAAGGAGTTTGAAGAGATGCAGGGGCCGTAAGAGGAAGCCGCCACGATGAGCGGCAGCAGCAAGCAGGTGAACCTCCAGATGACCTTTTCGCTCAAGAAACAGCTCGTGGAGGACTGGAAACGCGTGACGCAAGCGCCGCATGAACTCGTGCCGTTGCCAAGGAAACCCAATGTGCAACAGGTGAAGAGAGGGAGCGAGAAGGAGGGAGGAAGAGAGAGAAAGAGGGTTTGTGGTGGTGGGGATTGACCAGGTTGTGCTTGTCTTTGTCTTTGTTGTTGTATGGTAATAGATGGATGGGGGTTCTTCGATAGTCAAGATGTACTTGTACGTGAAGCAGAGCAAGGTGCATGCTGGAGAGGCGGGCAAAGGAAAGAGTCCAAAAACGTGACGGGCGTCATGGAAGGCGTGCAGTCGTACTATGACCGAGCCGTGAGCTCCTGCTATACCGCATTGAGCTTCGACAGTACCAGATGCTACGGAAGAAACAGACGGAGAATGTGCCGCTTGTAGCCACCACTGGATGGCTATCTTGTCCACTTCGAGTCGCACTTAGCTTTGACCGCACTTACGAAATCCCATTAAGCCGTCGTCGTCGTCGTTGGCTGGCAATGGATGGCTTGATTTGAAAAACCATCACTAGCTGGCAGATCTGGACACTCGCACCCCTTGTGCTCTATGCTGCGTTCCAACTGCATATGTTGCCCAAGCCAGCAGCCCAAGCCGCAGATCGAGTGTTCTTTTACCCGATGTGGCCTCTCACGTACTTGTCGCGACGTTAGAACTACTGGACGCTGATGGCTCGCTGTCCTGCTGGGAGCAGCGTGCATAGATTTTCCGCCTCATATTGACGCTCCAGTAGCTCGTGGGGTTGGTGCAGTCGTCAATCTATGGGATGAGTAAGCAGGCCCTACGAACCAGTACAAGAGGCACCACATCCAGCAGCTCGACTGCCGACAATTGACCACTTTTAGCCGTCACTTGAGGCATTAACAGCGGCTGTTGCGTTCATCCAGATGCAGAAACAACGGGGGGTCAGGACGTACGTTCACTACAAAGGAGAGACGGGACGCAGTGTGGCGGTGGGCTTGTGTTGGCTTGTAGATGCTCGTGAAATGGATCCTCGAGAGGCACAGGAGTACCTGATTGGGAAACGCCACGTGCGCAAGTCGCTTTACTTGCAGCCAAATGTCCGTGCGTTCTGCCACAAGGTTCAGTCGTGGAATGAAGGTAACAAGCAGAATGAAGGTACGTGTCGGCGAGTTGAAAGTCATTCTTAAAAAGAAGATCCGTGGGTGAATTCTATTGACTGATCTGTTTGTCTGCTTATTTGCCTTATGGCTTAATGCAGCGAGGGAGTGCTGCCAAGGAGAAGGAAAAGAAGTTCCGGATGCTATACGATTAGAAAGGTCGCGTCAAGAACGTCAATGCGTCGCGGGATACCCACATGGAGAACTTTGAACGGTACAGAAGCAAGAAAATGAAGGTACAGTTAGACAGTAGTGGGGTTAGGCGGGGTGGATTGACGAGAATGTGGACCCGTGGGCTTTTGTTTGCTGTAGAAATTTGTCGCTGAGTTGGCGCGCTCGCAGTCGTTTTACCATGCAAAACCTGGAACTCTTTGCCGTGCCATGTCAATCTATTGCAAAGCTTTACACTACCAATGTAGGACATCTGAAAGGGGCAGCGCAAGTGAGTCCTAGCTGAAGCTGTAACGGGGTGAGCCTGTTGCATGTAATTACCCTTGATACTTGTTAATTCGAATTTTATCATAAAGGATGATAATGCTCGTGAATATTACCATAAGAAGTAATATTTAGAAATACTGATATGATGAATATCAGCCAGCTCTAGCGGTCCAATCAATGATGGACGCGCGCAATGAGTGGTGAGCAAGACTTTAGCATACACTTTTGTAGATAAATATAATGAAGTTAGGACTAAAACGTAGGTTAATGATCAGGACTTAATTATATTTAATACAGTTTCACTTTTACCAACAAAGAGTCCATCTCTAGTTGTTTACCTTCCTCTGCACGTTCGCACAGAGGTAGCACGGCACCACTCACACTGCTGTCGGTGATAGTAGCTCCACACTGGTTGTCCAGTGTGATGCTCCGGTGCCCCGTTACACCTGGTAGCACTTTGTAGTCCGTCCAAGGACCACAAAAACCATTCAACATGAACATGTTGGACGACGAAGGCGACGACACCTTTCACGACACCCGTGAAAGTTACTCCTATTTGAGTGATGTCGAATGGAGTGCGGTCAAATGAATGAGTTCGACCGTTGGCGAAGAAGCTGTCTGGTCTCTGCTATCCTCAAGGGATAGGGACCAACAGCATTCCATAATCGCCAAGTTCTTGCAGCGAGAACTTGACGCGTCGCGAGCTAAAGTGACCCTGTTGCATCAGCACGGTTACCAGCAGACTGAGCTCCTGAGACAGCAACAGTCTCAGTCTGCTACTGCAGCGTCGACACGTGAGCGTCGACGCGAGACTCCAAAGTTAGAAGTCTCCAAGTGCCGAGGAGTCGAGGAAGACTACCTGTTGAGATGGTTCCTCAAAGTGGACGATGCCATTAAGGCTCGCCACATCGACGATGAGGAAATACAAGTTGCATTTGCCAAATCGAATTTGTCAGGGCGTGCCAGAACTTGGGCCTTGAATCTTCAATTACACGATCCAAACGTGTTTGAATCGTTGGCAGTCTTTAAGACTCTGCTTTGCCAAACGTTTGAGCCGCCAAGATCTGAGTTCAGGACTCTTTCAGAGCTCCTGAAGATAAAACAAGGTAAGTGTGACGTTCACGCTTACGCTCAGCACGTTAGTTACCTTGCAAGTTGCATGGTAGCGAACCCTGTAAGTGAATTCGTGTCGATCACGATATTCTTACAGGGCCTCATAGATGGTCCCGTGAGGAACCACCTATTCCGCAACGAGTTGAAGTCGCTTGAGGAAGCGATCACAACTGTGGTGCAAGAGGACTTTAGTGTGAGACAGGCTCACACTAGCTTAACCCCCTATCGTCCTTCGACATGAGTAGAGGCGGGAGGTACAGAACCAATGGACCTCTGCGGTATCGAGAGCGAGAGACCTCGCTCTTCAAGCAGGAAGCAATTGCAAAAGTGCAATCGCTGTCAGAAGTTAGGACACTACGCCAACGAGTGTAGTGCTTCACGCCCAGTGTCTCGTAACACTGAGCAAAGTGATCGACCGTCTGCCGAGAAGGGCAACGGACGCGGGTCCGACGCTGTTGCGAAGGCACAACACCGAAGCGGACCGTCAAAAAACGGTCGGGGCCAGTAGAGGCGGAGCGCCCTACTGATCCAGCAACCTCAATAGAATTTGCAAATCTATTGATGAAAGTTGCTCCAGACTCACAATCCTTGTGTGTCTCTGCACTTTTTGATGAGGTACCCCTCGTCACCTTGAATTTAGAAGTGAAAAAAGGTTTGTCACTTCGTGCCTTAGTTGAATTTGGGGTGTCGAACAACTTTGTTTGTCGCCAGTCTCTAGAGGATTGTAGGCTCAAGTTCGTTGAGCACGTTACTTCTCCTACGAGGCTGACGGTGCGCCTCGCAACAGGCGCATCTATAGCAGGGATGAAACGTGTAGTGGAATTTCACTACGCGTTATAAGATTTGCAGTACAATGATGATTTCAACGAACTTGATTTTGCTGAAAATTTGATGTCATCCTAGGTACCCTGCCTCAAAAGGTCCAGGCACGGGTAGATGTCATCATCGACTCGTGAAGATGCCCGCCACTTGTTCATCACATGACC
>JH598194.1:213035-231369 GCA_000173235.2 Hyaloperonospora arabidopsidis Emoy2
TTTAACAATACCCTTGATTTAAGTTATTCAGTCCAAAGAACTAATCAAGTTGTATTTCACGTCAAGTTTGGTTTTTTCAGCGGCCAGGTTGTGTTTTGTGTGCTAAACATTAGATTCCTGATAGATATGTTTGTGTTAAAGGTACTTGTCGATAGTGTTGATGTTCTAAAGAGACGAATATTAGAAAAGGTAGTTAAAGGATGATCCTGACCGGCAACGCCGTCAACCACAAAGTGCGGGCGATGAAATATAAATTATTCACAATAAATATAAATAAAATGGATGGAGCTGCCACTGCTACCGAGAGGAAAATGTGACCATAACATCTTATTATCTCAGTATGTCGGACCAAAACCACTCACACTTACTGTTTGCGAAAGGTGCAAGACTTTCGCTGCCTCTGAGTGTTCAGCATTGCTTGATATCCCTCTGTCTACCGTTCATCTCTTTTAGCCAATCACGTGCGAGCATAGGTGCGAGTGTGAACATTACACACTTCACAATCGCAATAGTGATCTAATTAAAGAGTGACACCTATGAGGAGGGGACAGGCTACATCGCACTTAGTACGACATGTGGAATACGCATGCGTTATATACACACAGACAGATAAGTACAAGGTGAAGTCGTAACAAGGTTTCCGTAGGTGAACCTGCGGAAGGATCATTACCACACCATAAACTTTCCACGTGAACCGTATCAACAACTTTAATTGGGGGTGATCTTAACGGTAGCCACTGGTTTTTACTGGCGGTAACTAATTAGTAAACCTCATCACGACAAACCGTTGGGCTTTTGTCTGACGTTGTGCAATAAAAAGAATATGTCATTCAGCTAGCGCACAGTTACTAACAGCTTCACTCTTCGGGCTCGCAATAAATAGATGCCTCATTTAAATATAGTAAAATGTCTAATGTACGTCACAGCCGTATCGCACTCTATAGTGACTGTATTGTACGCGGGCTTGCTTTTCACGCGTCAGCATTGCTTGAGCACACCTGCGAAGCGTGGAAAGGCTGCCGCCGCTCGAGATACGTCGTTTGACATCCAACAAAAGCTGGATTACGGTCTAATAATTTGGGCAAGGACATTAAATCCGACAATATCGACCTCGTCGCCTGCAGATTCTACATCATGTACGGTATTGAGGAACAGGTCGGTGCTAAATGACAGAAGCCCGTTTGCAAGGAGACGTTTTGGATCACTGTTCGTCCGGATAACTATATGTCGCACTTCACTCTGCAGCATCAGGCCAAGTGGGAAGAGTATCAGCTCAAGACCAACTCTGACAAGGCGGTCTTTTTTTACGTTTCTATCCCTCTTGTCAATAACATCGTATCTCATATGGAGTTGGAGAGAGGACATATCATCTACCGTATTGACGAGCAAGCATTGGTATAGTCGTTAATGCTGTGGGATCCCGAAGACGTAAAAAATATCACGTTTGAAAACGCGATGCGCATATTCACTCGTGAAGAGTCTTCAGGTGACTACACGTTCACTATCAAGGCGTCTATGATCTACAAGATGGCGATCGAGCACCTCAGCAGTGGCATCAGCATGAAGCAGACCGCCCTGGCAATTCAAGCTGCGAAGGAGGTGGCCGATGTATCGAATCCCACCGGCATGAATCAAACCAAGGTAGCTACGTTCGTCCTCGTGCGATGCACTGCTGTGCCTCGTGCACAAAGCTGTTATAAGATGTAGGTACGATACGAAGAAATATGAAAACCGAAAAACAGCGCTACCCGTACTGATAGACATTTTAGTGATGTTGCAAGAATTCACCGATGCTGTAAATGCCTTAAATTCCAAAAGCAGCAATGGACGTGGAGAGTTCATGAGGTACTGATAAGACACAAAAGACATCCACTTTATTAAAAATTTCAACTTACCCTAGAATATATGTCATACTTTAAAGAAATAATACACATTGTATTGAAACGTATGATACAAACTTCAACAAGAATTTTTTATAATTTTGTCGGACTGTATCGGTCTGCACTTGGTATACGGCTCTCAAACGGTTTTGTCATGTATTGAACCACCTGATGCGTTGTTATGATGTACTACAGATCTCCTAAACGCATTCTTATAAAATAAATTGGTAGTAACTTAGTGGTGCTTCTCAATGTTAAGGGCTTACACAACCGCTAGATTTCACATAAATTTTCTCTACGGCACCTGGCTTGCAGCCTTTTGTCCTTTTTAAAATGTATTGGCGTAATGTAGCATTGGTACGCGAGTAAAGTGTAAGTCCAATCTGTCGCGGTGGATACCCGCGTTACCGTTATTTTCCTCATATTTTCTAGGGAGTCAGACGGATCAGCCTATTGCGGGAGAATGCGATTAAAATAGATTAATTTCTTCATTGATCTACAATGTCGTTACATGTGTACCTCTCTAACATGAGTATACTAGAACGTGGGGCATTTTCATTTTCCTTTACCACTGCAACAAAATATTATCTGCTAAGACAATATTCTGGAATAAACTATTATATAGCAGAATATTTGACCTTAATATGTACCTAATGTAAATACCGTGTAACAAACACCCCTTGTTACATCCCATTTATCCATCAGTCACACTAGCAACTGACTGACTAGTGAGTGGCTATTCTTTTATTCCGACTTTCTCATGCAATTGATAAAAAGTACCATGCAGTGAGCGGCAAAAACGCTCAAAGCGAGTCTGCACGACTCTATGCAGACGCCGCCGATTAGTCAAATTCCTCTGCTTCTATAGCAGAGGAAAATTCGTCTACTACTGGTTCAGCTCAGCCTGCAACAGTTGATGCTTTACGCTCATGTGCTGATACACCATGTGACAATAGAGATTATGAGTAACGCTCATATACCTCGGCAATTCGGATTGTGAAACCGACTTAAAGTAGCTGAAAATCCTTTTAACACACCTTAATTTGCCAAATTAGAGTCGTCCAATCCGGTTCTGCAAAAAAAATCATAGCGACGTTGAACATCGCGACATCTTCGAATCTTCGGACAGGTCGGACGATCCGTCTCCGAGACATAATCGTTCGCGAGAGAACAATAAAGGCCGCGTCTCAGGACATCGTAGTGAAGATGGCGGTGATGCTGTGACGCATCATTGCCAAGAAGATCGTGCTGGTCGTTTTTTATGCTTCTGTTAACACCAAGCAAGAAGCAAGATTTTGCAACACAATGCGTGTCGCTTCTGATTAATGAAATGATTGCCTAATCTGAGAGGGTTGTACCACTTGTGGGGAATGAAGGCGATTGTTACCTAATAAGGGTATCGATCCGAAAACGATTCGTGGACTTAATACTAGTGCAACAGCTTGTGCATTGAACATAAGATGTACATTTATGTGTTCTTTAATATATATGATACAGCATGAATAAAAAACGTGATGGTCTCGCGCTGGTCCAGTCGTGCCACTCGTTCATCCACAGTGATTAAATTATTGGGTACGTATTAGATTGACAAGATCCTTTATCTCGCAATAGGCTTGAAAAGAGAGAGCCAAAGGTGCTATTACACAATGTTTCTGTTGTCAAGAGACAACGGATACCATGCCTCTCCTAGATAAGAATTCTCAATGTTGTATCAACAATTTGGCTGTGCTCTTAAGAAAAATACTACCAAATTGACCCCTGGAATGTGTATCGAATATATTCCAAGATTTACAAAAAAAGGTTGTTAGTTTGCAGTCCTTCTGCAAGCGCACAAGGCTTTCGTTTTACGATGGGCATTCTGCGCCATTACATGCGACTTTTCATACTGACCGACAAGACCTAGCACACCCACCATCGGCTGTGATCTAGGCTTTCAGCTATCCGTTGAAGGTGGTTAGTCGCTCCACTGGACGGAGGTATCTCGTTTGACGTCCGTTTACGTCGCGGTTATCAACAATCGTTTCACAAGGAAGATCCAGTCAGCGCGCCCATCGACCAGTGGATAAAGAGGTGAAATAAACACTTTTTATGACTGGTAGCATGCTGGTTGAAGTTATCGTGACCGCATAACTCGCTTTTTACGTGATTACCTCAAGCTCGAGAGGTACAGATGTCTTTCAGCGATCAGCACTGTAAACTGACGTCCGGCAGACCGTGTAGGCGATCAGTCAAAGTTTGCTCTTGTGCGACTAGAAAACAATTGAGTACAAAGTTCTCTTAGCAACCAGCTAGTGGATATATTCATGATACCTCTCGGTGTTGAGGGGAGATATTCGATCTTCAGGAGCGGTTTGGAAGTCGATACTGTGAGCACAAGCATCGCTTGGAGATGCTTGAGTTCGAGGGCTTGATTTACCAGGATAATCTGCTTACTGATTGTACGGCCAAAGGCTACAGACGTACAAATTGGATGCATGCGTATCCTGCGTGACTTTAAATCGTGTCTGCATTTCTATGAGGCGCAGCATACGAAATGGACCGATGAACTTGGGTAGTTCCTTGGGACTGCCCACATCAGTCATTACGTGTCTGGATGGATTTACCGTATTAAATGGGAATAAATATCCTCATTCGATTAAAGAACATTTGACCTTCCATTATTGTCATTGTTTCGCTACTGAAGATCCACCGCTTCCGCGACTGAAAGTTGTACGCAACGGACAAATGTTTAACTGACCGTATGAATTTACCTGCTGATTTGCTGTTTTTATCTGCAGTGCGCTGCGATCGAACTACAAAAATAGCTGTTAATAGAGCGTGTGCGTCACTGTACTCGCAGATTCTCATTGGCAACATAATTATCTGTAAGAGATTCATCGCGATAACTTTCCACTTCTTCACCTTTGTCGATGTGATCGACATTGTCATCTGACGTTTTGACCTCACTTGCTCACTTCGTGATTAGTGTGAGCCAAAATTATTTTTGCACGAGCGAGTCTCCATCCCGATTGAACTATAGTCACACTGCAACAAGACACATAATAGCGTATGGCGCAATATTTTCATGAATATTGATGTATGTGTTCTCGGCGCATGTAACTAATTGCTGATGGCGAATTCATCCGCCGACAGATATTCGCTCAAATTGTGAAGGAGTGGACGTGTCCTGGAGTAATCTCTACAAGGACACCATAGTGCACTCCGTATAATCATCGGCTTTCGGATGATAAGACGTAGACATCTTGAGGCGCATTTTGAGTGATTTAAACACGGAACCTTTAAAACTCAGCTGTAAACAGTGGTTTCTGGACCAATTCTAATTCACGGAGTAATTATGAAGTAAACAATTCGTGGCGATCGAGACACAAGCCATCCATCTGCTGTAATTGGCGCTGGTACAGCAACAAGATGTATTATTTGATTAAATTAATAAATATACACAAGGATACCATTATTATTGTAAGCGACTTATGAAAACCAAAGACTAATTCCATTCAATCGGAATCCCAGTATTTTGCCAACACCGATGGAGGCTGTAAGAGCGCCCATAGGGAATTAATAGACTTCACCAATTGACATATCTAGTAAATACACACGTCTTCCGCATGTACTGGCACTGGCAGGGAAATTCAAAGTTTCCGCTACCTTGATATATATTTTCTCATGGCCTTAATTTCCACCAAAACTTGCTTGTTTGTACTCGTGTATGATACGAATACGCAGATCACTATGATCGAATACAACGACACGAGGCTTGTCGCCAGCAACATATGAATAATAAAGTGATTTGTTGAGAATTGTGTATCTTTCTGGTGCAAAACTATACATTGCCGACAAAATTAGAGTAAAATGTGTAAGAAATTACTCGGCTTGTGACTCGTTGACCCTGCGATCGTGTATGAAGCTTTGTTCTGGCACTGCTCTAGGTTAAGCGCGCCCGATTGCTAGCAACATAATAGTTCATCCGTACAACCAGTGATCGAGTTCGGTACGCACCATCGCATGAAGAAAAACCCTTATATGTGTCTAGGTCGAAGGGTTATGATAGGTTGGGTCGGTTCTGGCAGCGCGGATTTTGTGAGCCCTAATTTGGACTTTATACCAATTTACATCACCCAATATGTAATCACAGCCTCCTTAATGCATGACATAAATGCATGATTAATGGTAGCAAGTATGCTACGATCCTTGCCTGGACTTTATGCATATTCTCTGGATCCATGTATTCGACTCATCTGATTTAACCCTGCCGGATCAAACTGTTGACACTCGCAACCATATATTAGCAGCTTTGATGGGTAAATTGCGCGTTAATGTAAACGAATTTAATAAGAAAATTCATGAAAACTTAATGGACATGTTCCAAATAATGCGACAAAGCGTCTCTTTGAGAATCAGCAATTAATCGAAAAAATATATTGGTATAACAAGCGTTCGATTCAATTATTGTACCATAACTGATGCATTAGTTTTACCCTTATGGCAAGGTGTCAGTGTACATTAATGTGCCACTGTATAGAGAATTTATAGATGTGCCTCACCTTTTTGCTACATGTACCTCACCATTGTTATATGTACCTCATTCCACTGTCTGGCAGTGTCGTCTCCTACTGTTCAACGCGTCTCCTACCCCCGATCTGCCGCGTTTCCTTACTACCCTCACCGCATTGCCTACAACTCCTGAGCGCCATCTCGACACACAAATGGAACTTCCATCCCCAGAAAGTGCCACGAGCGCGATCAGCTCTATAGCAACGCCCTTTCCACCCACTCACTGCACGACTCCCCCCCGATCTCGATGCAGAAATGGAGCTTCCATTCCTCGAAAGCGCCACGACCGCGATCCCCGATGCAACGCCCCCTACATGCCCCCTACACGACTCGCAGATAGAGGCGCCAGAACCAGGAGAGTGTGAGACAAGGGACGAAGCGCTAGAGGAGTTGCAAGCCTTCGCTGGGTCGCAGGGGTTTCGTGTTAAAAAGGGAAAATCGCGAACCTTCGAAAACAAGAAAATAGCCTCGGTGAAGAACCTCTATCTGCTCTTTGTGCAAGGAAGAAAGCACAAAGTAATAGAAACTTAATTGTGGAACACGACACCGGCCAGAGCAGAGTGTCCGTTCCTTGTCCGACTCAAGCGGTTTGATGGCACGTAGAGGTCGGAGGTCTGCAATGGGAACCACAACCATAAACCTGTCCAGAATATCTCTTCATACGCTGCCGCCAGGAAATTGGACAAGGACAAAGACCAAAGACAATTGACCCAGCAACAGGTGAGGTCGGGGATCCCCCCCGTCACTTTCTCTACACAGTGCGAGCGATGTACCCGAACTGTAGAGCCACGCATCGTGATATCTACACTGTCATTCTCGCGATAAAGGTGGAGATGCTGACAAGGCTGCCCCCTTTAAGATCTTTGCTAAATTCTCTTGCGGACCGGCGAATCGTGCATTTCTTGCGGTGTGATCAACGTGGGGCGTTGACACACCTGTTCGTTGTCCCCGAAACCGCTTGCGAAATCGCAAGCGAATATTTCGCAAGTGGTCTCTTTCCGCTTGATTCTACGTACAAGACGAGCAGGTGAGATCTTGATACCAAACTCTTGTCATGGAATCCGCAACCTTAGATTCCGCTCACCAACCGCTCTATTAGGTACAATATGCCACTGCTCCATGGAAAGGGAGTGACGAAAATAAATTAAACCTTCACAATGTTCTACTGTTTCCTACGCAATGAGACCGAAGATGATTACAAGTAGACAATGGAAGAATTAAAAAAGGTGCGCATCTTCATGCATTTGTGATTTCCTCTGGCCTGCTAGCTTACGCCTACCCCCACCGACGCCTTGGAACAGATTTTGATCGCTGTCAAAGTGATCCCTGAGAAACGATTTGTTTTTGTTACCGACCGTGAGCTCGCATTGATGAACACAATTACCAGCGTCTTTCCGAACGCCGCCAACCTCCTCTGTATTTGGCATATCAACAAAAACATCCTTGTCCAAACCAGAAAGGTATTTACATCGGATTCTGACGATGACTGGAACAGCTTCATGAGGCTCTGATTGGCATTGTGCGACTCGTAAACGGAAGCAGAATACAAGCAGCGCTGGGAAGAAGCCAAAGCCAATATCCCAACTGATGTGGCTACCTACGTGGAAAACACCTGGCTGACGCACAAGGGAAATTTTGATGGCGTATGGACCAATACTTTTGAGCACTTAGGGCATCGAGCGAAGTCACGCGTATAGGGGCTCACATAACGTTGAAGCGTTGGATTCAAGTTTAGATAGGAGATCTTCTGGCTGTTTATGACACGATTGAGCTGGCATCGAAGGAACAGCAAAATTTCATCGTTCAAACTTACGCTTTCCAGCGAACTCGTAATATCGTCCAGCAGCGTATCAAACTTTTAATCGAGTGTTATGAGGAAACTTTCGCATTACGCCATGGCTCAAGTGAGTGCTGAAAAGTCACCCTCAATGCTTTGGCTTCTTACTGATGTCGATGTGTTTCTTGCAGGCAAGGCTGCAATATCAGGAGGTTCTGTCGTTGGCTAAAGAGGACAGATGCACTGGTATTTTCTCCCGAACTATGATCATCCCTTGCGCACATCAAATCAAGGGTATCATAGGGGATGGTGGGGAAATCAACAATGGTGGCTTGAGCAACCGGTTCCGGAGGAGTTGTAAGAGGCGAGGGTTGAGCCGAGGAACCTCGAGGAAATCATGGGTGGTATCCAGGAAAGAGATGCGAAAATGGTTCCTCATAAAAGGCGTATTCTGGAGGAAGCATTGGTGGATTTCGATTTGGACGAAGCAGTGACCATCCACGATCCTGCCATTGTCCGTTCGTGCGGACGACCAAGTGGGGGGGAGAAGAAGCTCCCAGCAGAACACAACAATGTTCAATCCTTCTACATCTGAGTTGGTGTTGGGTGGTGGGGCAGCTGAAGTGTCGATGCAGAGAATGTCAGAAGGAAGGTCACAATCAACGCACCTTCCCCACCAAGAGGCAGAAGATGGCGGAGATGGCCGCTTAAACGTGAGGTACATGCACAAAAAGTTGAGGTCGTCTGTAGCTTAGGACTGCTGCAGTGTAGTATTTATGGCTCAGGGTGTCTGTCTGAATACAAAACACCTGCCTTACGACAATTACAAGCTTACGGGAGGTACATATAACAAAGGTGAGGTATGTGAAACAAATAGGTGAGGTACATTTTAAATTCCCCACTTCAAATCAAAGTGTCTGCCTGGTAGCAACCGACTTTGTGCAGAGATGCACAAGATATTAAAATAAGTTGGCACAATCGGGTTTTCTTCCAGAAACTTAAAGTTCACCGGACCCTTGTGGTGGTCAGCAGGGCTAGGCTTATTTATTTCCCTGATCTCAAAAAGACTGACTAGTATCCACTGGAACCCGATAACCAGCTTGCAACCACGGCTTTCAGTATAATTAATCCGTTGAAGCTTCCTACTTCACCGTGCGATGTGGGATAGCGAGCAAATCGCATTACCAGTAATACATTTATTCAAAAGCTCTCAAAACCAGCACCAGTATCAAGAGCAATACCACCTAGAAAAAGAAATAGTGATAACTACATTACAGGCAAATGCAACATGGGATAAGCAACTGCGTGATTGATAAATAGTCCTTTCCTTTATACGATAGCTGTCAGAATGATATGATTGCGCACATTGCACTATGAACAATGATTTGTTCACTCACCAATTTGTGTCTATGTGCCAATAGGATCCCCCGCCGAACTGCCCACTGCAAGAAAGACCGGTCACACGAATTCGGATCGCTCGTAAATTGTGGACCCCGTTGTGACCCAGCACCATATTTTTAATAGAGTAAGCAGTAGGTCAGTTCTTGGTATAGTTTGTGCCGGTTGTGCTGTATTTACGGATGCGTGCTATGTCCGTGTATCTGTTTGATATTGCAATAATTACGAATGACAAACGCCAAGCCATAGACCTGTACAAGTGGTGTTCCCATTCCAATCCTTGACATTTCGCAAGCTGAGGTTTTCCAGATGAGCTAGTAAAGTATATTCCAAATATTAGGGCAACTATTACGTCATGATGCTTCGCTGCGGCTTCTGGAGTGGATCATGACTCTGCTCCACTTGACTACTACACCCGACGTCTGTACTATTCAATTACATTACCAGAACAGCCGTTCGATTAGGAGCGCGCACGATTCTTTATTCTGGATTTGGTCAACGTAGGTACTCTCATTACCTTGCTGGAGTCACGAGTGTGACATGCGGAGATTAGAGCCAGCAGGATGCGCCATCTGGTAATCACGTTGTATGATCAAGATAGTGTCACACACCAGATACCTCGTAGATATATTTAGCGCCATGTATGATATGCGAATAAATCATTTCAAAGCTAGTGGAGACTCGTATTACTTTAACTTCCCAGTATGTTTATGCAAGGAGCAATATAATCATTTCTGCATGTCAACACGGGACATGCACTTCATAAAATTAAACCATAGATTATACAAACATTTTATATTGAAAGACTCCGTCGAACCTAGATGAAATCAAGTCTTCGATAGATGAGATGTTGCAAAGAGCTATACACTGCTCCATCAATTAAGTATAAATTTAATGGATTCTTTTGTGTCGCTCATATGTATTGATTTTGGGGAATCACGGTATTTGTCGTTACTTGTGGCACTGGAATTAAAAATCCAACATATCACCGATAACAATCGGCTGTGCAGCAAATGCATCGTTTCTCTTGTCGGTAGGATTTGCATGGCATCAACATATTTTACTGCGGACCCGCTTGCGTGTATGACCCGAATTTGTACATAGCTCGGGTTTTGTATCCCCTGAGCTGCCAATACGTCGTTCTGTCGTTTTTGGCGTCGCTCAGACTGCCTGTGGTACGGGAGTGGCTATTAATAACGCAGGTGTTTTGTATAAACAACCACTTCAATAGCCTTCCCCCTTATTCTTTGACTGAAGTTCTATAAAAGGTACGACCGATAAAAAGCCGACGTCACGTCGATTATGGACTTGACAGTACGCGGCACGGCGACGATATGGCGGCAAGGCAATCTATTTTGCACAAAGGTTGCACATGGGCACTTCAAAGCGTAAGTCTTAATGCGCCGATATCTTGCATAGATCGCGCACGGAGAGTTACTGTAAGCTTTTGTGCTGTCCATTTCTCTATTTGTCCTTGACGCATAACTAAATTATCCATAGCCTCCTTCATTAAAACAATTTCGCCTCCAGAGGCGTTGCATCGCAAATACCATTGCCCAGAATGGTATTGTTATCAATCTCAACAAATTTGGTAGTGCGCCACCCGGAAAGTGGATATCGATCGTCGGCGGAACGTCATCTTGGAGGCGCATAATTGTGAATCTATTTGTGCTTTCCTCTGTGCTTTCACTTGAGATTTTTGTTGCCCGTCATTAAATTGGACCATCTCGTTAGCAAATGGTGTTCAATACATCATGTTGATGTCAATAATGTACGTGGTCTAATCCTCCTTAAACATTGCCCTGACCTCCATGCGGACACATTGTAATCAACATCAGTCTCGGCGGACTGACATTTCTTCACCCATTCTCAAACTCAGCTCCAGAAAATCCAAACATGCGATTGGTATTAAGTAAAAAATATATTGTATATAAACAAGCTTGAGCGCTGATGCCCGTCCTTAACCACACTAGCTAACGGCTTCTTGGTTTTCCACGATCACACATGACAGCGACGTTCACGAAATTAATTCCGGCGAAAACATACGCTGAATAAAACACCACGCGATGTTATCCTTATTTTCCACGTGACTAAATGCCTTGAGAAGCGTGACATTTGTCCGTTTCCATCTCGTCCTATTTGCGGAAGTATCACACCATTATTCTCGCTGTGACACGAATGATTGCCATCAAAACCAGCCACGGGGAATTGAAAGGATGGCTCCTGCCGGAAGCCACAAAAATCATAAAATCGATAGTATTTATCCATTTTTAAGTTCCACCGTGATAACCGGATTGACGTGCCTTAACTTCACTAAGTGTGGGGCAACGAGGAGAAGAGACAATCCAATATCCTTTCATGTCTTCTATCACCGCTTTCTTGGATATTTAAACCTTGTTACGATACAGCTACAGGCTAGTGCCGTCACGAGCCTGCACAAGCGCCAAAATTGACTTATGTTGATTCTCCTGTCCTCTAAAATAGCAGCATATATGGTGGCGGAAGTTTAAGTTGAGGTGCTGATGGTTTGGCGATGGCCATGCACACGTCGGGGTGGCTATCAATGAGCTCAGAAACGTAAAAACTGATATTCACCTAACCGTTCTCGCTTCGTCACACGAACCCCCGCTGGCATTCATCTTGCGGGAATACATACGTCTTGCTTCTGCTACTACTCTTCTTTACCTTGTGCTATCGATTTTGATTGAAATAGTATTATTTTATTAAAGTGATTGCAGCAACGCCGGTTCAAAACGTTTGTCCATGAGTGGTGCCATGAATCGCGCCTAATTCGATCTACACCAGGTCAAGAGACCTTTTGATGATATCTTCTTTTGTAACTTCTTATCTTCACACTTAAATCCTCAGGCTAAAACAACAAAAAATATACTCAATACTATTCAATTTCTATTTGGTGCAGCTCTGAGACTCATACTGTTTGGACAAATTTGCAAAGATCGAGTACTTTTAATGCGATTTGCTCTATAACAGCCTACAGCTGTGCATTTATGTCGTAGACGGGGTGCACTGCATGTAATTAGTTGTGCGGGTCTTAAGCAGCAAAAACGTGATCATGAAAAAAAGAGCAGCCAACATCCAACGTATCCAAACCTTTACACGAGACTTTCCGTGTAAAACCTGAAAAATCTGAGAAAAGTCCTGATTGCGGTACACACTTCGACCTATTATGTGGTTGAGGTTCAACAATAGCGTACCCACCACAAAGTGTGTGTCAACACACGGATGACGTCACTACATGACGTTATTATATGATGTGAAGTACATCATCAAAGCACTTATATCAAGTTTACGCGCGCTGTAGAGACCGTGTCTCATCGGAGCGCGCGTATGATCTTTTGCCTTTTATCCAATAGCCATTTAGACTTCGGTTTAACTAATTAAATAGAAATAAGGTCTCTTACATTCGTAACCTAGCCTTTACGTGTTTGCCGGACGACGGGAAACCGCGTCCGAGCCATACGAAAACAAAGCGTTCATCTGCCGGTGAGGTAGTCGTAATACGCCCACCCGACCTCGCTGCACGCTAGAGAAGACGGTAAGAACGATTCCTCGAGGTGCCGGAAGGTGTGTGTAGAGGTACTATGTGGCAGCTTTATGCACTATCCTACACAACAAACAGTTGTGGCCACGTACTGCTTAGAATGGGATCTTCGATTGTCTCTCACGTGAGTGGCAAAAAAGTGTGTACTGCGCTGGATGGGGATGAATGTCAACGGCAGGGAAATTTTATAAGGAACGTATTAACATCTTTTACCGATCGTAATTGAGAGCTGGATAGGAGGAAGAGGGGGGGGGGCGGGGTACGCCAGGCTATCCGTCGACCTGATGCTTGGGTATGCGGCTAACACAATCGACGTATGATACTATTTTGACATGAATTTGTTCAAGTGGGAAACAAGGGACTTTAATGAGTGTCGCTCGGTGGCGCTGCAAGTGCATGTACCACCTTTAATAAGTGAGGATGTCCAAGTTATCTAATATACACAACTTAATATTAAGTGCGTTCTAACCAACAGTGCTCAATGTCAACGCTAAGGACATTCCGTTGATTGCTTCAGCAATGTTGTCTCGTCTTCTCAATATCACTGTTATGTAGAGAGTTGACGGTGCTCAAGGTTTATTGGCATAATTCTAGATGTATAAGAATAATGCCAAAACAGTATTTTTGGTCGTAAACTTGTGCGTCTCCGGTATACTTCTGCCGTTGCCAACACTCAGGAGGGCGTGGACGCTCTAATTTGTGCTTCTTGACGACCAGCACCATCGTTTGCTGCTTATCGGCCTGCTACCATTGTTGCCACCATCATTATATGGAAGCTGGAGGTATCCGGCTGCAATGCCTCATCGGTTTATAGCAATGTAGTGATGTCTCTAGTCGGAGGATAGCTGCACTGAAAGAGAGGATCAGTAGGCGGAGACCGACTGCTGAACGATCCGACAAAGAGCCAACATGTGATAGGGATACTCATGAATGCGCGCCCGCTCATCTTCACTGTTCCCTGGAGCGCGCCCGTCGTTATAGCGAATCCACACGTCCTTGAGCAGACGGGGTTGCTGTCTAGAAATGTAACGAAACTCCGGAACGCAGCAGAAGATAGCGCGTAGCAGGCCGCATTGTTACAACAGACACCAGCAATAGGTTAAGCTGTGGCAACGAGCTCACGGAGTACCAGATGCTGGTCATGTAATGGGTTGTAGTGATGCAACGAGCTCACAGAACACCAGGCGCTGGTCATGTAATGGATTGCAGTGCGACAACTGAATGACTATTAGTCGGGATGGAATGTGACACTAGTTGTTGGCAGCTACCGTGCTGTCGTTGTGTAAAGTAAACCATGGGACACATCATCTGGACATGATTCATCCGCGCAGGTCTGTTTGGCAGATGCTCCCATGTCATCGGACGGGATAACGCTGGGAATTAGAAAGCCGCAGATGGAAGAATTCCTCGTACATCATGCAGGCGGAAAGGTACCGGATCTATAAAAGCCGTCAAAGAACTTCCATTGTCAATACGAGGTAACAGAGTACGCACTATGGGGGAAACTTTGGCATATCTTGAGCAGTGCTTCCATTATATTTGGATACAACGACGCAAGTCACATTCCAACAAGAGAAAGAAAGCGAACAGGCCCGCAGCAACTCCAAAGTAGTTGCAAAGCGGCAGTACCGGTTAGCCGACACGAAAATGTAAAGAGCACAACTGCTGTTATGGTAGTCTTTGCGTCGAGGAGCAACGAACGCGTAGAGTATTTCCTACCTATATGCAGATCTAACCTTGTCACGTGCGACACTATTAACAACTATCCACGTCTGCCCCTCCAGGAGCTACAATATACGCTGGCACCAATCATAAATCACGTCCCAGTCGTCCCTTAACACATCATTCACTCGGACGTATTACACTCCAGGTCATAATGATACGGTTACCCACATTGGTGCTCATAACTCCATAACTAAGCGAGTTAGGCGCGGTCATTTGAGTATGATATGCGCAAAGCTTTGATATACCCCTCTGCAGTGTTATAAATCCGATAATATGCGATCTCATAGCTCACATACAAAAACCGCTTTTGTGCCCGGCAAAAAGTATACGGTCAAAAAACATACAAATTTCAAGTAAAAATGTTAATGGTTTTCTGCATTCCTATATTGAGATGAGGATCTGAAATGTTAATCAGACCAGTAGTGTGTCTTGTTTCCCTGTATTCTTAGGACTTCGATGCAACGGTGCGGCATGGGGTAGATCAAGGTCACCAATGTTTCTTGCCGTATATTCTTCCACGCTTTGATGACTGCCGAGGTTAGAGCTGATACAGAATCATACTGTTTCCTGTTCCGGTATACCTCTCTGGAAATTATAGCCCACATGGTTTTCGATCAGATTTAAATCCGGAGAACAAGCAGGCCAGTCTATCACATTCACGCCTTGCTCAGCGAAGAATTCCGTCGACATCGAAGAAGTATGGATGGCCGCGTTGTCCTGCTGAAATAGAAACTCTGTACCGTATTCGCGATGAGCAAAAGGCAGCAAATACTCGGATATCGTGTAGATTTAATCCTCTCATTTTTGGTTTCCCACCAGCTCAGTCTTTCCGACTCCGCTAAACCCACCCCAAACCATAACGGATCATCCGTCCATCTGACGACGATTTGCCTGCCTAATAGAGACATACATGCTTCTCCAATAGTGCTGTAGGCCGTCTGCTCCATCGAGGTTCAGAAAAAAAAAGGATCGACATCCATGCAACAGGCAGAAAATGATCGAAATCTGTGCACCGGGAAGTATCAGCATCTCCTCCGACCATGCAAGACGACGCACTCTATGCATATCCGAAAGATGAAGCGTATTCTCCATTTTTGTATACGACAGCCAATCTACACATTGGAGGATGCGGCACACAGTGCGAATCGAGCACTTCAGCTCGAGATGATGATGCAGCTGTATTGCTGAGAATTTTCCGCTCGCTGCCGTGCAAACCAGCACACGAAGAGCACGATCGGACAGGTTTTGTGGTTTGCCAGTGCTAATGCGGCCGACGTGACCGCTCACAACACGCATTACTGCGTCCCGTGACCGATTGACAGCATGAGCGATAGCGCGCCCTGTAGGCCTGCTTCATGCAAGCCCTGAATCCTCCCACGCTCTAGGTCGGTTAGCGCTTTCCCCTTCTCCATCGCTTCAGTAATGTAGAAACCCATTAACATTTTTACTTGAAATTTGTATGTTTTTTGACCGTATACTTTTTGCCGGACACAAAAGCGGTTTTTGTATGTGAGCTATGAGATCGGTTCATATTATCGGATTTTTAACACTGTAGAGGGGTATATCAAAGCTTTGCACATATCATACTTAAACGACAGCGTCTAACTCGCATTAGTTATGGAATTATGAACACCAATGTGGGTGGCCGTATCATTATGACCTGGAGTGTATACAAATAGCAGATCAGGAGTTCTGTTGCTTCTGAGGCAGTTCATGATGATAATCAAAGTGCTGTACTTTGCGTCAGCGAGGGAGGACATCGGTCTGCGTGAGGAGAGGCTGCAGCTATCGGACGAGAGCAACACCACGCTTGCGTCACTGCGCCGTCTGCTGCTTGACAAGTACCCGCACGCCACGTCCACCATTGAAAGCATCACGTTTGCGCTCAACCTCGAATACTCTGACGACGACGTGGTACTGACGGATGGAGACGAAGTGGCGCTCATCCCTCCCATTAGCGGCGGATGAAGGTCGCAGAATCAAAGGGCCAGAGAGACGAGAAACAATCCTTGATCTTATCCGTATATAGATGAACGAAGTAATCCAAACCTTACGGTGTCTTGCTTGCTACCTGTCAAACCACAAGGGGTCGTCCATAACAACACTGTCGGCAAAATAAAGCTGTTTCATAAGCGCCAGACGCCCACCGTGCATTTAAAAATCGTGCTCCAGGTCTCGATTGATGCTACTGGATGGCAGCGTGACCAGCAGCTTCTTAGGCGACACACTGACACGCAGCAACGGGGGTCCTTCATCCAGCGGCTTAAGCGCTGCCATGTTCCGAATAACTAAAAAAAATTTTACAAACTCGGCGTTGACAACTTCGCTCCTTTACTTCCGTCACGGGCGGTTCACCTTGTCGCGGGTGACCAGATGAAAGCACTGGCCACGATCTAGCATGGCAGCAATGCCCGCTCATTTGTCTGCACTGCATTCGAGATAGTAGACAGAACTCTCTGCAGCGGACAAGACTGTAGTTGTCAGCGCAGTAGCAGCACCTCACTCTCATTTGAGCAGGAACAATCAAACGAAGCTTCAACGCGCTCCGATATAAACGTCAAAGGTGCTTCCGCTGACTCATTGTATGGAAATGGGCTCGGACGGCCAACGAATACTTCGTTCGGACGCATCGGACCTACACCCAGCGCCACGATGTCAAGTGCCGTAGTCGACAATATCCATCGCACCCTTTCAATAGTGGGCTCTTCGTTTGCCTCAACGGCTGATCCCACCTGCACCTGAAACTGCTCACTTGAACACACGCTACACTACGGAAGCAAGGCAATTGTGGACATGACAGGCCACATCAATATAGTAATCAGTCGGTAGCCCTCGTCCCAAGTGCGAGTCCATCCTCTCGAACTAGTTCCTCAATCTATCCATCTAAATACCCGACTTAAGATGACTCGACAACGCAATGGCGGCGCGTAATACCAGCCTGCTGCCGACGCCAGTGCCCGTGTACAGCTGCTATGTTAATCCTTCACTTACACTCGTGCATATTATCTTAAAAGGGCTCCGAGCTCGTACGTCTCTCCGGTCTTCGCTGTCGAACTTGACCTTTGTGTACTGTTATGTTGATATCGTGCTTTCCGCGCGTACTTTTCCAGGTGAGGAACGGGGTGACGATTCAGGAGCTTAATAGGGAACCAATGACCGGAAACGTTCAACGCGTGTGATGGATTGGCGGAATTCTGAAGACTCGGGCTTTGCACAAGCCTGAGGCATCACATGTGAAGTGGCGGAGAGTTGTGACGTGGTTTTAACACACGAGTGTCTGTCTTTTACAAAGTGCCGATTGAAATCGCACGCTGCGTGGACATTCTAAGTGCTTGCATTGGTGGAAGGGTATCGGTTATGCCTATTTGTTTGCTATGAGTGTGTGGAGTTTGTGCTACTGCTTTTTGGGCGTATATAGTATGATCATTTGACGATAAAATG
>JH598194.1:234762-252917 GCA_000173235.2 Hyaloperonospora arabidopsidis Emoy2
ATCCCTTGAGGATAGCAGAGACCAGACAGCTTTTCGCCAACGGTCGAATTCATTCATTTGACGCACTCCATTCGACATCACTCAAATAGGAGTAACTTTCACGGGTGTCGTGAAAGGTGTCGTCGCCTTCGTCGTCCAACATGTTCATGTTGAATGGTTTTTGTGGTCCTTGGACGGACTACAAAGTGCTACCAGGTGTAACGGGGCACCGGAGCATCACACTGGACAACCAGTGTGGAGCTACTATCACCGACAGCAGTGTGAGTGGTGCCGTGCTACCTCTGTGCGAACGTGCAGAGGAAGGTAAACAACTAGAGATGGACTCTTTGTTGGTAAAAGTGAAACTGTATTAAATATAATTAAGTCCTGATCATTAACCTACGTTTTAGTCCTAACTTCATTATATTTATCTACAAAAATGTATGCTAAAGTCTTGCTCACCACTCATTGCGCGCGTCCATCATTGATTGGACCGCTAGAGCTGGCTGATATTCATCATATCAGTATTTCTAAATATTACTCCTTATGGTAATATTCACGAGCATTATCATCCTTTATGATAAAATTCGAATTAACAAGTATCAAGGGTAATTACATGCAACAGGCTCACCCCGTTGCAGTGAATGCGCAGTACCGAGAACCACGTACAGACTTGCCGCTGACCTTGGTTGTGTCCAGGCAACAGGAAAAACTGTAAGTCATAGAGATACCATACGCCAGAGGCATCGCTCCACCCACGATATTTGGAAGTCAAAGATACACCATCAATGTAATG
Source organism: Hyaloperonospora arabidopsidis Emoy2 (assembly GCA_000173235.2). Classification (NCBI taxonomy): domain Eukaryota; phylum Oomycota; class Peronosporomycetes; order Peronosporales; family Peronosporaceae; genus Hyaloperonospora; species Hyaloperonospora arabidopsidis. The sequence continues at coordinate 235,538 of JH598194.1, forward strand.
ATGAAGGGTGGTGTAATCTGTCGGAGCCGTCATCCGCTGCGTAATTATGTGCTAATGGCTACAGGTGCGTCACCATTGGAAGCGTCCGATACGCGCATTTCCTCGTCTATGTTCCGTCTATAGCGATTTGGTTAAATCATTTAGCTGTGCTCAACTATGGATCGCAGAGCTATCTTTTCGATGCTTCTAATATTTGTAGTGCGTCGACAAAGCCTGGAAAGAGGACACGAGTGACGTCACTATTTCGGTGGTCGACGGATATATAACGAAGGCGAGGCTCAAACAGTGATGGCATCAAACACTACTGCTCTAACTTTTGACAACGTGCACGTCGAAGTCTGATAAAGCATTTCTCATACAACATTTCCCGTTAAGTGCTTCTTTTTGGCTGCCTGCATCAAACAGCCTTTGCCAGTCTGACACCCGCACACGCTTATACATTTTTGAAAAAATGATTGGGAAATGGCAATGAATTGGAGGATCTGACAATAAACACCGCAGGACAGCTGCGAATCATGACCGATGACGCGACTTGAAGTTTGACCTGACATCTGTATAGTCCCAATTCGAGCGTGTTCATTGATCAAAATCCCATGCCTTTCATCCGCCACGAGCGAGGCAGCGGTTTCCTCCCTCCGCCATGGCATTCCGCAACTTGAGCTAAAGGGGAGACGAAGCTCGACACGCACGACATGGTGGCCCAGGAAGCGCCCCCGTCTGGTCCCGTTGCGGGGCCTACCGAAGCATCACCTGCGCCCCGCAGCGACAGCAATCCACTCACGTATGCGAGCATGGAGGAGTACGTGCGTCTCCAGAAGGGCTCTCGTCCCATCACGTCCGTGCTCATCGCCAACAACGGCATCTCAGCCGTCAAGGCCATTCGCAGCATCCGCAGCTGGAGCTACGAGATGTTTGCAGACGAACATGTTGTCAGCTTCTTTGTCATGGCTACACCAGAAGACCTCAAGGCCAACGCCGAATACATTCGTATGGCTGAGCACGTTGTCGAAGTACCCGGTGGATCGAACAACCACAACTACGCCAATGTCTCGCTCATTATTGAGATTGCTGAACGTTACGACGTCGACGCCGTCTGGGCGGGATGGGGCCACGCCAGTGAGAACCCGCTGCTGCCGGACTCGCTGCTTCAGACGGAGCGCCAGATCGTCTTTATTGGCCCCCCAGCCAAGCCTATGCGTGCCCTAGGCGACAAGATCGGCTCCACTATCATCGCTCAGAGCGCCAAGGTGCCCACTATCGCCTGGAATGGCGACGGCATGCACGTCGATTATAAGGCACACGACGGCATCCCCGACGAGATCTACAACGCGGCTATGCTGCGCGACGGCCAGCACTGTCTCGACGAGTGCAGACGCATTGGCTTTCCCGTCATGATCAAGGCCAGTGAGGGCGGAGGCGGCAAGGGCATTCGTATGTGCCACGAAGAATCCCAGGTGCCCCGTGCCTGGGAGGCCGTGCGCGGTGAAATTCCTGGATCGCCCATCCTTGTCATGAAACTGGCGCCCAAGTCGCGCCACTTGGAAGTGCAGCTGCTCGCCGACACCTTTGGCAATGCCATTGCTCTTAGCGGCCGTGACTGCTCTGTGCAGCGTCGTCACCAGAAAATTGTAGAAGAAGGACCCGTGCTCGCCCCCAGCGAAGAGGTGTGGGAAAAGATGATGCGCGCCGCTACTCGCCTTGCCAAGGAGGTCGAGTACGTGAATGCCGGTACAGTTGAGTACCTTTTCAGTGAGCTACCGGAGGACAATGGCAATTCGTTCTTCTTTCTGGAGTTGAACCCGCGTCTGCAAGTGGAGCACCCGGTGACGGAGATGATCACTCACGTGAATCTGCCGGCGGCTCAGTTGCAAGTTGCGATGGGCATCCCGCTTTACTGCATCCCGGACGTGCGTCGCTTGTACAACAAAGACGCCTTCGAGACGACCCCTATCGATTTCGACACAGAAAAGCAGAAGCCGCCGCATGGCCACGTAATTGCAGCGCGTATTACGGCAGAGGACCCAAATGCCGGCTTCCAGCCGACCAGTGGTGCTATTCAAGAGCTAAACTTTCGTAGTACGCCCGACGTCTGGGGGTACTTCTCAGTGGATTCGTCCGGTCAGGTGCACGAGTTCGCCGACTCGCAGATTGGTCACCTGTTTTCATGGAGTCTGACTCGTGAAAAGGCTCGTAAGAATATGATCCTTGCGCTGAAAGAGCTGTCTATCCGTGGTGATATCCATACGACCGTCGAGTACATCGTGAACATGATGGAGTCCGACGATTTTAAATACAACCACATCTCAACATCGTGGCTGGATGAACGTATCTCACGCCATAACGAGGTGCGTCTACAAGGTCGCCCTGACCCCCTGATGGTGGTTTTCGTCGGTGCTGTGTGCTGTGCCTATCAGGCATCGAACAAGCTTCAAGAGGAGTACGTCAGCCAAATCGAGCGTGGTCAGCTGCCGCACAACGACTTTTTGTCGCAAAAGGAGGCGCTAGAACTTATTTACGAGGGCATCAAGTACAACATCATGGCGTGCCGTAGCGGTCCAATCCAGTTCACACTGTTTTGCAACGACTCCTACGTGCAGGTAGAGATTCGAACGCTATCGGATGGTGGTTTTCTTGTCTTGCTAAACGGCAAGTCACACGTTGCGTACGCCACTAAGGAAGCACAGGGTCTGCGTCTCGTTGTTGACAGCCACACGTGCGTGTTCACTAAGGAGTACGACCCAACCCGCTTGGTGACGAACACAGCCGGTAAGCTTGCTCGCTACTTGGTAGACGACGGCGCTAGTCTGCGTCGTGGTATGCCGTACGCTGAGATTGAGGTGATGAAGATGTACATGCCGCTGTTGACGCCGGAAGCTGGTGTCATTCGACTGCTAAAGTCCGAGGGCGCTGTCCTGGCACCTGGCGATTGCATAGCTACGATGGAACTCGATGATCCGTCATGCGTGAAAAAGTCCGACGTATACATGGGCAAGCTTTCGTCGTCGGAGAATGTGAACGGAAATAGCACAAAGGCCGTGCACAAGATGCGCAAGGCGTTGGCGCTTTTGAAGAGTGTGCTGCAGGGCTACTTCGCTCCAGATGACCTCACACGAAAAGCACTTACCGACTTATTTCAAGTACTGAAAAATCCCCTGTTGCCTGTGGAGGAGATCAAGGAGGCTATGTCGTCGTTGGCCGGCCGCATTCCGCTCGACGTGTTCGCGAAGATTACAGACAAGATTCAGACATTCAAGAAAGCGGTGGTTGAGGAACCTACGGCTACCCACGAGTTTAGCGTGGCGGAGGTGGTTGACGTACTTCACGAGCACAAACAAACGCTCACGACAGACCGTCAGCGCTCGGACTTCGAGGCCTCCGTGGTGAAACTACGCGATATTGCCGTGAAGTACAAGCACGGTCTGCAGTCTGGCCAAGAAGATGTACTGACAGAGTTGGTCAACGAGTACTTCATGGTTGAGACCGTGTACGCGCACTCGCACAACGTTGAAGATGTGGTGATGACTCTGCGTCAACAAAACTCAGCTGATCTGAACAAAGTTTATGCATTTGCTCGTTCCCACCAAGCACTAGAAGCGAAAAACAAGCTACTACTGCAGCTGCTTGTCCAGATGGCGCGCGACACCCCTTTCAAGTCGATGAAGACGTCAGCGTTTGTGCCGCTTCTTGAGAAGCTTGCTACACTCAAGGAAAAGCAGTACTCGCTGGTAGCTCTGGAGGCGCGCCAGCTCCTGATTGACAACAAAATGCCGTCCTACCGCGATCGTCTCAACCAAGTGGAGAAGGTGCTCAAAAGCATTGCTGACGACTCATCAACCAGTCTTGCTACTGCTTGCTGCAATCTTCTCGATCAGTCGCAGCCGCTCTTTGACCTGCTCATCTCGCTCCTCGATCACGAGGAGCAAAGAGTCCGCGAATTGGCTCTTGAACTGTACGTGCTGCGAGTGTACCGCTCGTACATTATTGAGTCTATGGAGACCATGACCTTCAACGACATCTTTGCGAAGACGTTTCAGTTCAAGTCACCCGTCGTCGATGCATTGGCCGTCGGAGTCGCGCCTGCCGAAAGCTACGACGACCTTTCGAGTCTACTGCGTCGCAACAGTTCTGCTAGCTCGCTGGACTCGCATAATTCCGACAGTAGCGAAGAGCGGGAAACGGTTGAGAAACCGCTCGCCAAGCCTGTCGAGACCTATCAGAAAATCTCCGCAGACTCCGAGCGTCATGGCGCCATCGTTCGTGTTGCAAATCTAGCGACTTTTAAGACGTCGTTCACGGATATTATGACCCTGTTTCCGCTTGCAAAGAAGACGTTATCGGTGCGGAGAGACCCGCTCGTGAATGTTCTGCACATTCTTTTAGTGGACGAGCACTTGAAAGAGACGGACTTATTGGAACAGGCACAGTCCTACCTCAAGTCGGTGGACCAGGACTTACGTGCGCACAATATCCGTCGTGTGACGTTTTCAGTGCGCCCGCAGAACATCGAAAGCGTATCCGTACACAACGCTGATATGGCTCTATACCCGAGCATTTATACGTTTCCTGGCCGTCTCAAGTATAGCGAAGACAAGATATTACGCCATATCGAAGCTCCGCTTGCCTATAAGCTGGAACTGCGTCGTCTACAAAACTACAGCGTCACCCCGTTGGCGTCGGAGAACAAGAACGTGCACTTGTACTTGGCCAAGATTAAGGAATCGGACTCGCACATTGTGACTGACCGCTTTCAGCGTATCTTCGTTCGCGCCGTCGTGCGCCAACTTGACCACGATGGCAGTGGCTCTCGTTCGCAGTACGACGCCTACCCTGGCCCGGAACGCTCACTCGTTGACGCTTTGAACGCCCTGGAGGTGAACTTGTCGAACCCTCTTGTGAAGAAGTCGTCGCTGCCGACGAAGAACAACCACGTGTACCTGAACATCCTACCGCAGGCTATCGTAGACCCGCAGTACCTTGAGGGTGTGATTCGCATTCTAGCCTACCGCTACGCCGAGCGTTTGGAACAGCTGGGTGTGTCAACAGTAGAGCTTAAGATCATAGCACGATTCAATAGCGAAGCAACAGCGATCCCTGTGCGCCTCGTGGCAGAGAATCCGACAGGCTACGTGGTTCGCGTGCAGGCATATGTCGAGGCTGCTGGTCACGATGAGCCAATCTTTACTTCCATCGGTGACGAGACTCACGGTGAGCTTGATGGTATGCCAGTCACGACGCCGTACCCTGTCGTGTTCCCGTTCGACAAGAAGCGTCAGATGGCTAAGGCCATGTCCAATACGGTGTACGTGTATGACTTTCTCGAGCTTATTGAGTACAACCTGCTGCGTCAGTGGCGCAAGTACGTGCAGCAGCGTACCCGCGGTGGCGGCTCAAAGATCACCATCCCAAACCTGCTCATGGAGACGCACGAGCTAATCCTCGATTCGACGGGCAAGGCTCTCATAGAGACATCACGCCCTCGCGGTCAGAATACCATCGGCATGGTGGCGTGGCTACTGACGCTATACACCCCGGAGTTTCATGACGGACGTGAGATCATCGTTATTGCTAACGATATCACGTTCAAGGCTGGCTCTTTCGGTACTCGCGAAGACACGCTGTTTGACTTAGCGTCGAAGCTGGCCCGATCGAAGGGTATCCCTCGTTTTTTCTTCTCTGCAAATGCTGGCGCTCGTATCGGTATGGCCGAGTCGATTAAGGCTTTGTACAAGATCTGCTGGAAGGACGACGCGAATCCGACCAAGGGTTTCGAGTACCTTTATCTCACAGCTGAGGATTATAAGAATGCGGCGTCCGAGGACGCTGTCAACGCAGAGCTGCTGGTCACCAGCTCCGGCGAGGAGCGCTATGTGCTCAAGGACATTGTGGGTCGCGAGGTCGATTTGGGTGTAGAGTGCCTGCGTGGCAGTGGTACCATTGCTGGTGAAACGTCGCGGGCCTATCAAGATGTGTTCACACTAACGTACGCCTGCGGCCGTAGTGTCGGTATCGGCGCCTACCTGGTTCGTCTAGGCCAACGCACCGTGCAAAATGCTACGCATTCGCCGATCATTTTGACCGGTTATCAGGCCCTGAATAAGCTCATGGGCAAGGAAGTGTACACCTCAAACGACCAGTTGGGTGGTGTGAAGATCATGCACACGAATGGTGTGACGCACTTGACGTCGAAGAACCACCTGTCGGGTATCTACTCGATTCTCGAATGGTTAAGCTTCGTACCGGCGGTTCGTCGCGGCCCCCTGCCTATACGTGACTTGACGGGAATGGACGAGCTCGAGCGCACGGTGGATTTCTGTCCTAAGGACAAGAGTACGCAGTACGATCCGCGTGCGCTGTTGGCAGGTAAGGTTGATGAGGTGGCGGGCAAGTGGGTGTCGGGGCTCATGGACAAAGATTCGTTCCGTGAGACGCTTGCCGGCTGGGCCAAGAGTGTTATTGTCGGACGTGCCCGTCTCGGTGGTATTCCTTGCGGTGTGGTGGTCACGGAGGTGCGCACTTCTGCGAAAATTATCCCGGCTGACCCGGCTGCGCCTGCGTCACAGGAGAACCTGATGCAGCAGGCTGGTCAGGTGTGGTTCCCCGACTCGGCTCACAAGACTGCTACTGCCATCAAGGACTTCAAGGGCGAGGATTTGCCGCTTTTTATCCTGGCCAACTGGCGTGGATTCTCTGGTGGCCAGCGCGACATGTTCGACGAGGTGCTCAAGTTTGGTGCTGCCATCGTGGATGGTCTTGTCAACTACGAGCAGCCAGTTTTCGTGTACATACCACCATTTGCTGAGCTACGTGGTGGCGCCTGGGCTGTGGTGGACCCGACCATTAACGAAGGCGTCATGGAGATGTACGCGGACCCGCAGGGTCGTGGTGGTGTGCTGGAGCCTGCTGGTCTCATCGAGATAAAATACCGCAAGATGCAGCTTCAGCAGACCATGCATCGTCTTGATGACAAACTCAAGCAGCTCACTGCCCGACTGGCCGAGCTGTCGCCCGCAGAAAAGGAGACTGAAGGTGCTAACATTGCCGCTGAGATCAAGTCCCGTGAGGACACCCTACTACCGATCTATGTGCAAGTAGCCACGGAGTTTGGTGACCTTCATGACACACCCGGTCGCATGAAGTCCGTGGGCTGCATTCGTCAAATTGTACCCTGGTCAAACTCGCGCAAATTTTTCTACTGGCGTTTGAAGCGTCAGCTCGCAGAATTCTCGCTGCGCAGGCAGGTCGTGGCCGCCAGCGCTGGTGGTCCTCGTTCATCGACGTTCGTCAGCTCGGAGCAAATTCTTAAGGGCTGGTTCACAGAGGCTGTGAACGGTGGCCGTGTGCCTCGTCAACAGAACGTGTCTGTATCCGATCTTTGGTCGCACGGTGACTGTGACGTGCTCCTGTGGATGTCGAGTGACAAGGAATCGATTGCTTCGCGTGTGGTTGATCTCCGCCAGGAGCAGATGGCCTCGCAGGTTGTCGAAATCGGCCGCAAGGACCCCAAGGCGGCGGTGGCTGGCATTTTGGAAGTGCTGAATTTGCTGAATGACAAGGACCGCGAGGAGGCCATCGCCGCTTTGCGTCGTGGTTCGATTTTCCACAAGTAAGTTGGTGGAGTAGTTTTGCAGGTGTCGCGCATGTGTTGGAGGTAAAATGATTTGGTAGAGCATCGTTTTATGACCTCGGACCGCTTTGGACGTATTCTGTGTGCATTACACGGGACCAGATGCGACTTACGAACATTTATCATTCTCTAATCTAGACGCGGCGTGGCAAACTCCTGATATCCAGGCGGACATGACATGGAGCGTTCAAGGCCTGCCAAGTCAGCCACCGACTTCTCCGACTTACCCAGAATGCTGATGTCGTGGAACTTGGTGATGGTCGGCACATGAGAGCCAATTTCGCCCTTGCATTCGCGAACCTCCTCACAACTTTCCTCTTCCTGAATGCATGCCGAGAGCGGCGGTTCAACGGACTCAGCCTGATCGTTGGCCTTTTCGGCAAGCACCAACGAGCGCTCGTGCATGTAACTACTCCATTCGAGTTTTTTCGGCTCCGCTAGCTTTCCCAGCTGTGACGAGTACTTCTTGACGAAATCGCGCACTCCCTTCTGTAGCTCTGCGCGCTGACGCGGCAGCTCATCCTGTGTGGCCTTGTACGTTGGCAGAAGGCGATAAAAGAGAGGCCGGACTGTCTTTAGCTCAATCATACCTGCCTCTACGGAGCGAACGCCGAAGAACGAGAATACAGGTAGCGACACCATGAGCAGCATGATCGACGACCAGTACCAATTTGTAAAGGCAACAGCCGCGACAAGATAGATAAGCCACAGCAGCGGCACAGCCACGATCGACAGCTGAATTTTCTTGCTGAGTATCACGTCACGCGCCAGCACCTTCACCTTGGAACCCTCAAGTGCCTTCTTCTGCGCTGTGTTGGCCACATATCGCGCCAGAAGACCGACAGGCGCATTCAGAATAAATGATGGAATAGAGGCCAGCAGAAGAATTAGCAGACCATAAAGCGCCGAGCCTAGCACGTCGTGAATGGTCCACCACGGGATATAGGGTACCTGGTGGTCCTTTAGGCCCATTTTCTGCAGCGTCTTGTAGTATGTGTCTAACTTGTGTCGTAAACCTGCAAGGTCTTCTTGTGCTTCGGGCACATCTCGCAGCACCTTGTAGCCCTCGGCAAAGCGGCGGTTCAAGTCCTGAGTCTCTTTGGCGGACAAGCGCACGCCTGAGCGCTGGAACAAACGACGGGCAGTCAGGACCTCTTGCATGACACCATAGCTTGGCGTAGTCACAATCACCGAGCGCATGCTCTCCTCTACACGGTGGAGGAAGCTGTTGCAAGCGGCACGTTTATCCTGCCCGTACTTCTTCATCAACTCTTGGTCCACAGTGATCGGGGTGCCAAACTCTACTGTCACACGTCCACGAAAGCGGTGTCCACGAAAGTAGTTTAATCCCACAGGCACCACGGGCACGTTGATGTTGTATTTGTCCTTCACACCAAGCGCCATGATAGCAACACCGGCCTTGAGTGGAAGCAGGTCAGTCCGGTCATGCGAGCCTCCCTCCGGAAAAATACCGATACAGTTACCGCGCTTTAAGTGCGCGTACACCTTGGCAAACGTCACGGATTGGTCCACACGCTTTAGAATTTCAAAAGCAGTGCTTTCCACCACCAGTTCACCATTACCTTTCTTCAGCGGTGAGCTTAGCAGCACTTGCGTGTCATTTAACACCTGCATGATCTTGACGGGTGAGCCTGAGTCCTTGACACTCATCCCCTTGAATCGTATTTGGTCGCCTGGTGTCATCTGCTTGGCAAAGCTGGTGCCTTCACCCTGTACGAGCCATTGAGGCCTGCCACTGTTCGCACCGCCACTTGACGAGCTCGCGGGAGCCACGGCCTCTCCACTGGCCAGCTTGACCGTACCCACACCCACGGCCACAGAGTCCTGGGGTCGAACTACCGGGATGCAGCCCATGATGCGGGCCAGGTGGCCCACGACAGGCAAGTGCCACGACTTCTCGGCGATCATGAAGCCCACTTTACGAGGGCTGGTCATCATGACTACGAGACCGTCCACGAACTGGTTGGCGTGGTTGCCCGTAAAGATAACGGGACCCTCAGTGGGGACATTGTCCAGTCCAATAAGGTCCACGCTCTTGAAGGAGATACTGAGGATGCTGTTGAGAAAGACGCGTGTGGAGCGGTAGATGACGTCGGCCGCGTTGTGGAACAACAGACCCAGCATGATGCTCACTGCCACCAGGCCCCAGTAATACGACGGAAGACCCAGGAACTTGCTAACCGCCTTAATCGGACTGCATGCATACAGGAAAGAGTGTTTAGTTAGATACGGGAACATGTGGATATCATGCCGGATGCATATATATATATATATGTATATGAGGGACAACGACGTACTTGAGCGAGTCGACCGACAGCATGAGCAGCAGACATAGCGCGACGAACTGTGTCCAGGTATCATTGAGCACTTCTTTGTTATGAAACTTCATGATGCTGGAGGCAAGGGTGCTGGCCTTTACTTCTCTATTCTAACAGTTGTGCGATTATGATGCTTTCCCTGTATCTTGAGGTACTGCAGGGTGATCGAGGAATGACCAGGCGCGTCACCACGAAATGATACGTCAATTACGTACTGATACTTGTACAAGATATAACATTGTTTCTAAATAAACAGCACGTTATGACGACTTGGAAGGCAAGTATCAGCAAGATATGATACGGTTTTTTTTAGCGACACCAATATGTGACAGAAATATCTACCAGTCAGTCTTGGAGATTCATAATGTGTTACAGTTTTCAGATCACAATAGGGAAAGGTTAAACGCACCGATCGGGAGTGGGTCATTGCACCGGTGATTTGTGTTGGCCAATCATTCTATGACATTCTAATCTGAGTCTGTCACACCTAACCTAATCATGACGATGCCATCCTAATTTTGATATACCTACCCTTGCTCTTTTTTGATCGCATTTGCTGTATTGGAGTTTACCGATAGGCAATGAACGACAAAGCGAAATGTGGGAGAGCACAAATATTAAATATACGACGATAAAGCCTATATACAGCGAACATTTTGACACAGTAATCTTCTTGAGAGGCATACTGCACTTGTTTCATGCGTATATATTCAAGCCATGTAACTATCATGTCTTCTTTTATTGCAGAAACGGCTACATTAAAATCATGGTGAATGCATTTCTGTGGCATCATTGAGAGACCTGATCAAAAAGTGCGTACAACACATTTTAGTACAGCACGCTTTTCAAAGATACGTCCAACAACAACGTCTTCTTCGAAAACGTCATTTACGATGACGACGCAATGCTGCCAACTTTAAGTCTTATAACGTCAAGGAGTGCCGAATAGGCAAATCCAGACGTTTCTAAAATGGCGGTGGACTCTCACAGGTGTTGTACTGAATAGAAAATAAAAAGACACGCATAAATGTTAAATGGCATGAATATGTACGCCTCAAACAAGTCCTGTGTGACCCGCAGGAATATAACCACGTCAACAGAGCCACAATAGAGAATTATAATGTGTGTGTTCAATCGGGTTATTTCTGGGTCTCCTCCATTACCTCTATTAACGCATCTCATCGCCTTCCAGCAATCGCAATCACTGCGAATGCGATCAAAACCTTAGAAAATGGAAATTGATAGGTACACACCCACCCTTTGATGCGTACACACCTACCCAAACTGTGTGAATAATCATTTGCCACACATTGTAACGTAAATGCATAAAATTTATAAATTACTAAACTAAACAGCACTGCGATCTCGACCATGACCAAGACTCCACTGCATGGATTGCCTTTACTTCACTTCACTTCAACAATCCCTCACGATGGACGCCAAGCAAACGGCGCTCAAGATCAAGTTCAAGGGCGATCTGCGCGTGGACCTCACGTCGTTCTCTCTCGAGGCCATGACGGCGCTCTTTGCCGAGACGTTTGACTTTGCGCCCGGCAGCTTTGTGGTGCATTACACGGACGTGGAGGGCAACTGCTTGAACGTTATGTCACAGGCCGAATACGAGTAGGCGTGTCGCGTGCTGGAGACAGCGCCACGTCGATGCACTTTGAAGCCGTGAGCTGCTCGGCCGTCGCGTTCCAAGAGAATGTGGCGGCGCCGAGACTCGAGCTATTAAGAAGCTCGTGGAGCCGCTGAATGTAGCCATGAGAAAGGTCAAGCACGAGGAGTGGGACGACAAGGCGCAGCAGACGGTGCTGGACCAGACGAACGAGGCGCTCAAGACGGCGGTCCAGGACGCCCGAGAAGCGGTGCAGGCAGCGCGCATGAGAATTCAGGAGCTGCCGTTTGAACAGCTCATGAAGGAGATGACGGAAGGTCTGAAGTGTGCGGCCGAGGGCATTGGCGAGTTTGCCAAGGAGATGGTGGTAGAGATCACAATATGGCACCGGTCAAGGCGGAAGTGGCGCCTATTCCAGAGATCTTACGGCAGTCGACAGCCACTGTGGTTGTCGAGGAGGCGACTGAAGCGACGGTGGCGACTGCAAGTGACAGCGAGTGGGAGCAGGTGACGGAGAAGGACCGGACGTCGGCTCCGGTAGAGGAGGCGCCTGTGGTTGTCGAGCCTGTGGTGACTAGACCGGTTGTGGTTGCTGCTCCGGTCGTTGCTGCGCCGGTTGTTGTGGAGCCGGTAGTTGCTGCTCCGTCGGAGGGTGAAATCAAGTGGTCGGAGGGGATCTTTACGGTGCGCAACATCGCTCCGGGTGTGGAAACGAGCGAGGTTGTGGACCGCCTGGAGCAGTGAAACGTTAACGTGCTGGTGGAGGTGAATGCTTTGATGGAGGAGATAGGCGCCAGGTGGAGAACGTTGTCTGTTTCGATGCAGAGAGTGATGAAAAGGCATGGAATTGTGTTGTAGTGCAGAGGCGCTATTGCAGCCAAGCGTCGGGGCAGCCTAGCAGACTTGGCAATGCCCTCGCCATGGCGGGGACGGATCGGACGAACACGACAATACGGTCGACGAGTCCACGACTTCATCGTCGTTTAATCGCCCATCCACTCAACCATAAGATTAATGTCGACGTACGACCGTACGTCTTCAAAGAGCAGCAAGAGTCTCCGTGCCCGCCAGTGACGTGTAGACAGCCTCTTCAGGCGGTGCAAGCATAGTCTTTTGTTTCTATCTAAGTTCAATAGCGCAATATCCTGGTCACACCCTTCTCCTGATCAAATGTCGCAGTGCTGTTTAATTTAGTAAGATAGATTTTATGCATTTACGTTACAACTTGTGGCAAATGATAAATTTATACGGTTTGGATAGGTGTGTACGCATTAAAGGGTGATCGAAGATCGCAATGCTGTCTAGTTTAGTAACTTATATTTTATGCATTTACGTTACAATTTGTGGCAAATGATTAATTTACACCGTTTGGGTGGGCGTGTACGCATCAAAGAGTGGGTGTGTACCTATCAATTTCCTAGAAAATAACAGGCATACCGAAATAAGGCTGGTATCATCAGATTTAGATTGGGTGTTACAGATTGATTTTAAAATTTCATTTTCTGATTGGCCAAAACAAATCACCCTGTGTAATGAATGACCCAGGACATACCGGCTCGTTCAACCTTACCTTATAATACATACAGATATGACGTATTACAATATCATTATTATTGGGAAAAATATAGGGAATCACTCGATCGCTGCCACCTTCTTTTTCTGTCGCCTGCGATTTTACCCAATTATACTACAATTACCCAAACGTTTTACCCAATTGGATTTTCACTCCTTTGTTGCTCGCCAAAACACATATGAATTTGCCGATTTATCATTTCGTTCTATTGCTTCTTGTTTGGAACCAAAAGTGAAATTCCCAAGAAAGAAGCCGTAAAAGGTGCGTCAGCAGGTGGAGACGAAGACTTATGGAGGAGCTCAAGCGCAAATTTCTAACAAAAGCAGCACATACAAAAATATATACACCATGCGATGTAGAAGCGCAAGGTTGCCAACATGGCTAAATATGATGTGCTTCGTGAGAACGAAGCTACGAAAACGAAGTCGACTACAAGACTGAGGGTCAAGAGGAAAAGAGAAACCACTTCGTCCATGCTCTCGATCAGACGTCTCAGGTTTTTAGGGTGAGTAGAAGCCTCAATTCATGTATCTGGTAAAATGTTTTTTGCTCGGTTAATGACATCTAATTTCTACAACAAAAGATAAAATGCGTGACGACACGCTTATCCCGCGTAAACGATACCTAGCGCTGTCTTCTTGATGATTCCCGAATAGCTTCAATGACGGATATGACTCGTTTGCTACCAGCGACGTAAAAGAAAATCCCGTTGGGTAACGCGTTCAGCAACCAGGGCAATCGAATATACTTATCAGAGACATATGCGTTTAAACGGTCAATTGAGCTTGAATTATGTCACTGCGACAATGGTAAATGAACCAGATAGAATATAAGCACGCGGCCGGACATCAGGATCGACGAACCAACTCCCTTTTTGGATAGACGCAGCGATTACTCTCAGAGTTTGGGCATTTGGGGCTGGCGAATGAGCCAATACGCGTTGATCGGCGTTGTCAAATGTATCGTTGCGCTGAACACAACGCGCGAGCCTGATTTTTCAAATCGCAAGACACTAGCTGAGTCACGGCTAAGAATACAGCAAGCACCAAAGAAACGAAATTTAAAATCGATAGAAAAAGACTACGCAGTCTCGACTTGAGCGTACTAAAAAATCGAAGTGAACAATAAAACGATAAATAAATGTAAAAACTGATTTTGGCAAATTCATATGTGTTAAGGCGAGCAACAAACAAGTATTTCCATTTGGATACCATTTCAGGTAATTGTAGTATGGCAAAACTGCAGGCGACAAAACAAGAAGGTAGCGGCGATCGAGTGATTCCCAAACAAAATATAACACCACAAGATTGTATTAGTTTCTTAAAATTTTCTTTAAATAAAAGAGCGGGCGCCTATGTATCGGGGCACCTCACGCTCATACTGATAACAGCAAAATTTATCTACATTGATCTCAGTATAGACGGATGAATCGGAACTATACATACACTGGAGCGAGGGATAGCAGGCAATGAAATAGAATATATTATAGTTAGTCATTTTGCACAGTCGTCTTTGTCTTCTAGCGATCCAAGGAGAATGCAAGGATTGTTAAACATAAGGTACCATTGGCATACTACAGTACTCTGTCCCATTTGTTTATGGATTATCACGCGTTTGGCTCGTATTTTTGACACAGCACTTATTTTTAGACGAATGTACCACCAGCGTAAAGAGCTCATTTTGAAGCGTTTTATTCAATTTTTGAGTCCATTTAACTGCAGATTTCGAAAAATAAATCTGATATTTGTCTGATCGTGTTTTAGAGGTTTTAGGTTTTGACGCAGTGAAGTCAGAAGATGTTGGATTTCACTCAGACAAGAAATTTCTGTCATCCAGAAAGCAATGTGACAATCTAATTAACAGTTTTAACACTAATACTGCAGAATTGATGTAAATAGGGGTGAGGTGTTTTCATTATAATTTGGCGGAATGTGTCAAGAAATGGTTAAATATAGAATGATATTAGCCAATAGAAAAACACTCATTTTATAGCATCATTTTTATTCTTTCTCAATAGGCTCAGATTAGCCATCCAAAAAATAACTCTTTAGAAACAAGCACAGAATCGATCGGTAACGATGAGGGAGGCGCTCCGTGTAAAATACGATCTATCGAATACGCGGTAGCTGAGAATTTTGTCGACCTTGTTTATGATGGATAACGCTCATTGCCAATATCTTGAAATAGCTTGTCTGTGATGATGAATTTGCCAAACACACCAGACTTAAAAAAGAGTTCATTTTTCGACAGTCATAACATTTCATGTAGCTCATATAACTTTTCATTCGATACAAAAATGGGACAGAATAGTATGATAAAGATCTCCTGCGACTTCATTCTCCTCATTCTGTGTAGATTAGGTAGATTAACAACGTCTTGAAGGTCGCATATTTACTACTGAAGAATTATGCTACGCGTCTGATCGACCTACAAAGAAAAAATTGTTTCAATTCAATCATCACTTAGTAGTGTAATTTTTTGTATACATCTGTTTTGACAAAATTTGTCAGCCAACACATTGATGCAGTACATCCGCAACCTATTACCCTTTCCAGGCACATTACGCAGTGCAGCCATTATTAAATCCCATAATTCATTCGCATTTTCCTGCGACGTGTGTTGCTATTCGTCCGGTCACGTCGTTTTGTCGACTTTATTACCACGAAAGCGATCAGGGAATAACGTCAATATTGCGTTCTCAATGTCTTCATGATCAACTAGTCGAAATTTTGTACTTAACTGATCGTTATAAAAACCGATGGATTTCATATTTGAATAACGCGTTAAGAAAGGGGTTTTCTGATTGCAAGCCAACCTTTATCCCATGTGCAGCACCAGTGTGTCCCTTAGTAACATTGGTGAAGCTTCAGGTACTTAATCGTCCATGATCATGCTTATTGGTATTAAATATTTGGAAATTGTGAAAATTTGCCTTCACAAATTGAGGATATGATCCACAGCCTTTGCCAAGAATTGCTCAATTACGGACGAAATAATATGATCCTGTGCGTGAATTAATAAGTCTTGCGTGTACCACATGTACCCTCCAATCAGCTGCCGCAGTATCTTCTTTCTCTTAAAAAGATGTATTTTTCTAGCTTGTGATTTAATTGTTGTACCTGAAGCGTCTCTCAGGAATTTCATATACCGTTTCTTGTAAAACTGCGACCTTCTCTGATAGATCACTGATACTGCCTTGAGATCATTATCGTATTGGACGCATTTAAGCTCTTTCTCATTAGCGCTTAATCCACTTTTTCAACACTTTTTCCTTCCTGATCTGCCCAATGACGCTCTTCTGACCGCTTGTGAGGTCTTCCGATCTTTTGTTATCCAGTATTATGCTGCTTTGTTGTCTAACCGCAGTAGAAATTGTACTTAAGGAATCGCTAGGTAACCTTGGTCATGTGATAAAAATCTAGGTCTAACTTGCGACACGTGAACCTCGTCTCTTTGTACTTCCAAAACGCTTCCGTCCCGGAAAAGATGTCTGCGTGCCGTGTGTTTTTAAAAGGCGATAAAACAAATTATGTGTATCACGATTAAGCTACTTAAGAGATCAAAATAGATAGACTAAAACATAGGTTAATGATCAGGACTTAATTATATCTAATACAGGTTCACTTTTACCAACAAAGAGTCCATCTCTAGTTGTTACCTTCCTCTGCACGTTCGCACAGAGGTAGCAAGGCACCACTCACACTGCTGTTGGTGATAGTAGCTCCACAATGGTTTCCCAGTGTGTTGCTCCGGTGCCCCGTTACACCTGGTAGCACTTTGTAGTCCGTCCAAGGACCACAAAAACCATTCAACATGAACATGTTGGACGACGAAGGCGACGACACCTTTCACGACACCCGTGAAAGTTACTCCTATTTGAGTGATGTCGAATGGAGTGCGGTCAAATGAATGAGTTCGACCGTTGGCGAAGAAGCTGTCTGGTCTCTGCTATCCTCAAGGGATAGGGACCAACAGCATTCCATAATCGCCAAGTTCTTGCAGCGAGAACTTGACGCGTCGCGAGCTAAAGTGACCCTGTTGCATCAGCACGGTTACCAGCAGACTGAGCTCCTGAGACAGCAACAGTCTCAGTCTGCTACTGCAGCGTCGACACGTGAGCGTTGACGCGAGACTCTAAAGTTAGAGTCTCCAGGTGCCGGGGAGTCGAGGACGACTACCTGTTGAGATGGTCCTCAAGTGGACGATGCCATTAACGCTCGCCACAT
>JH598194.1:260170-290566 GCA_000173235.2 Hyaloperonospora arabidopsidis Emoy2
CCACGTGCGGCATGGAATTCCTGCCTCACGAGACAGCTTGTGCAACCTGACTTTTGCACCAGCTAGGGTTTGTTTCTCAAACCTAACACACGAGCTGTGTCAAGTTTCCGAAGCCAAGCTTCGCGCCCAATGTGCTGCATATTGAGTATAAAGCGTTACACGCCTGCAGCAACGAGCTTTTGTCTCGCTTAGTGTTGCCACTATACCAACGATGCTTCAGAAAAGCGTCCAGATAGAAGTCTTCTTCAGCGCGAAAGTTACTAGCGCTGATGTCGAGCCTGTGTAACAGCCTCGCATCGAATAATGAAATTCGATGATGGAGACTTGTCTCGCCTGACAAGTCATTCACAAGCCTTTCTGGTAACACCCAAGGCTTGTGTCCAGGGGCTCGACGCAGCACATTGCCTTCTAGATCCTCCTGCGTAGTACCAACGGAAGTCTTGGTACCACTAGAATCGTCATCACGACGGGTTCAAGTCATCACCGCATTCGCTATAAGTCGAATGCGCAGTAGCAGACGCGGGGGATGAGTCAGCATGCTCATCCTCCGAACTAAACAGACTCCAGTAGTGACAATGAGTCTGACTACCCGCTCGAGTACTATTCGTAGGCTCGTACTCGGCCGCCCCAATAGACTCGGGTGACCTAGGTGTCTTCTTCGAGTCGGACCTACCGTCCGACTCCCCCGAAGAGATAAGCTCCACTTGGTAGCCATAATCATTAGCACATGGTGACTCACCATGTGTATCTGCAGCAACTGGTGCT
Source organism: Hyaloperonospora arabidopsidis Emoy2 (assembly GCA_000173235.2). Classification (NCBI taxonomy): domain Eukaryota; phylum Oomycota; class Peronosporomycetes; order Peronosporales; family Peronosporaceae; genus Hyaloperonospora; species Hyaloperonospora arabidopsidis. The sequence goes on from JH598194.1 coordinate 260,936, forward strand.
GCAGGGAGAGTTGCAGCGGCAACAGACGAAGCATCGTCTGCCGCGAGAGGCTAGGCATCGTCAAGAGCAGCTGTGTTAACACGCGCATCGCATGGAGTTGTTTACCATGCGATGAAAATTCAGAAATGAATGGATCAGACCAAAACAAGTACTCCCTGTCCCTGATGTGGTCTAACGGTGGTTACATCAACCTGATAGTCATTGAGTGACTATCGTGTAAGGGGGGTTATGTAACGGGGTGAGCTTGTTACATGTAATTAACCCTTGATACTTGTTAATTCGAATTTTATCATAAAGGTTGATAATGCTCGTGAATATTACCATAAGGAGTAATATTCAGAAACACTGATATGCTGACCCATTTCAGCCAGCTCTAGCGGTCCAATCAACGATGGACGCGCGCAACGAGTGGTGAGCAAGACTTTAGCATACATTTTCGTAGATAAATATAATGAAGTAAGGACTAAAACATAGGTTAATGATCAGGACTTAATTATATTTAATACAGTTTTACTTTTATCAAAAACTAGACTATATCTAGTTGTTTACCTTCTCCTGCACGTTTGCACAGAGGTAGCGAGGCACCACTAGCACTGTCGGAGATAGTAGCTCCACACTGGTTGTCCAGTGTGTTGCTCCGGTGCCTCGTTACAGGTCACCACTAAGCATCACGCCCTTAGCTTAAAGATAATGAGCTTTATTTGCAAGAGCCTCTTCAGCTTCTGGGGACACGATAACTAGATTTCTCTTTCTATCGAGGCCGACTTCCTTACTTACAGAAACCTCTGGCGATTACACAGAATACTGGAGATCGTCCCTTTGGACTGGCGCCTTTGAGAGACTCAAGTCGACCTGCTATATCTACCAACTGCCGACTGTGTGAGATCGGCGCTTGCGTCATGCCACTATTAAATCTTTTGCTGTTATTCGTAAGTCAGGTTATGAGCCTATTGCGGTCGTGACATCACCGTTGTTGCGCGTCGAAGGCGAGCGACGTAATGCTTCAGCTTGGAACTATTCCAGAATGAGGTACTGAACACGAATATGGGCTCTCATGCCTTTCTAGAGCTGCAAACGACTACAGGGCGCTCGTACCTATAAAATTTAACCCCAACTGTTATATATGATACAACTTCTTTCCACGGTTCATATTAAATTTGTGTAGGTTTGTTTGTACAATGCATAGAGTAACCAGTAGATATAGAATGCCACTTCTTCACATCATCGGAAATGCCGCCTTTAAGAAAACCTTCACCGTAGACTCCGTCTTTCTTACCACGCAACGTTTTGGCAATTATTTACAGATAATTCAAGTTAAAACACTATCAAAATTGTATGCATCATTCGCCCCAAACCCAGTACTTAAATACATATGAACAACGTTTTCGTTCATTGTAATGAACTTCATGTCAAAAGCGAAGCAGTACTGCAATCTTGGCCATGACCAGGACCTTTATAAAGGTTCATGTACTGTTTAACACCAGGCTATTAGCACAACCCTCTCTGCGGTCGAACATTAAATATCCCATAGTGTTGCGTAAGCCGGCCTCGCTCTGAAATGTACCGAATATGTAAACCGTATATAGAAACCAATCGATACAACCGAGTGCAATAGTAACCGAGTGCGATAGTAACCGAGTGCGATAGTAACCGAGTGCGATAGTAACCGAGTGCGATGATAAAACAGGTTAATAGGTACCCCCGACTGTCATACACCAACAATTAGAGGGAGATACATACCTCAATCCCAAATATTAAAATTATGTTTGTATATGCTTATATGTTAGAGCCAGTATAGCTCCCATTGTATCACAACACTTTGAAATTTTAATAAAACGCATGGTATTACAGCACATCCTGATTACCAAAGTCTGTATATTTAGCGAGTAGCGTAGTTATTTATTATAACTAAACTTTATATTAAGAAGGCCTTTTTCCAGAGATTTTATTTTATGAAAGAGTGGTGCTCGCGATGAAGCGTCAAGTTGGTCATATGAAGCAAAAAGCTTTCCATAAAGACCCACTTCTTCACATGAGTGAGTTTGGCGTTCGCAAACTGTTTATTCTTAAGGTAAATGTCACTAAAAAGGTCCAGTGAGCCCGCAAAAACAATAGCGTAGTTGTTAAGTTCTAGAATGGAAGTCAACTATCAATCTGCTTGACGAACATTATTTCATTTAACACCATGATCCAGCTCCACAGACTTCTTACGATATTTATCATTACCCATATTGACCCAGCTGGTCACCTCAAGCGAATGACCATAGAAAAATTTAGGCGGATTGTAATCGATCAAGACAAGTTATGGAGCATTATATACGTGCATATGCGACAAACTTTCGAGCATCTTACTAGTTTTGGGAGTGTCTTTTGCAGCTATTAAATCCTACTACAGCAGCAGTGCGTGCCACCTGCGTTTTATCTGACTTCAGAGTCACGCACAGGGCGGATAGAAGGGACCGAATAGCTTCAAGGGGTCAGAAGGAAATCTCCACATAACGAAAGATGAGACTGAAAACTTGAAGGCAGGCACTAGTGTTCTTAATGATTAATTATTTACAAACATGCCACAGCTTTATCGGGGTAATACGTAGTACAATTACTAAGACGTGTCTACCCAATTACTCTGCTCTCTTCGACACAGATTTTGGTGTTTGTTTATGCAGCTATGCTAGTTGTCGATTTTAATTTAATTTAATGTATGTGAAAATACCGAAATGATTGCGTATCTATCCCGGCTTTCCATATTTTTTTATTTATAATACTACGTAAGATTAATTTTACTGAACTCATGTAAACTACATATCTACGGGTCGATATCTTAGTCACTGATAGAGGGCCTGAATACTCATCAAAATACAGAATCATGCGACGTGCTATATCTGCTAAATCTGATATAGCTCATCTAATAGCGTAACATATAAAATTAATTCAAGCAATATGGTACCAGGTGGGCTCATTACGTATTGAGTAATTAATTAAGGCATCAGTTATAATTAAAGACCATCTACAGCTTCAAGACGAATAATCTCTGAAGCGGAAAATCAACCATAAATCAGTCGCCATAACATCTACTTACAATAATACATACGAAAAATCTCTTTCAATCATTCCAAAGACGAGCAGGACTGCAATCTATTTATGAACAAACTTCTCTTGCATGCTATAACTGGAATAATACTAGACTATAACCAGGCGGATTATTAAACAATCCGAACTTTAGACAGCTGCGCTTGGCGGACTGTACTTAAACCAAGATTAAAGTGCCGACCAATATTGTTTGCTACTTGTGTGAGTGGTTTGTAGCGAGTGATTTATACACGAATTTGGTTGAGTATGTGCGTATTAAAGGGTGGACGTGTATCTGTAATCCTCCATTGTTGTTATATATGGACATTGTCAATATCTCTAATTGTAGGAGTGAATAGAAAGAGGTGAAATTTTAGGGAGCTCTCACAACATTAAGTAGTTTCGATAAATAGAGGGAAATATCCGAATGCCGCTACCTTCCTGATCCGTCGTCTGCTGTTCTCCTAAATATACAATAATTACCCAAAAATCTACTCAATTGGATATTAATCGTTTGATCTTCCCCAAAACACATGTGCATTCGACTAAATCAGTTTTTATATTTATTTGTCGTTTATCGTTTCGTTCTATAGCTTCTTGTCCAGGATAAATTAGTAGAACGTCCCGATGAAACAACCGTAACAGTTACGTAAGCAGGTGGACACGAAGACGTATGGAGGAACTCAAGCTCGAGGTCATGACAAAAGCAGCACATACATGAGTATATACACGAAGCTGTGTAGAAGTGCAAGGTCGCCAGTATGGTCGAATATGTTGCGCTTCGTAAGAGACCAGCTACGAAATGCGTATATTTACAAGGCTGAGGGTCAAGATAAAAAAAACACACCATTCGCCCATGCTCTCGAACCGACGTATCTCGTTACTTAGGTGAGCAGAAGTCTCTATTTATGTGTCTAGTGGAATATTCTTTGATTCGCTTTAAACTCCTTAATTCTACCAAAAAAATAAAACGCGTGACAACGGGGTTACTGCTACCCGCGTATGCGATACGTTGCCTTGTCTTCTTTATAACTCCCGAATGGCTTCGATGAAGGTATGAATGGTTTGATACGAGCAACGCGAGTAAATTCCCGTTGGGTAAAGCGTTCAGCAACTAGGGAAATCGAAAAGACCCACAATCAATTAATTGGCAAGCATCTCTGTACTTGATATGCCGTGTCGTCGTTTAAAGCTCACATTTCCAACACGTGTTCTTTGTGCACTTAATATATATTACCATGCTTGGAACATGCTGAGGAAACTTCCGACTCACATACCTGGTTGAATATGGGATGGAGTGTATTGGACTCAGCACTAAGGTCATTGGTGTAGCTGACACAGCTATTTTCACTACTGCATATGACGCGTACTGAAAGTTCAAGCGAATGATAGAGTTTATCCAGACTTCTGAAAAGAAATTGTATCATCATCGCTTATATAGTCTTTTTCAGGAGATGGCATACGTGTTGAAAAGGGAAAGTCAGACGTTTTAATCTACGGCATTTTTCGATATGATGAACACTGAAAGCTGAAAATAATGACCGAGTAAGAAGGACTCGAAGCAGCACCAATCAAACAATACCGAGCAAAGAATTTAATGGTAAAATGAACGACATGAAAGTCATCCCCAAGGGACGACGGTATTTTTTTACATCAAGACAGCATGCGTAAAGCATATTCCCGTGACAATATATGAACATTATAACCGGTTGAGGAATAATCCGCGCGTAGATCTATAATTAAAAGCCACTTTTTTCAGTCTCACATTGTATGTTGATGAATTCTACGACATCGCTTTTAGAGAATATCTAAATTAAAGACAGCGGGTGTGTATTTTGAAAAATGCAGTGGCAGCTGGACTAAAATTGGTTATAATTACTATGCTCTCACGTTCTGGAGCATCTACAAAGAGGACGTCAAAATCACCATTAAATACGGAGATTTTCACTGAAGAAGTGAGGGTAGCGATGGACGAAAACGTCACATTGGATATCGCCTATGAATGCTCAACAAGAAAATATTCTTTTCTATGCCGATGATGACGTGTAGATGGGTCTGCCAGCGATAAAGGATTAAAAAAATTTGCTATAAAATACTCGATAACATCAAGTGGGCAAATTATAGTCTCCTGAAAACTTGATAGATAAGTCCTGAGTTGTAGTTGTTGTAGTGTAATGAATTGTGAAAAATGTTATCACAAAAGCTTAATTAAATATATGAGATTCTAATGGAAGGTCGAATCATTTTCGAAAAACTTGAATTCGTTGTGGGTCTGGGAAGGAGGATAAGGTGCATTTGACTGTCCTGATGGATTTTCTTGTTTTTCAGGTAGCTGTAGCTGTAGTCAAGTGTGTGAATATAGTCTAGGTGATTTAAAGTTGGTCAAGGAGGGACCTGTCTGATAGCTCTGATCAAGTATAATAGTAAGTCCAAATTTAACAGCTCTATTGATTATTACACGATTGATTATAACGCTGCATGGAGGGTTCACTATCAGTGCATATATAAAAAGTAAACTTCGCACGTATGCAAAGAAAAAGTGAGGACTAGCGCTTAACTAAGCTGTATATTTTTATAGTCCTCTTTTAGAGATAATCGGCCACCGCTTTCTTTTTATTTAGTTCCCTTTTTGCGTACCCATATATAATTAAATGCAACCAATAAAACGTACCAACTGTGAAGCTAGACAATTCGCCATCCATCTTCACTTATAATACTCTTCAATATATTTGATTCTCAGACTATGATCAAGATTGAATCTATCGCTGACTTGGTACATGACACGTGCGAAACGCTAGTTGAAGCGATCAGGGTCCATAGTCATGTAAACGGTTAAATTGTATTATATCGACGGACAATACGTGTTGGTCTGAAAGCCAGTGGTAGCATCATGCCCATATATCTTCGATGCCCCAAGGCAGGTAGGTACCTTCGTGTCCAGAGCAACGCAAAGAGTCACCAGGAGTTCTAAGAAGAAGTTTCTAATTTGAAATCAAAGTACATTTGACGCCCCTCAACACTTGGTTTGTTATACCTACATAATCTTATTACAATCACGAGCCATATTTTACGCGTCTGCGCACCGTAGCGACCGAGTTCTTTAAAAATCAGAACATGAAAGCGTTTTAGCTCTAACAAGAGCGAACGTCCGTCCAAATATCATCTTAATAACTTTGAGTCAAGAGCAGAACGATTTCTTTGCAACGCAACAGGATGTGTACAATATCCATGATAAAGGTCGTGAGAAAGTTCTTGACGGTAGGTATCCTTTGGCCACCTTTCTAGACGTATTGGTGGAGGATGATACCCAACATTTTGTCAGTCAAACCGGAATGCTGAGGCGAAACTACCTAGCTTGTTTGTAGTGTCGCATGATGATTAGAAGATTTGTGCAACTTTGAAACGAGGAATGTTGTGGCTGTTGGATGCCATGTACAATAAGAACCGATATAACTACCCACTACTACACATCATCAGAACCACATCGTCTAGCAAGACCTCCACACTTGCGTATTGTTTCATGCGCCGCGAATGTACCGCTGATTACGCCTGGGCCCCCAAGTATTCGTAACTGACCGAGAGCTTACTCTCATGTCTTTCCCTTCCTGCGAGCCACTAACCTGCTGTGTCGGTACCATATAAGCAAAAATATTTCCAAACAACAGCGGGGTACATTTCAAACGCACAATGAATATGATACAGAAAAGTCGATCTGGAATGCCTTCGTTTTTCGAAGACTGAGACGGAGTATGAAAAAAAGCACAGAGAAATTTTAACTGGCACTTCGCCGCACTTTTTTCAGATACGTTTCTGCAACGGGGATTGTGCACAAAAAAGTTCGTGGAATTATCAATGCGAAATATTTGACACCATGGTCATTTGTCAACATCTCGAGTTAAAAGCGCTCACTCTGTACTCAAAAAGTGATTTTATGTGTCGACGAATAATTTCATGAAGTTCCAGTCGCAATCCATCCGGCTTACTCCGAGCAGCTGACTACAGGTGAACGCAGGGAACAAGCAATTGTGGACATGTGGTTAGAATCCATGTTTTAGAATGTGATGGGGGAAGAGCAGTGTCTCGGCCTTAAAACTAACTTTTTAAAAGCCCGGACTGCGCAGCGCATCAATTGGATAATGTACGGGTCATTATAAGTCAAGTATTGACCTTATACTTTTTTTTGAGCTCACAGTTGAGCCACCGCACGTGCTTGAGATATATGGTTTTGATGGCCATATGTGGTTGTATGTGCCATGTGTTGTGGTGTCGGCGAGATTGTAAGCGCCGAAGCCGCTATGGCAAACTGTCGGGTGATTTACGATGCGGAGCAACTTGCCCATCAGATCCAGATGCTTATAGATTGTCTATTGAGCTTGAATTATTAGGATATGGCAATGGTAAATAAACCAGCAAATTTCGAAGCACACCACCGGCCATCAGGATCGACGAACCAATTACTTTTTAGATTGACGCAGCAATGCATTTTAGAGTTTTAACGTGTGGAGCGGGCGTTTGAGCCAATTCTCATTGCTTGGTGTTATAGTATGTGCCGTTGCGCTGGACACAACGCCCGAACCTGCTACTCCTTGCCGCAAGACGCTAGCTGAGTCACGCTAAGAATACAGCAATCACCAAGGATACGAAATGTTATGATGAATGAAAAAGACTAAGCATTATTGGTTTGAGCGTACGATAAAATCGAATAATAAACAAAAAACGACAAATAAATGTAAAACTGAATTCGTCGAATACATATGTGTTTGGGGGAGCAGCAAAAGAGTGATATCCAATTCGGTACAATTTTGGGTAATTGTATAATATTTGGTTTAACTGCAGGCGACGGAACAAGAAGGTAGCGGCGATTGAGTGATTTTCTAAACAGAACATGTGACTCTCCTAAAAATACTAGTGGTATCCAAACATGCCATGGTATTCGGTCCACAAACGTATTTTGCCACAATAAAAAGAAAATGGGTAAGTAGATATCGAAAAAAATTGATAATTATCTAGAAAATTTCAAACCAAAACCGAGTGAAGTAAGACAATGGAATGATAAAAAAAAGTCGCAATCCGCAACGCATGCATGGAAGGTATCCCGAACTATTGATTTTGTACGAGAAATGAATAGGAACAATCCCACCGTGCCCACTTCATCATAACCGTGTATACTCTATTTTATTTCAGGCTGAAAGAATACAGCTGTGATACGTCGTGCTCGTAGAGTTTAAAGGTAGTGATACAGCTCATTTCTTCATTAAATTTGCATTAAAATTTACATTGACGGCAGTCCGGCCCCTGTTTATCCTTCTTTTTGTGAATGGTGTCATAAATATCTACACTCGTAATTGGATGTGATTTAATGGGATTTATAAACAATCATTTAACTTGTACCGACATCGTGAAGTTTAAGATGCGATGCACGACAGCTACGTCCTATGGTCCGCTCAAGAAAGTTATTGATCCCATCTCATGGTTAGTGCTGCGGCATAGTAAGTAGGAAAAACTTCACGCACAGTTTATATGGTCCACATCTCGTTATTTAAAGGAGGACAAGTACGTAAGGACAGCCCGCTGTCTTATTGAGCATTGTCTGCGAGATGATCTTTCTTGAGACGGCCAGATGCGCTATTATTCTCTTCGCACAGAGCATACTCCCATTCCTTATAAAAGGAGGCTACCTCACTAGCCGAACTTTCTAAGGTAACCACAAAACAATTCACACATGCATAGGTGTGGGCAGCTTCTTTCGCGACCTCAATAATATAGTAAATTTCTGCTGGAAAGATAGTATCGGGAGACCAACTTGAGTCACTCATTGCAGCCTTCATATAAGAATAAGGTTTCAGAGCAGGAGCGGTGGGGGCAAGAGCGCAAACAAATTACAGTTTGACTGCTGCAGTATATATGTTATAATAGAGAAGAGTTGTAGCAAGATACCATGTTTAAGGACTATCCCTTTGTTTTAGGACGAGTCACTAGTTTTTAGATTCCTCGTAGATGTTGTATATAAATCTGACCAGTTAAAAAATATTTTTTCGAGTGCTTACTTGCGTTAAAAAGAAGTGGATCCAATAAAAGGTAGCATATCCGTTTTTCTGGATTTTTATCTATTACAATTGATTAAAAGTGCTGGGTGAGTATTGAAAGTTGTAGTGTAATTCAGTTTCGTAATTGTAAAGAGCATCACGACTCAAGCGTCATAGGCGAAATCAAGCAATAGGTGAGTAAGTTTATACGTGTATGAGATAGAGTTCAATTTTGTTGCTAGAAAAAGCCTTCGATTTTAACTAGCCATCACAGGGTCTGCGTTCTGGACGTATCTATCGTCAGGTGGGACTGAAACCTTAACATGGTGGTTCCTTTAGCATAGCAGTTCCACTGGTAAATTTGTGTTTCCGGCCAAGATGGCCATCGAATGAGTATTTAGAAAATAGACTGAGCCGGTGTGCGATTGTACGGCAGGATGGCACTTCGTAGTCATTCCATTTTATGCCTGTGCATCGTCGGGAGACATTAAATACACTAACATTTTTGCCTTTTGCCTGAATACACGGACATTTTCAGCTTTTTTTTGCTTTGCCCATCCCAAACTGTGCCGGCTATCCATTAGGCCTAATTATTGTGTTGCCAACAGGGATTAAGCGACGCGCCATGGGTTTCGGCCGTTCCTTCTTCAATAACCCCCATCATTCTCACTATGATGTTGAGCCCTTTCACCTTTCTCCTCTGGCATGGCAGCTTCTACTATTGTTAAAAATGCTATTCCAGCTCTTCGGCCGTGGAGCTGCGATGAAGTTCTACCAGCACAGCCCTTCGGTAGTCAGAAGGAAGCCGTTCGCACCGCCAAAAAGTTCGCCATTAGCCAAGACTTCAATGCTATTCCAGCTCTTCGGCCGTGGAGCTGCGATGAAGTTCTACCAGCACAGCCCTTCGGTAGTCAGAAGGAAGCCTTTCGCACCGCCAAAAAGTTTGCCATTAGCCAAGGCTTCGCCGTTCGCATCCTATGCAACAATTTGCGTGGGACTATGCGCGTTTCTCTCTGATGCACCGAGAGAAATACGGGGCTTCTAGATACAGGCAATATCACGACCGACCCATGACCTTGCAAGTCTGTAACACTACAAAGGTTGCGGTTGCTTCGGTCCCCGGGTCAGACTCGAAATGCACGCACCCGAAGAAAGTGTAAGTCGACGTTTTCATTGTACCCAGGCGGAAATGGCCACCATCCTAATGTTAAGATAGGAGAGCAAGCTGTGGAGCTCGCCCATTGATAAAAGTAATCTAGTTCGGAAAACTGAATCAAGTTGCAAAACACTATACTATAGCAGTCACTGAAGAATGTGTATGATGTTGTAAATGTCTGTATTAAACCAGTACATTATACTTGGGCAACGCGATCGGCCTTTAGTTATAAGCGTCCAGCATTTGCTTATGTGATCATATTCACCTTTGATCAATTTTAAGCCAATCATGTTCGTGCTCAAAAATAGTGACCTTGCCAAAGAGTGACTTCGGATATACCTATACCTATGAGAGGGATAGGCTAGATCGCACTTAGAACGTGCAAGGTACACCTAACCGCGTTATTTACAGACACACAGATGAGTACGATTTAAAAGTTCGGCATTCAACCTTGCACACAGTCATTAATAGCTTCACCCTTCGGGCCCGCAATAAAATATCACGATACCGGTGGATCAGTGCACAACGCGATACGAGCGATATCAATACAAAGGTCGTACAGGTGCGTTTGGCTGAAGCTGCTTTACGGGGACGAACGAATGTGCAAGCTTGACGCTTTCGAGTTATATAGAGCAAGTAAGATAACTTTTTGCTTGTTTGCATGGAAGTCTTGCCAAGAGCGGGGCTAGGATATGCGATTTGCTTCCAACCTTTTGGATAATGCTGTCCACTTTCTTTTGGGGTTTGTACCTGTCTGCGTGTGCTGTAAGCCGTAATATCCAGTGTTTTTATCACAGTGCTGAGGAAGCAATGTTGTAGAAAGCCGTACCCATGGTCGTGAGCATAGTCGACCTTAGGCGCTATCACTACGCTGACGGATAAAGGAGCGACGGCGGGGGTGAACGTGTTGATGTCGATTCCAATCGCGGCCACCACCACTGGGGCTCGCTAAAGTGGTCCGTCGCTTAACCCCTGTTGGCAATACAATAATTAGGCCTAGTGGATAGCTGGCACAGTGTGGGATGGGCAAAGCAAAAAAAGCCGAAAATGTTAGTGTATTCAGGCAAAAATGTTAGTGTATTTTAAGTCTCCCTGCATCGTCGTTCTACTGTACAAAAAGGAGCACACGTGGTATTATTCACTGCTTGAGTCTGTCACCTGGCGACACTCGAAGTGCGGGATCTGTTGTCAGCCGGCACACACCGCATTATCCGGCTCCCGTGTACACCGCATTATCCGGCTCCCGTGTACACCGCATTATCCGGCTCCCGTATACACCGCCACCGACAGATATCTTACCGGTATTTCGCACCGGTAATCGGTGGCTCTGAACGCTACGATGAAGCGCGCGCTAGTGATCCGCAACGTGTCGAGCCACGACGTGCCGCTCGACAGTCTGGACAATGCATGCGTCGAGTGCTGCACAGCGCGGGGTTTCGTCACGGAGATGGCTGTGAACGACGAAGCGGACGTCAGGCAGCACCTCATGCAGCGCTCCAACGCCAGCAACGACCGGCGCTCTGTCTCCTCCCAGGCGCTGGCCACGCGCGCCACGTCGTCTTACGGTCCCGCAGCCGTCATCCCTTTTGACGCCATCGTATTTCGAGCCTCGGGGCTCTCAGAGCGCCGTCTTTATTCGCTTCTCCGTCTGATTCGCACCATCAGCAAACAGATCTTTCTCTGTGTCTTCAGTCCGCAGCTGGCAGAGCACCCCATGGGTCGGTATCAGTGTTTCCAAGAAGGAGCGTCGATGGTCACCGACTCCCTCGATGCTGTGCGTGACGTCCTGGCCTTTGTTGCATCTTGTGGGGACAACAACAGCTCTGATTCGCACACGAGACGAAGCAGCAGAGGTAGATCGGGTGGACGCGATGGGTTCACGTGTCCATTTTGCAGTAAGAAGGGGCTAAACGAAGATCAGCTATGGCGACACTGTCCGATGTACCATATCAACGAGAAAAACACGGACGGAGTCACTTGTCCGATTTGTCGGGAATCGATACGCGGACCTTTTCAAGTGCACATGCACAATGCACATGGGCCCCCAGGACGACACGAAATGGCGAGTGAATTCCACATGGCTGATAGTACGTTGTACTCGTTCGCACTCGTCGTGTGTCACAACAAAAAGTACAACAGCTTTTTGTTGGTACAAGAATTTGCCAACTCGGGTTTCTGGTTGCCAGGTGGACGGATCGACAGTGGCGAGAACCCGGCACAGGCGGCAATCCGCGAGACGAAAGAAGAAGCCGGCATTGATATTCGTCTTACTGGTCTGCTTAAGCTCGAGTACCATCCCAAACAAGACCGCAGCGGTACTCCGTACGTGCGAATGCGCTTTATCTTCTACGCTGAGCCTTTCGACTGCGACCAACCACCCAAGTCGATTCCTGACTACGAAAGTGCTGGAGCCGCTTGGTGTCGCGTAGATCAAGTTGCCTCGTTACCACTTCGCGGATCGGAGCCTGTCACTTATTTTAATCACATCGCTTCGGGCAAGCCGATCTACCCGCTCGATCTCATTCACATGACTTCGTCATAGCGTATAGCGTTTGTACGTCACGACAAGAAAACCAACTAGATATAAGATTTAGTCGACGTCATCGGTGTCCAATCGAAGATACGCGACGATAGACAGCGCTGGCAACGTATCATGGTGTTGTCGCTGTACAGGCAAAGGAAGCGCTACACCCATTGCACAATACTGGCAAATAGAGGATATAGATCTGTCGATACCAAAAAAATTAATTTGTGCAAGCAAATTTGTACTGAATGTGCGGCAGTTGCCCAGTGTTACCCTAGCATGCGATGATGCAACCGGGAGCAAGCAAAGCCCAATCACGGTCCAAACTTTCCAAGTCGACGATGGGCGTCAACTTTGTTGCGATCAAGTCTGACAGCCTGTGCCGAATCGGATGAGCCAACACGCGCTTGCTCCTGCTTCGCCTGCATCTGTTTTCGTGGCCATATCGTTGATACAGCATGTGTAGCCGATGGATACGGGTGAATACAATACTGCCTCATAAATGTGGATTGGATTTCACTTTTTGGCTCAGAATGTGCCGGAATTTCAACTCATCCTCGTAGGTGATGGCGGAGTTGGCAAGACGACGTTCGTGAAGCGCCACTTAACGGGAGAGTTCGAGAAGAAGTACGTGGCGACGCTGGGTGTGGAAGTGCATCCGCTGACGTTCCACACGAACTTTGGCCCCATCCGCTTCAACTGCTGGTACACGGCCGGCCATCAGAAGTTTGGAGGCCTTCGTGATGGGTACTACATTCAGGGCCAATGTGCGATCATCATGTTTGACGTGACGTCGCGTATCACGTACGAGAACGTCCCAAACTGGCACCGTGACTTGTTCCGCGTGTGCGAGAACATCCCGATTGTGCTGTGTGGAAACAAGGTTGAGGTCAAGGACCGTAAGGTGAAGGCCAAACAGATCACGTTCCACCGCAAGAAAAATTTGCAGTATTTTGACATCTCGGCCAAATCCAACTACCAGTTTGAGAAACCGTTCCTGTGGCTGGCCCGCAAGCTCGTTGGGTACGCATCTGCTGATGGTTGTCCGTTGTATCTTTACTGACGAAGTTTGTTGCTGTAGTGACAATAACTTGACCTTTGTTGAGGCACCTGCTCTTCGTCCACCTGATGTCACGATTACGCAGGAACAGATTGCCCAAATTAAAGCCGACGCTAGCTCTGGCGCTGCTGCGGTTCCCCTCCCGGATGAGGAACGAGGACTTGTAATCTGTGTGAGCGATCTATTGCACCTCGACCTGGGTTATTCGCACGAAACACAAGGACGGGGAGGAGAGAACAGGAAACTGGGTCCTTCATGCTGACCAAGGGTCCTACTCTGTAACGTGGTTACACAAAATGGTTGTGATAACCAGGTACGCTGGTGTGATACGCACAGAAGGGACCAGTGTCACTGATAAGGCGCACTATTGTATCACATACGCTAAGCGATAATACCGTACCCTATTGTTTACGGTTAGAGGGTATCTATAGTAATAGGGTCTTCATAGAGGCGACGTAGTTCTGGTGTGGTACACAAGAAGTACTACCATGAGGACTATTCGATTAGGTAGCATAGTTTTAAGGTTAAAGACGTAAGTAAGGTTTGTTATCGCTATAAATCAGTAAATATAATCAGTTCCCCTTTTGATCGATTTCATACACGTGTCTTTCTAGGACGTCTCTGGTCGTACGAGTTAAGTGCCTGAGTTAAAGCTAAGTACTCTTGGGCATTAGTGCCACGTGATTCCTTGGAGTCGTAGTCCCCTGAACCAGAACTAGAAGCTTACGACCGTGTACATATACTCAGAGTTAAGTCTCACTAAGTCTTCAAGACTCGAGACCCTTTGAGTTAATGCCCCCTTAGTTTAATATACTAAGAGACTCTACGAGTCTAGAAGTCTTTCTCTGACTAAGGAGTTAGGGTAGCTCCGCTACACTTGGTAGCACTTGTAGTCAATCTACACCTGAGTCTGTTAAAGTCTGTACCTCTGTAAGGATGGAAACCAAGATAACCCTCTCTGATGTCCAAGGATTAGCGCTGGAGAAACTCAGAGCGCTAGTCGGGAACGAACAAGTGGATCTAATCCTAGCACAAGGTCTTGACGTGATTCGTGCACGTCTTGACGCTTTTATGCAGTTTGAGTCCACTTTGACTGGGCAAGTACACGACCATTTGGCACCGGTTATGCCTACTCGGTATGTTCCCGTACCCAATGAAGAGCCAAGGGCTGGGCCCCTTGTCTTGACTGTAAAGGCATTTGAAGGAAAAGAAGGGGGGAATCTTCTCCTGTGGATCAGAGAGGTGGAAATGGCTATGAGCTCTGCTATGCTCCGGTCGTAACAACAGCGAGTTGGGATGGCTATCTCAAAACTAGGTGGTCGAGCCAGAGAATAGACTCTCACGTGTAGCACGTCGGTAGACGGAGCTTTCCCCATATGGGGTTTGCTAAAACAGCAAATATCCCAGATGTTTGCTCCGCCTAATCAGGCATACCGAGTGCGTTCCCGTTTCCTATCTGCACGTCAGGGCAAGAAAGAACTATCGGACTATGTACAGGAACTGAGAACTCTAATCGCTGCCATGCAGCTTGATCCCTTACCAGAAATGGTTTTAGTAACCATCTTCATGGAGGGCCTTCGCACGGGCGTGGCTCGAACGGAAGTATTCCGGGTACACCCCACCTCCTTTGAGGCGGCTGTTGATATCTCGTTGAACGCTGAGTTCAACTTTAAGGCAGCCCGTTTTGGCACACATGGGTACAATCCAAACTCGGCCAACCCCTTTAGTTCATTTAATAGACCGGAACCTATGGACCTCAGTCTCGCCGAGACGGACGAAGAAGCAGAGCTTCGAGCTGTAGAACAGCATCAAAACATTCGACGATGTTTCACGTGCGGAAGAACAAAACATATGCGACCTGATTGCCTTTTACGCAGGGCACGCCAGGCTACTTCAGTCCGAACTCCCGCCGCTAACCAGAAGTCTAGTACGGTGCGGGAAAACGTAGACTCCCAGTAATTGCTGGAGAGTAATTAGGTTCTGTTGAGCCTCTAGGAGGTAGTGGCGTGTAGAAAATATCGCAAAAGAGCCCCGCGTATTCTAACACGGGGCGTGAGTACAAGCCATGCTTGTTGGTCGCAAAAGCGACTGTTAAGGTCTACGACAAACCCTGATCAATTTTGCTCGACTCCGGTGCATCTGGTAATTATATTAGGCGATTTTCCCTGAAAGGGATTCCACGTTATGTTGAGGCACTAGAAGCGCACAAGGGTGATGTATCACTGTTCGCTTAGCGACAGGAACTCTAGTCACCGCATCCAAAGTTCCTGTGAACTTGGGTGTGAAGTTTTTCGATTTTGATAGTATCGAACGCTTTTTAGCCCTTGATTTGGACTCGAGATATGATCTCATTCTTGGTATGGCTTGTCTTGAGCACCATGAGCCATGGATCGACTGGAGGTCGAAAACACTAGGCGCCACACGCACTGCCCCTAGAGAATCTTTGTAGAGTCATGAACCCACCTCTGCTAGGAATCAAAAGCGCTATTGGCGCGAGTTACTGGCTGACAATGTCAGTGTGCTGGACATCGGAATGTCAGAGTTAGTTGATTCTGACGATGTCAAAGACGTGAGTATAGATCAAAGCTCGATATGTAATAGTGAAACTGCACGAATTCCGCTAATTGATAGTCGTTGTGAGAACAACGTACTGAGTTCTAAAAGCATTGTTGACCAAGCGTCAAATCATCGAGGGTTGAACCCATCAGATGAGCGTGGAGTGGCACGTAAGTACCCACTGAATGACGTTGGCTATGATAGCGATGCGCTGAATGTCAATATTGACGTTGTTGGTAAAATACCAAGGCATCCCGAGCCCGGCTCAGCGGATGCACGTGAAGTGGCACGTAATTCACGTGATGACGACGTCATGTCCAATGACTCGTCATAAGATGTCGATAGTGATGTCAGCTCTAGTTTAGAGCAAATTATGTTCGATGATGGAATTGATCAGATAAATACGAATAACACATCGTGTGCTGTGTCACAAAGTGATGATGACTATCAGCTGTATACACTCGTCAACGGAGTGACTGGTGCCTGTTATGGTACAATTAGCCTCGAAGCTATGCCCTCGTTAAGCGCTCTTTCAGAACCGAAGATTTGTCGGTCGATGAGTTTGATCACTCACTTAAGAATGGATACCTTTCAGAGGTGGTGGTCATTCGACCCGACATCATAGAGTTGAACTCTTCTTCACTTTTGGATGAAGCCGTTCTGGAGGACACAAAAGAAGCACTCAGTGCGCGCAGTGGGTTATCAATATTGAAAGACCCTCATGATCCTTTTTATTCCTTAGTCAAGGAATTTCCAGATGCGGTGTGCCACGACCCACCCTCGGTTCTACCTCCAGATAGAGGTTTCCGTCATGAAATTGACTTAGTTCCTGGGACTAAATACTGTGTCACACGACAGTGACCCTTGCCTAAGAAGCAATGTGATGTCATTGATGACTTCGTACGTGCCAAGCACGAGGCAGGAATGGTACGTGAGAGTAAATCTCCACATTCGACATCGACATTTTGTGTCAAAAAGCCGAACGGCAAGTGGCGTATTGTGCATGCTTATAACGAGCTAAATGCGGCTACTATTCCGGCACAGACACCTATTCCTGGAAAGGATGTTCTTCAAAACAACATGGTTGGTTGTACTATATACTGTATAGTGCACTCGACTTGGTCGATGGATATTACCAATTGCTCATGTGAGCGAGTCATATTCCGCTTACAGCAGTGAGCACTCCGAGTGGTATGCTATGAGAATGGCTGGTGATGCTCCAATGGCTGTCTAATGCTCCGGCAACATTTAATCTTCTGGTGGCGCAAATTTTCCGCCCACATCGGGACTACGCACAGACGTACTTTGATGACATTTTTGTCCATAGTCGTGCGGGAAAAGGTCGGTCAGATGTTGCAAATTACATCATTCATTTGCGAGCCGTGCTCGAGTGCATGCGCACTGATAAATTGTACGCCAACGCGTCTAAATGCATTTTTGGTGCCGAGGAGATTCCTTTTCTAGGATGTTTCATTGGTAATCGCGGCCTTCGAGCGGATTACGCTAAGTTCAAAGCTATAGTGGACTGGCCGATTCCTAAGCAGCAAAAGTAATTGCGTAAGTGGCTTGGCCTTGCCAGTTACTTACACAAGTACAGTGAAAATTACGCTGATATGGCTCGTCCATTAACTGATCTTCTTAAGAAGGACAGGAATTGGCGCTGGGACAACACCCATGCTGACTAATTTCGGGCAATCATAGAGAGTCTCCTCCATGCTCCCATCTTGGCGCTGCCAAATCCTAAGTACCCTTTCAGTGATGTCGGCTATACATCCGACTTTGCCTTAGGCAGCGATTTGTTACAAACTGATGCTACAGGCCGCGAGCGAGTTATCTCATCTGAATCACGTCAGCTGAAAGCTGCTGACAAGAACTATTCATTTCATGAAAAAGAGCTACTTTCTATGAAGTATGCACTCGTCAAATTTAGAGTCCATCTGCTTGGATCCAAGCCATTCGTCGTCTACACGGATCGTACGTGCGTCATTACGCATGGCGACACAGTCGCATCACCTATCTGAGAGAATGGCTCGTTGGGTTTCCTTCTTTGTGGAATATAATTTCGAGGTGAAGTATAATCCAGGCATACAAAATCTGTTGGTCGATGCCCTATCTCACCGACATGTATGAGCTTGATCATGTCACTACTTTGTCTTCTCCTATTGAGGAGTTAATTCGTGTGGCATATTCACGGGCTTCTCAATTTGTGGAATTGTTTCATGCCCTTGGGAGTGAGGAGTACAAGGAATCGGACAGTAATGTATCGGCGCGCTTGCGGACCAGCCTACATCGATATTCCATCGATAATGGCCTCTTGTACTATCGCACAGATGTAGCGGATACCGCTCGCATTGTCGTGCCTCACTATGAGGATCTAGAATATCGAATCCTCTTTGAGACCCATGATAATGCCCCCAGTGCGCGTTTTTGGTGGGAAAAAGACTTATGGCTCTGTGAGCCAACACTACCCGTGGACCAAACTCTACAAATGGGTGAGCACGTACGTGCGTTCATGCGACACATACCAGAAGGTCAAATCCTCGGCATATTTGGCTGCGCCACTCGCCGGTTTACTTGTGCCCAGGGAGTGTTGGGAGTCCATCAGTATGGATTTCATGTTTGGTCTTTCCAAAGACTGTGACGGAAATACAGGAATTGTGGTCTTTGTTGACCGTTTAAGCAAAGGGATCACTTAGCGACAGTGCCGGATTCCATCCATGGCAAAGGTACAGCTATGCTGTTTATCGATCGTGTGTTTCGTCACACGGGTTGCCACTGGCAATCATCTCTGATCACAACCCTCTCTTCACAGGCAAGTTTTGTACTTTCATCTTCAAGGTTTTTTGCATGCGATTGGACATGTCCATAGCGGATCATTCGCAGACCGATGGTCAGACTGAGCGAGTTAATCGCGTCATTGGCGACGTTCTTTGTAGTGTTTTTTCGGAGTCGCCACGGACTTCGAGCTCGATGCTCCCTGTCATTGAATTTGCGTTGAACAACGCTGTCCATGCCTCGACCGGCTTTAGTCCCTTCGATGTGAATAGCCTCACGGTTGCCTCCTTCTGCAGCATAAAAATCGATTTCTCGTTTCTCGAATTCAAAATCATCTGCGGCGCCGTCATCTGACACTCACGCGCATGAACACACGGAGCATAAAACAATCGGGTCCCATTATCACCAGATCGTATATGACTGAGTCTCTGATCATCGATTGCTCACTCAGAAACCATTTTTCAATAACTGTAATAAGACAACACACTTCGGATCCGACGACTTGTCACACCCACACAAATTTCACGGTTTCCCAGAATAACCGGACGCAACCAGTACAACTCAATCCATTGCGCCTGCACAGACATCACAATTAATATTCCAGCACTTGGTCAA
Organism: Hyaloperonospora arabidopsidis Emoy2; assembly: GCA_000173235.2. Taxonomy (NCBI): domain Eukaryota; phylum Oomycota; class Peronosporomycetes; order Peronosporales; family Peronosporaceae; genus Hyaloperonospora; species Hyaloperonospora arabidopsidis. Next base: position 280,717 of record JH598194.1, read on the forward strand.
TTCGGTCATCCTGACGTCACAAGAGCCTGTCATGAAAACCACCACGTATCTGAACATGTTATGAGCTTAAATGTGCATACGCATTGACTTGACCCAGTAATCCATCTCTTCGGTATTTTTTTACTAAAAACATCTTTTTAGGCTTCACGACCTCGAGACGATTGACCTTGACATCAATAGAGAGTACACGGAGGATGCTATCTGGCGTGAGCTCAAGCTCACCTTTCAAAACTCAAACTCGTTTTCATTATCTAAGTATCGTTTTCCTTGTAATAAAGGACCCATTAGATTTTTTGTAGGACAGATGCCATCATTATAGAAGGAATCTGCACTTCTATTAACTGGCAAACACGTCCAAATAGGACATCCCCGTTTTATTTGGAACACCTTTATACTCAGGACGAAATCGTATATGGTATCTTCATTTTGACACGACGAGAAGGATGTGCACCTCCAAATGATTTGCAGATGGAGGCGTTGACGAGGCTGTTGGAATAATCTGGATGACAGTTGCATGTCAGTTGGTTACTTTTGGTTACCGTTGTATTGTAAGCATTTTCTCTAATTGAACTTATCCCCGGCATAATTTCACAGAGGCATGAAAGCTAGAAAAGTAGGGCTTGTATGTTAAAAATGAACGCCAGTTCCAAACTAGCGTCGTTTGAGTCGATTTTTCTCATTCTAACAGGGTTATGAGCCCAACTACGGTCCACATGACGGACAAGTTGTACTCAAAGATGGAATGCAGCATAACGTTAAGGGCAAGTACTGGCAATGATGGAGTTTCGAGTATTTTTAAGAACTTTGGAATGTCGCGTGCGGCCATATCTACCGGAGTATAATTCCATAGAAAAGGACAAGCTTGAAAGCTATAAAGAAGACTTTGACAAGAGATTATGATGTCACTATCGCCCGAGATTGTTAATCTTAATAGTACGGAGACGACTGAAAGTGTGCTGTTTGCAAGTTTGTTCAAGAGGTTTGGGAATTGATTGACCACAGTTGCTGCCTTCCATGCTATGCACTGTCTTAAAGAAGAGCTGCGCCATATGCGATATAATATTGATGACGACACCAAGTATCATCTGCGTCCGATTAGGAACAAAGAGCTTGATCTGGCGGATTATGGAAATAAGCTCTCGTTTACGAAAACGATAATGCATACACTACAGAGCTTTTCGAGTACGGTACAAGGGTTTGGATGGACTCAAACAAAAATTTGGGGCGTTCCGCACCCGCAAAAGATATGAACGAGCTGGAAAAACAGATTCGTGCATTAATCTCGAGATATCAGTTACGAAAGTTAACTAAGGGACTTTCACAAGGCAGTAACCTGCACGGTGACCATGCACTTTTTTAAAGAAAAGGTGGAAAACCAAGTAAGAACAATTTTAAATGCGATGAGAAGAAGTATACGTGTTTTTTTAACTGCGTCAAGCCAAAGCATAGAATACGTAGTCTAAAAATCTCTTAATCCTAGTGTTTGTTTTGCCCTCCACACTCTTTAGCTAGGTCACTATCGTGATACACGCACGTGATTGGCTTAAAATCAATCAAAGGTGAATATGATCACATAAGCAAATGCTAGACGCTCATGAGCACAGGCCGATCGTGTTGTCCTACCATACTGTACTGGGTCAATACAGACATAAACAGAACTATACTCATTCTTCAGTGTCTGCCGTTGTATAGTCTTTTGCAACTTGATTCAGTTCTTCGAACTGGATTACTTATATGAGGAGGCGAGCTCCAGAGCTTGCTCCCCTACCTGATGCTACTAGCGTGAGTCGTCTATATTTGAATAAATTTTATGCAGAACCGACGATAGTCCGTTGATCATGGAATGATCATAGATCGAAGTCCTATAATGGTCATTTTATTACGCTGTAACGGGGTCACAAGGCATTACTATGAAGCTGATAATGTATTTAGAGAGGTACGGGTGTGCTCCATTAAACGTGATACCAGTAAATCGTACCTAATCGGTTAAACCTTTATAAATAATAAGGTATACTAAGTACGTCATACTTGATGACTACCTGACGTCTTGCTCATAGAAGTGTATGTCGTATTAAGAATAATATTAGTGGTGCAATTAACATTAGTGTAGGGTACTTGAAAGGGTTATAATCGTAGATAACTCATAAATAGAGTTCAATTCTCCAGTGAGCAGAATAGGTCAAATTTTCGCAGACATGTTACTATGAGAATCTGTGATCTTAGTTCCCGCAGAAATGTCAATATTTAATTTGTTGAATGTATAGTATTACCTCGTTCTTTCAAACAGGTATGCTATTACGACGTTGTTCTTGGTACCTTCGAACTAAAGTGGCTGTAAGCCAAAAGTATTCCTCTGACTAAAAGGGTGTTTACCCCCGCAACCCTACGCTGCACTAGTACCAGACTGTCTCAGCTTAGTCTGAATGTCAAGACCTTTTCGCAATTTTATAGTTGATATTGAAAAGCTTAGAGAGAGAATGGCAATCTCCATTACACTGCTATTGTAACGGGGTGAGCCTGTTACATAATATTGTCATTAATAATAAATGACAATAAAGCAATATTATCTTAAGAGATAATACTATACAACATTACTTACCACAGTGTATTGTTGGAGTGACTCAAGGGTCTGCTCATTGGTTAATATAGACCATTATATCAACCCCACCAGTCGCTGCTAGACGCGCGCAATGGGTGGTGTGCAAGACGTCACCATACGTTGATGTAGATTAATATAATGAAGTTAGTACTAAGAATTAGACAGAAGAATTAGGAATACGCTTTATCTTTTTCTGTATCTCAAAGAGTTCGTTTCCTTAGAAAGCCGACTCTTCCTCTTCCTCTGCGTACCGTGTACGTGAAGTCACGGGGCACCCGCCTACACTGTTGTCAGTGTAGGCGGGCTAGTACTGAAGCAGTACTAGCGACCGGTGCCCCGTTACAGCTATTCAACGAATTGCCAAAGTATTGTAAGTCGTTTGATAAGGGCGTTTAAGTCGAAAATGAGATAGGCCAGTTACAAACCGATAAAGAAAAAGAGCTAGTAAACCCAGAAATAGGGAGACGAAAACCAAGTAATTTCGTGGAGTCCGGAGGCAGACAAAATCCTGAGTGAGATCTAAGAAGTCGTTTTATAGTCGTGCTAAATGAAAGCACGCATGTTGCTAATAGTGCTGGTGCAGTTGGATCTAACTCAATTACACAACAGTAGTGCTTTAATATAGGAGCAAACGTACACGTAAAGCAAACCGAGATTAATTTATGAAGTATGAAATCGTATTACGTGCGTTGCATATCAGCCTGTCCTGTGTATCCATAGCACTACCGGCGCGAGAGACCGGAATGATTACCATAAAAATGTGTACAATATATGATAGGAAAGTAGATGCTTTCTGCTGGATGAAATTTTGCACGTTCCATATGCAGATCATACATTTTTCTCTCCTGGAAAGGCAGTTAAACAAACAATTTCGAGTCCAAATGTCCCAGCTGAGCATGACCTTGTCGTCTATTACTACGAACATCCGCTTTTCGAGCCGAGCAGCAAAATAGAATATGAGAAATTTATCATATTCAGTTCAGAATTTACCAATCATTTTGATCTCGCGGGTATTGGAATCTCACAAAGAAGTTCGTACAGAAGACCCAGTTGTTGAGCATTTTCTGGGGTCGATGGTAAACCTCAGGCGGAAGAAATACCTCATGAGGAAGCAAATTATCCATCAGAAGATAATCTAGCGTCGATGAACACCTAGCATAAACTTCTTGGAAACGTCTGTAAGCAGTATCTGAAGCTAATGGTGGATCAAGCCTATGTACATGTCATGATTTTAACTGGATGAAAGCTACCTCTATATGATACATGCCACGTTGGGAAGCAGCGGCGACAACACAGAAATAAGAACAAGGATCTAAATCACAGTTCTGTATCGAGTGGTGTATGCAGACTGAACACTTTGGTCAAGACACAATTATACCAATTATATGGTAACTTTATCACAGTGGAAGGATATTCGCGCTATTTGTCAGCATATTTCATTTAACTAACGAGGCGGAGACGGTCAATTAGTTGATTAAAAACTATGTCAATTGAGCCGAGATACAGGCCGAATAGAGCATAAAGAAGATTGTTTGTCGTCATTGAAATGTCGTGGAAGGATACCATATTCTACCTGTTCAGCTAATTTTCATAGATCAAGTTGATAAATTAATATATAAAATTATCGATGCGTGGTATAAAGAACGTGGCATCGATCATGTCAATGTTGGGCCAAAACGGTCACAAAATAATCCCGTGATGCTACAGGACCAGTCGCTGGGAAACTATGCACATGACGATGCTTCGTAATTCTGGTGTACTTTTAACGCTCGGGCCAGATACACTTAATTGCGATCCTGAAGGGTGAAGCTATTATTGACTGTGCACAAGGTGAATGCCAAGCTTTTTAAATCATACTTATCTGTAAGTCTGTCTGTGCGTCTGTGAATCAAGGTTAAAGTATCATGAACGTCGCACGAAGTGCGATTTAGTCGGCCACCTTCTGTGTTTGTACATAACTTAAGGTGTACTATACACAGCACACTAAGTGCGATGTAGTCTGTCTCGTATTGTTCCCGCGAGTGTCGCTCAATGTATCTTGCACGTCGTACTAATGCAATTTAGCCTGTTCACTCCATTGCATTTGTCTGCACGTAACTATGGGTGTACCTTATATGTCGTACTAAGTGCGATGTAGCATTGATGCCGTCTTCATGGGTCAATAGGCATTATTGCAAGCCCGAATGGTGAAGCGATTAGTGACTGAGTGCAGGTACGTAAATATACAGCACTTTAATAAGTTCTACGGAATCAATTACCTATATCAAAGGGCGAGCTAGGTGTGCATCACACGTCGTACTAAGTGCGATGTAGCATTTAACTCCTCTTCATTGTTTATAGGCATTATTAAAGCCAGAAGGATTAAGTTATCAATGACTGAGCACAAGGTATGTGAATATGAAGGAAACTATACAATTTCATGGACTGAATTACTTGTTTAGACGGCGATGTCCAGAGCTTTCTCCTCTATCTTATAGTGTATACCTGAAAATTGTGTCTACAATAAGACGGCGACCTGTAAACCGTACAACAGAATGTTCGGTGATAAAGCCCGATTTTTACCATATTCGTGTATCTAATGCTCTTGTGTATTTTCAAGTACCGAAGGGTCCGAAAAGTCCACGATACAAGGACAATGCAAATATTGGGTTTGTCCTGGGTATCAATAACGATTATTTTGGGTACAAAATATATAACCCCCAAGATAACACAAGAATATGGGCTTCAGATGTGTGATTGCTGAGTCTATACTTTATTTAGATAGACACGAGTGCCGATATTATTTTCATCTTCTTCACCGACTCCGTTTCTCCAACCATATTGCCAACGGCGGTGGTCTCGGACCGAAATTCGCTGCTACTGATGCACTAGACCCAGTGCTTGAAGAAAACGTGACTAATAGTGTTGACGCAACTGTCCTGGGTGATGCGACGATTAAAACCATCAGCACTAAGGGGTATATCAATTGGTTGACAACCGTATTACACCATATAAGGGTCTCCGTGCACCGGCAAGTGATCGTCGTCAGTATAGCGAAAATGAATCGGAAGCAACAGACACAAAGGTTTCTGAAGCTGATGAACCGCCTAAAGATGATGATGATGCCGATGAATGATATGATGCCGATGAATTATATGATGCCGATAGTAATGATGATGGATTTTTATTCTGTCGTGACACCAACTTGCGTCAGATTTACAAATCCCGACGTTGTTAGTGCCTCAGATACGGTAAATAAATCGTTCGACGACTAACCGAATGATCAGATTGCTAATAAGAACTTGGAAGTTAAAGGAGCTGAACTAAAAAAAAGAAAAGTCAGAGGAACAGTGATGCTTCATCCAGCAGAGATAGTAATGATCCAGCATAGTTTCAACGATGCGCAAATCTAAGAGAGGAGTCTAAGCGACACAAAATTTATTGACACAGAGAATTGTTGCCTTTACTACACACACGAGATTGTTGGAAAAAAGGTGGGTAATACCATACGTGATAGTGATGCCGAGATACAACGGAACGGTAAAGATGCTGGATGTTAAAAATATGCAGATCTCCCGAAAGGATCCCAGCGTGAACAAATGGATCCTATGCAGATAATAATAAGTACATTAAAAATCATTCAACTAATTTACCACCAAGAGATAAACCGAAAAGGACCATGTGGTATAGGGCCTCAAACATATTAATCTAAACTTGTAATTCGATTAAAAGCACGCTTGGTGGCGATGGCAACTTGTCAGAGTCCTAAAATAGATTTTGGAGAAACTTTCTCGCCTGAGCACGTACGTTGAACTTTAGAAAGAATATGGAATTGACTGCAGAACTAGATCTTAAGGTCTACAGTGGTGATACCAACACCGTGTATCTAAATGTGTTTTTTGAAGATACTACAATATGTGAAGGCAATCGTCGAACTATCGTATCCCAAGAACGAGCACATATACGTGGTACGGAAGAAATTATTGGACTACATCAAGGTAGACGCGAGACGCATGATGAATCTACTGGTGGGTAACTGGTAAAAAGGCATCAGAGGTGCTCTACGAAGCCTTGTTTATGTGAACGCCATGACATGGATGGAACTTTGGTGCTGGTGGTGGAGTACATCGACGTTTTTTTGTGTGCAACTAAAAACAAATCAGTGAAAGGTGACCTATTCGCCAAGATCTCTGTGCAGGATGGTATCAAAGATTAAGAAGAGCTAGCGGAATAATTTGAAGTGTTAAAGTACAATTGAGTGAATCCGATATTGTACTAATTCAGAGAAAATACTCATATGAGATTCCCAAGCACTTTAATTTCAAGCAAGATCATGCAGTCGAAACCCCGATGGAGACAAATCAAAAGCCCGTGAGCGCAAAAGGCAACTAAAAATTGACAAGACATTTAGCGGTCGTGGTCCTGTGGGAATGATAATGTATTTGATAACATGTGCACGTCCCATTTTTTCATATGCGGCAGACCAGCCAAGTCGATTTGTGCGATACTGACTAAGCAGTATATTGGCTGTCTGGAACGTGTGCTTCGATATTTCGCTGATACACTTGATCATAGAATTACGTAAAAGCGTGCAATAGCTTCACATCAGCGAAAGATAGTTCTTTAAAGCTATTGTGATAGTGAATGGTCTTCAGGTGCTTCAACCCAAAAAGAGTAAAGGGGTTTGTTTTGTTTTCGCTGGTGGCGCGGTATCGTGGTCGTCCAAACGACAACCGATCATAGCCTTGTCAATTGATGAAGCTGAATGTGTGGCGGCATGTGAAGCTATACGGAAGTAGTGGGAGAGTGAAATATTCTGAGTGAGATATTACCAAACACTCATGTGATGTGTACATTAAACTCAACAGTCAGAGTGCGTACGTGGTGGCAACTACTTTAGCCTATTCTCGTCTTAAAACAATACATCGAGCTACGTGGCACTTTGTTCGTGAGCAAGTGAATCTGGAAAAGGCAATGCCGAAAAATATTGCCGGTGTCGACAATCCTGCATATGTCCTCACAAAAGCATTCGATACGAAGTGTCTTGCAAGATTGTCGAGATTGATGGTTCTGTAGAGGATAATATCTAAAAGGTGCAAGATGTATACATTGAAAGGGACGTCTTTGAATACTTTAAAGGACAGATGGGCGCGTACTTAACGCACACATGCTGTTTTTCATAGGATTATGGGTCGGTCAGGATGTAAGGACTATTGCAAGGTTTTATCCGCGGATTGTACGGTTATCAACATTTTAATATTGAAAAGGGAAACTGAATAAAGTATAATAGTAATTTATGTACTTAGCAGCCACTCGTGATGATATTGACGTACTTCTGCGTTACGCCGGATAATAAATCGGAATGACCCAGCCAAAAACAATAGGGCCCTATCGTTTTGCATTTAAATAGATACAGGTAAAATAGTGAAAACTCTATCAGAACCACACACTCTACTTCCACCCCCAAATTAAAAGCTCTCCGAAACCTAGCATTACAAGAGCCCCAGAGCCCACCAACGTAGGTCCTCTTACCTTTCTTTTCTAAACCTGGTTCAGGTTGTGCCTCAAGGTCAGAGACACGTAGTTATCTTGGTCGTTTGCTGGGGCCAATGTTTTTGTGAGGAACAATGTGTAATCATTTTGGCTAACTAACCATTGAGAGGCTTCTCAACACTATCGAATAAGACGGGAGTGATCAGCCAGAGCTCAATTACCAAGAGATTGCATTATCTGTCTCAGGAAACCCACCGTTCTGCCTCCAACTACTCCGTGTTAAATTATACATAGGTTATAGAGCTGTTGTAATGATGAAGACGGCTTACGTCCTTAGATGAAAACTGAAAAGTGAGTTGTATTCAAATAGTTCTTTATCTCGAAACGAATGGCCATTAGAAGCCGGTGACTCTCAGCCACCGATTTCGTGCCCTGTCTCCACCACGGGTAATTACGTTTGTAATATACCTGCAGTAAAAACGCTACTATAGCCTATGCAGAACAAAGTTCTTTGCGTGGTATGGGGGACGCAGCCTTGGCGAGGTCAAGGCTCTGGTGAACCCCAAACACCAGGTCGCGGTAGTCAGCCACAATTAACTTGACAACGGCGGGATTTGAACCCGCACTTAGTAGCGTGATCCTCCTTCCCAAACGACTGAGCCGATCTGTGCCTTGGCTCGGTCGTGCAATGCTATCCTATCTATAACTGCAATACAACCCTACAACATGTAAAAAATACATCCTACATACGTAACATCACTATTCAACACTCCGCAGCCTTCGGACTGACATTCGAAGTGCCGACACCACACAAAATCACTGTAATTGGGTACCGGTGCTTGCAATGTCACCCTACAAGCTGCTTACACTGAAGAAAGGTAAATAGGTGCCTTGGAACTTCTTGTACAAGTATCGTGCAGAGAAAGATTTCAACACGAGAAAAGGGTAAAAGTAGAACTGTATTTAGTATTGTTAATCTCATGTTAATAAATCCTATTTAGTCTTCATTTAACTATATCTAAATACAAACATGTATTGTAACTATCTGCTCACCACGCATTGCGTTCTTCTGTCGTGACTCGGCTTTATTGGTTGATATCGTTAATCTATATCAACCAATGAGCATTGTATTACTTCTGCAACACAATATTACTTATTTCGCCACTATTGTGAGAATATTCTGTTTGTCCTGGCATAATATTCATACTTGATATTTACCTTGTGTAAACTTTCATGTAACGGGGCCCCCCCGTACCTCTCCCCCCTTAACAATCGACTGCATTTTCCACCGATTGATGAGAGAATAATTGCTAGGAACGAATCCCGTGAAAGACCATGCTTGCTGTACAATAAGACTATTCCGTCTTACTCCCGAGTGCCCTATAAGGGCGTGCAATGCGCCAACAAAGCTGCTGGTGACTCTGATATTGGAATACGATTGGCTGAGCCTGATGAGGCGGAGGACTTGAGGCTTACAGATTTTACTCTATCTGGTGCTTCATCGAGAGTTACCTCAGCGAGCGACGTACCTGGTGATCTCTTTATGTCCCAGAGCAAGAATTATACTCTGGCGAGCGTAATTAGGACTACGTCTCTATGAAAGCTGCTGAGGATACTCAGAGACCAAACACGACCATCGACCCCAGGGGGGCCTGTCGCGAGAAAACATTGGCCTCGATAGGAGGCGAGGCATCGTCGTAGCAAAAACTACCGACTTGAGCCGTCTACTCGACGAATCGAATGCTTACTCCTATCGACGCACTCTCGATCATCATGCTC
>JH598194.1:290576-334516 GCA_000173235.2 Hyaloperonospora arabidopsidis Emoy2
TCATCTCGGCGTAATTAATGTGCAAGTATTTGTGCAAATACGCCACTAGGAAAAGGAACTTTCAAAGTCCTTTGACATCTGTAGGTACCGTCCAGTCATTGATCACCTTGATCTTTCCGGATTGGGCCAGACGCTATGTTTACCCATGATGAAACAATAAGTGATATTTCGCTAACAGAAAATATACACTTGTTGAGGTTGGCGTACAACTTATGCTTGTGCGTAAATGTAAGGACCTTTCGACGTGGGTTCGATGCACTTCCACATCCTTCTGTCTGTCCATTGCCCGGATATGGACGAGCACATCACCGAAGCAGTTGGGTCCGAGTTTGCGTACAGATCTTAACATATTTGTCACGCATCTGCTAAATTCGGCAGAAGCATTAATTATTCTATGTTGCATTACTAGCCACTCCCAAAGCATACCACTTTGGACTCTCACTGCGTTATATGGGATGCTCCTTTCTTGCATAATGATCTGATAGAATCCGTCCATCAGATCCATTGATGAAAGATTGTACCCTTTGCCGTACCATCGATGATGACATCTTTCCTTAGTATCAGATTTTAAGCCGGTACAGCTGCAGCATTAAAGTTGATGAAGGCATGTACTATCCGCCACCCTCCTGTGGCTTTTCGAACACAGAAGTTCGTAGAGCTGTGTGGAGAGGTTAACTCTCGCACATGACCATCTGCTAAGCGATATGAAAAGAGTTTATCAATCTCTAGTACTTGTTCACGAGGCAGTGGCCATTGCTTCATGACAAAGTACTTTGAATTTGGTTTCAGGTCGATTTGTGATGAATACCTTTGTCCTTAGGCAACGCGCACGAGACTGATTCTGGGAATACATCCTTGAATTCCATCAAATCATTATAGAGAGGATTTACTTTGAGAGATTCCTACGATTGGGGTATATATCGCTCGATCGGGGTCTTCTCATCAAGGACACTTTCGTTCATTGATAAGATACTAAAAACTCTTTCATCCTCGGTAAATACCATTGCCGATGGTATATCACTGACGTACTCATCCTCCGCGACGAGTACGCGGATCTACTTGACTTTGCCACTACGCAGACCACGCAAGAACCTTTTTTAGTTCAGCGGGGGTAACTGAGTGATATCCGAAATTAACTTTGAAGGCGCAATCATAGCAAGCATATGACTACATCTTCTTGATCCGTCATTAACCAGGGTATTCAATGTCCCTGTTATCTCATGGAAGCTTATTTCTACTGTTTGTTGGGGACTTATTCGCATAACCCTAGCCTCTTGGGCTATTTCATTTCCGTATTGACAATCATTGGCAATCGGTTGGTCATGATCTGGGTGTTGTCCTCTATGAAGTCAACCATGCCCCGGTCCGCTCGACATATTCAAGAGGTGGGCGCTTGGCGCTTCTTGCATTGTTATGCAGTACCTGGGAGCTTGCTCCACAGTGTTATGGTTTGTCACATTGCGATCTTGTGCAGTTGAACTAGCAACCAAACCAGGCCCCGCCAGTGTCCGTTCGTGCGCAAGTACGCTCGGACCTGCAAGGTCTGTCTACGCGAAAAGTCTAGATTCTACATTGATCCCCGTTGCAACCTCTGCCCGTCCCGGCCGAGAGCTAGAATTCTGTTCCAATTCACAATGTCTTCAGATTCCTCGCAGACTATCACAAGAATACTGGTATTCTTGTATTTGTTGACAGATTCAGTAGAATGGTAATCTGGTTGCTGTACCTGAATCAATCAACGCATCGGCATGTGCCCATGTCTTTATCTACACGGTTTTTCGTCTTCATGGGTTGCCTCGTGAACTCGTGTCCGATCGAGACCCGCGGTTCACAGCTGAGTTCTGACGTTCCGTTTTCAAAACACTCGGCAACCGCTTATAAATGTCTACATCTGACCACCCTGAATCAGACGGTCAGAATGAACGCGCAAATCGTGACCTTGAAAAGAAATTTTGAGGCTAATTCCAGTCTTTTACGAATTGGAGCGAATTTTTGCCGATGGTGGAATTCGCCATCAACAACTCGGTGGACACGTCGACGACACACAAGCCGTTCTTTGTGATTAGCTTACGCCATTCGCTTCTACCTACCTTTTATAGTGGTACTCATGTTTAAGGGGAAGAATAACTCATTCGAGCGAACGCCAATCTGACTCTTACTCATCACGTGCTGATTATAAGACCACCGCGTTCAACGCCGATGTCGATTACATCGACTCCGGTGAAGAAGAGGAAAGTAAGAGCGAAGATGCTTTTACTGACCACGATACTGATCTAATCAGCATCACGCCAAGTGCGTCCAAAGACACACTCACAGAGGTGACAAGTGATCTTGCTAGAGTACACTCCAAGAGCACTGTAGCTAAAGACAGCGAGTCAGCAGATGAATTCGCACTGGCTCGCGAAACGGTCGTCCGTTTTGTACAAGGCTCAATCGCAGAGGCGGTAGATCGACAAAACCGAAACGCTGACAAGAATGGTAGGGCAAATGTTATTTTATTCAATGAAGAAGACTTAGTCCTACTATCTAAGTTAAACCTACCTTGACACATAGTGACTAACGTGGGTGGTAACAAGTTACTACCCAAGTCCATCGGTCCATTCCGTGTGCTGCGCCGACTAAGCAACGCATACACGATTGAACTGTCACGTAAGATGCGCACTCATCCTACGTTCTACGTCGGTTGCGTTAGGCCGTACTACCAGTATGAGGCTTCTTCCGGCAAAGACATCCCCTTGCACTCAAGCATCTCCAACAAATCCTTGTGCTAACGATGTTGGCTCTCAACCCGCGTCTGAAGTTCGGATATCTCCCCGTGAAGCCGAGAGATATCCTGACGAGCTTCCATCAGCTCGTCGCGGAGAGAACGCTGTTCCCGCTCATTCGCCAGCTGAGCAAAGGCATACTCTTCCCTGTCCTTCTCCCTATCTGAGCTCAGACGGTTCACATTGCCGAGAAAATACAGACGCCTGCCACGCCCGCTCTCTCGTGTTCGAGGTCCTCGCACCACTCACACGTCACGCGGTCGAACTGACTCACAGCATCATATTAGCTCCGCGAATCCATCGGATGATGTGTTTTCTCCTTCGCCTCATCCGTTGGTTGATGCGCGCGGTGGCCAACGCTTCATCGTAGAACGCCTGTTGAACCACCGTGATGTGAAAGGACGTCAGAAGAGTTACCTCGTACGGTGGCACGGCTATTTGCCCTCGACGGATAGTCGAAAAACCTCGCTCGCAACTGATGATGGAAGTGTTGGGCCTTGTCAAGTAGTATGACAAGGCACATCCGATGCCGAAGAAGGCCCATCGAAAAACGCCTAGCGCGTTTGTAGAGGGATTGCAAATTAGCTATCCCCTCGTACATCTCAGAAGAGACACGAGCCCCCCCCCCCACCAGGAGTCGGCCATAGAGTAAGCTTCTTTTGAAGCTCTTGCCAAGTTGTTCATACATCATTGATACGCATCACCCCAGGAGAGGCGTGGTAACCCGACCTCTTTCGATAACCGATGCCTTTTGTAACGTGCACCGGTAGAATTCCGCTTCTCAAACCCATTTCGAGAGACAGGTCAGCTTCCAAGCCAGGCCTCGCGATTAATTTCCCCAATGTTGTGGATTAACGCGTTCCACGCCTGGATCAGCGAGGCCCCATCAAATTTGTCTCTCCCGCTGTACCATCGAGGTAGAAATCATACTCAGTGTGAAAGCCACTCGCACTAGAGTCAAGGCCATGAAGCCTTGATGAATCGAAAATCCTTATTCAATAACGATCGCTTACCGTGTCACTGAGGAGGCAGCCACGCCTTTTTTTCAGGTGAAACGAGTAAGATGCCGCAACCTCTGGCTTCTTGCGTGGTGTCAATAGAAGTACCGACACCACGACAAGTACGATTGTCTTGATCGTGACGCATCACTGTATCACCGTCATCATCATTACATTGGCCCAAGACGCCGCCTCGATCACTTTCAAACGCATGACTCCGTCTTGGAGACGGATCGTCCGACTCGTCGGACGATCCGAAGATGTCATGACGCTCAGCGAGGCCTATAGCGCTTCGCGAGACGGACACACTCGGCTCTGTCGTCGCCGCTTTTGCCTCTGTCTTCGCGGCAGCCTTCATCGAGTCGGTGTCGTCATCCGACTCGCCAGAGTATATAATCTTTAGATCGTAATCGTTGAGGCCACGCGGTGCATCACCGCGTGAGACTACACTCGAAGAAGCAGCAGGTAGATTTTTATCTGGTGTGCTCAAGGCCTTTGCCCCATCCGCCGCAGCGGATCGTAATCTCATAGCTGTGTTCCCAGCGGCTTTGGTTGCACACCGCATGAACTTCTTAACCATGCGGGAGAACGAAGGAATAGTTGTATTGACCAGCAAGTGCTTTCCTTTCCAAGAGTCACTCACTGGCGTCACTCATTCATCAATCGGTGACTAATGTGACCGATGGTTAAGGGGGGTGATGTAACGGGGTGCCCCGTTACATGATAGTTTACACAAGGTAAATATCAAGTATGAATATTATGCCAGGACAAACAGAATATTCTCACAATAGTGGCGAAATAAGTAATATTGTGTTGCAGAAGTAATACAATGCTCATTGGTTGATATAGATTAACGATATCAACCAATAAAGCCGAGTCACGACAGAAGAACGCAATGCGTGGTGAGCAGATAGTTACAATACATGTTTGTATTTAGATATAGTTAAATGAAGACTAAATAGGATTTATTAACATGAGATTAACAATACTAAATACAGTTCTACTTTTACCCTTTTCTCGTGTTGAAATCTTTCTCTGCACGATACTTGTACAAGAAGTTCCAAGGCACCTATTTACCTTTCTTCAGTGTAAGCAGCTTGTACTGTGCAATTACAAGCGGTTGGTTCCCCGTTACAGTGCAATAGTCTATTGCCTTCACGGTTAATGCGAATAGTACTTCAGGTGTCCATCCGTACGTCTGCCACCACTCAGAGAATCCTACGTATTGTTTTAACCAGTTTAGTAGGCACAGATACTGAGTCCTTCTACAATTATGCAATTTTATACAGGAATATGAGGTTCTCAGTTCAGGAGTGTGATCGAATGATTTTGTGTCCCTAGAAAAACTCATACATCTCCGATAGTCATGAGCTACGACTTATAAGTGAGCGACTATAGAACGAGTATGGTATAGCACGATTTGTATGAGTTATATGAATTATGAGTTATGAGGATATAAATAATCCGAGGAATGACTGTAGCCGTTTAGCATTTAAATAACGGGAAAATAAAAAAATGTCCCAGATAATTAGAAAATAAAAAGACGACCTAGATATTTGGAAAATAAAAAATTACCCTACGTCCTAGTGTATTCTACTTAATGTGGTACGCATAAATTCATATTGTTAATCCTTTCTCAGCTTTCTTTCAATGGCCCTGCTCAACTTTGCCCTGCAGGCGGAGCCGCATAGGGTGTCTGCCGCGGACGAGCCGCGATCACAGCCACCAGTTGCGGGCGCAGACATCACAGGGAAGATGGGAGCGCTTCGTTGTATTGTTGGCCGTGGCAGTAAATGTAGACAATCAGTGCGAATGTTCTAGTTACTAATGGTATTTTTTGCTATCATTTTTGTTATTGTTATTATTTGTTCTTTTTCCATACTTGTTATAAATGGTTTTTTGTTTCAGCTGCAGCTGATTTATTGCTGGCGTCGTTGTTGCTGCTTTCGTTGTTGCTGCTACCGTTGTGGCCGTTGCCGTTGTTCTTATTGTTGTAAGTAGTTTAAGCTGTTCCTGTTGCCTGTGATACTACTGCTGATAATGTTGGTGTAGTTGCTGCTGATGTCGTTGTTATTGCTACTTCTGTTTGTGTTCTTGGTGTTAATACTGTTCAAAGGTGTTGTTGGTACCACAGTGCTGCTGTTGTAGTTGTGTAGTTGTGGGATAGGAATACGTATCCTGCTCGTACACTATAGTTACTTGAGCCTTTTTAACCAAATAATAGACTATCATGGATCCATTCTACCTGTTTGACTCTTATTTTATTAACTCGAAAAGGCTTCCCCAGTGCTGATGGCTACATTATAGAGCTATTACATGGATTAGTCGATTCTTTTGAGATTTCCCTCCGATGACAGCGAGCTAGAATTGCAGAGTTCAAGAGGTAATGACAACACACACAAGACATTCGATTTGGTCGATGTTTGTACACACTCCAGCATACATGTCACAGTTTAAAGAAATGAATACACCCTGTACAAAAACGTATAATATGGACTTCAACAAGAATTTGTCGGACTGTATCCGCCAGCACTTGTCATGCGGCCCTCTAACGATAATATATGGTGCCACTCCACCTGCTGCATTGTTTGATGTGCTACAAAACTACTTTCCGCATACTTATAAAGTAAATTGGTAGTAATTAATGGACCCCTCTAAATGTTAAGAACCTACACACCCACTATATTCGATATTAGTTTTATCTGCGGAACCTATCTTGCTCCCTTTTGCACGCTGCAAATATGTATTGACGTGATGTAGCGTTGATTCGCAAGCAAAGCATAAGTTTACTCTGTCTCGGTGAATATCCGCGTGATCGTAATAAGGGCTCATCTATTTTAGAAAGGCAGACGTATTAGCACATTGCTTTTGAATAGTGATTATATTAGGTTAAGCCCTTCATCGAAGTACAATGTCGGTTTATGTCTATCAAATTCACTAGACTATACTAGGCCGCGGGGCATTTTTGATTTTCCAATTATTTAGGCCATTTTTTTCCTAGTATCTAAGGCATTTTTCTAATTATCTGGGGCCTTTCTGGCTTTCGCGATTAAATGGGGCAAGTTAAAAGTCCCTTAAATAATTTAGGTAAAATAGTGAAAACTCCATCAGAACCACACACTCTACTTCCACCCCCAAATTAAAAGCTCTCCGAAACCTAGCATTACAAGAGCCCCAGAGCCCACCAACATAGGTCCTCTTACCTTTCTTTTCTAAACCTGGTTCAGGTTGTGCCTCAAGGTCAGAGACACGTAGTTATCTTGGTCGTTTGCTGGGGCCAATGTTTTTGTGAGGAACAATGTGTAATCATTTTGGCTAACTAACCATTGAGAGGCTTCTCAACACTATCGAATAAGACGGGAGTGATCAGCCAGAGCTCAATTATCAAGAGATTGCATTATCTGTCTCAGGAAACCCGCCGTTCTGCCTCCAACTACACTGCAGCCTTCAGGCTGACATTCACAGTGCCAACACCACGCAAAACCACCCTCGATGTTTGGCTTGAATAGGGGGCAAGGCTAATCCCTACTTTGAATTTTGCTATTCCGTACTGCAAACGCATCAAACGTTTTTACCGACAACTAATTATCGTAAAAGTTAAATTTTATCAGTAATATGCTACATATAGAAGTTCAGAAGTAGAGTCTGTAGAGATTTCTTCAACTGGATCTAGTGCTGAGCCTAAGATAGAGGCTGTGACATCGACTGTAAAGAGCGCCAAGGATGTGAGGAAATTGTGTTCGGACGTCCGACAGCGAGTGCACCTGGTTGGGGAGCGCACGCAACTAGTGCGGCGACTGCAAGCATTGGTTGGCAAATATCAGATTGGGGACAGGCGTTGTCGAGGACCCCATCAAAGTTTCCGCATGACGCCAAGACAGGCTGGGGTGTAACATGAAATAAAAAATAAAACGACCCAGACCACAATACTGAGACGGCTTCTGTTCAACAAAAAACAACGGAGTAATGACATTACTTGGAATGATACTGCTACAGCAACAGAGTTGACCGTTGTACATGGTATTTCAGGCACCACGCGTACGATTTCACGTGTTACCACGATGGATGCATACGTAGATTAAATGACAAGTCAGATGAATCTCGATTCACAGCTATTGCTGCTACGACGCCCGACGTGCTAACGATGAGAGAAGATCCAGCGATAATCGTTGATTTGATTAAGCTGTCGGACAAAGCGCGACGTCTGGATGTCAAGTATGGGTACAATCTGATTTACGTGCAAGGCAAGGAAGAGCCACTCAACGAAGCTATTTACTTTGGTGACAAGCGCGCTGCGCTCTCCACAAGCGTCACGTGCGATTGCTGCAAACGCGAATTATAAGGCAGCGCCCATTGTTGGTGCAGGTAGGCCCGTACTGGTAATAAAGCTTGTTACTACTAAAATAGGCACAGTATGGTGCTGTGTTAGTGCTAGACAGACGAAAGACAGCGTGCTTGCGACCGGGTCAGCTAACTTCACCATTCAGCTTTGGACTCTTCCGTGAACTAAAACAGACGCATCCGACGCTCCAAGCGACCCCTCGCTTACTCCGTCAGGGCACATAATCCGCGTGCAGATACTTTAGTTAAACCCGACAGCAGCGGACGAACTATGCTCAACAGGCCACTATCTCTCGTTGTGCTTTTGATGTAAGAACAGGGCAAGAGATTACGTCTGGAGCGCAAGCTGGATGAAATCGCGTGGAATATGGCTTTTAGCCACAGCAAGCCGCTAAGCTAGACCATATGTTTCATGTAAAGCTAATTACAGGTGACATACAGGGAACTAAAACAAGGTAAACAAAGCTCTATAAACTCTGCACCTCCGAACTTTCTTTATATAGCATATTACGGATAAAATTTAACTTTTAAGCTTATTAGTTGTCGGTAAAAATGTTTGACGCGTTTGCAGTACGGAATAGCAAAATTCAACGTACGGATTAGCCTCACCGTTGAATAAGTTTTCCTTTTATATTTTTATAAATTCTCCCTCTATATACTTATATCTGCTTCTTTGCTGTTAGTTTTAAAAAATATGTTAGCTCCCATAGAAGGACCATGGTTCGACATCAAAACCCATAAGTTAGCGAAGGTTACATTTTATCGGGAGGGAAAGTTATGTGGTGGAGAGCTGTGATGTACCCATGCCCAAATGCTCCTCATATTTAGATCTGCTGGCAGCCTCCCGGACCATTACAATGCGCATGCTCTGGACCGTCCTCACGGCTTTCGGAATCTGTTTCGTAGGATGCACTTATCGCTGATCGATAACGAACCGGAAAATGTTGCTACTATCAGCTCAAGCACAATTTCACGACCTGACAAGAACTCATCCAATCTGGACAGCTGTGTGGAGCCTTACGGCTTAGCTGTGAACACCTCCGCATCCGGTGATCAGCGTATGGGTCGTATGGCCCCATGGTGGACAAGACCGGACGTAAAGACAACGAGCAGGAGCAGCGAGACACGATTATACCTTGGTCGTTACTTGTGCCCGCGTCAGTGGTTCGAGCCAAGAACTCCGTGATGACGCGGCTTCGCCATTACCGCATCAATAATAAGTTCAAAAGCCTCGGCATTCATAAGAAAACACTTGACGCAACGAACTTCGCAAGCTGGCTGTCAAATACACGCCGTTATGTGAATAACGAAGAAGTAGTTCATAACTAACGACAGGTCATAAATGTATTGGCGCGCTGCTACTACTAGCCAAAGGAGGTGGTAGAGGTACTGAACATCCTTCGAAAGGACCATCAATCTGATTCCAAGGTTAATATGTTATACGCAGCACTACTTTCGCGCTACCCTAATCAACGGGTTATGTTAATCAAGGCGTGGGTGAATTCGAAAGTGACACCTGACCAATTCCGCGAGCTCCCGAAATTGAAACCGAAGGACACACATCTTGTATCACCCCCTGCGCTCCAGGGGACCAGATACAAGGAACTGGTTGAAAACGAGCGCACGGACAATGCAATGATCACTGAAACCGAGGCTAAACGTTCCTACGATGACGATTAATGTCCAGTTGAAGCGGACGCCATAACCGAGATGGTTGAATAATTGAAGGGACATGAACACTTCACCAAAATGATGCTTAAAGCTCAGCACGATGTCCAGTCAACTGAAACAGTGAACTGACTGACAATGAAGACGAACATGCGCCGCACAATCACGGGACGTAGAACGGGTGGCGTCGAGCGAGGAGGCGTAGTTGGTAACTAACGTAGTTACCGTTGTTGTAGTAATGAGCGAAAACATTTGTTGTTTGTCACGAAGAATCTCTTAGGCTTATATTAGGACGAGTAGCATGTAAACTGAGGACATTTGATACATCGTTTCATGCATTCAATTACTCAAACGTCATTTTTGTTGTTTTAAGTTCAGCAGCCGTTGTGGCGAGGGCCGCATTGTTGTTAAACCCTGACAACATGTAGTCTGAAGAGCGAACATTTTTATGAAGACATATGTGTGTTACAACGAAGCTTTTTCAAATTGACATTAAATGCTAGTGATCAAGAAGAACCCTGAGACTGCATGGAATAAAGGCCATGCACATCGACTCGAAGAAACTAGTGCTGTCGATATGTTTTGAAAAGTAGTAGCATACGATTGACCTATAAGTGCTTTAATAAGGATAAGCGTCTGCCGTTCCACGAGCTTTCCTTGACAAGCGCACGATTTCAGAAAATTTAATGACGGTTGTTGCCAGCCATTCTTAGCTCACGTCCGGCCACCATACCACGGAGCTACTACTCTTGTTGCCATCGTGGTGACTCTACCTCCTCCATCGCACGAGCTCCGTCGCCTAATATCTGTATAGGTAGTGGAGATTGGACTACTGTCAGGCCGGTCAGTATCGGGGTGTCCATCACTTATCACCGACAGTCCATAATGGCGACGACCATACCTTTATTTGCCTCGATAATTAGGTGTTTAAATGCCCTATTTTCGCGACCCACTATAATATATTGATGAGCGTTGTAGGCGTGCGGCACGTATGCGCTAACTGGGCCGACGTTATGCCGTGACCACCGCACACGATCTATCTCTCCCACTCCATATTGTGTGCGTGATTATAGATATCTCCGCGATGAGTAACATAATAGACAACTCAATTACGTCCAAGTGGATCCCATATTTGTAACGGGGCACCGGTCGCTTGTAATTGCACAGTACAAGCTGCTTACACTGAACACAGAGTAAGGTGGTGCCTCGAGACTTCACGTACACACGTCGTGCAGAGGAAGATTTCAACACGAGAAAAGGGTAAAAGTAGAACTGTATTTAGTATTGTTAATCTCATGTTAATAAATCCTATTTAGTCTTCATTTAACTATATCTAAATACAAACATGTATTGTAACTATCTGCTCACCACGCATTGCGTTCTTCTGTCGTGGCTCGGCTTTATTGGTTGATATCGTTAATCTATATCAACCAATGAGCAGTGTATTACTTCTGCAGCACAATATTACTTATTTCGCCACTATTGTGAGAATATTCTGTTTGTCCTGGCATAATATTCATACTTGATATTTACCTTGTGTAAACTTTCATGTAACGGGGGCACCCCGTAACAATATTCATATCGAAAGCGACTGGCATTTCCGTCGCACCGCGTGAGCAGATTTGCTAGCAACGGACTCCTTGGTAGTCCATGCATGTACTAGAAAGAGATTACCTTGTCTTATTTTCGAGTGCCCTATAAAGGTGTCGAACTCGCCAACAGAGCTACGTTTGGCTATAAGCATGCGATCCGCATGTAGAATCGTGTTTACGCGGCGGAATTGACGCTTAAGTGATTTACACATTTATGTCGCTGAGCAAGAATTACAAGAGCGAGCAACATACATGGGCATACATTTATGTCGCTGAGCAAGAATTACAAGAGCGAGCAACGTACATGGGCATACATTTATTTGTAACCTCCTGAGGCTACTCAAAGCCCAAACAGCCACTTCGTCACCATGAGCGGTCTGCCGCGAGAAAACATTGTCGCCGAGAGGATGCGATGTATTGTTTTGGCAAAAATCTCCCGACTTAAGCAGTTTAGTCAAGCACAAAGAATGCCGTACTCCTAAAGACCCACTCTCGATCATTCATGCTCGATGTACTTGCGGAAAATGCTTCGTCTTTTTTTCCAGCGGCCCTCAGTTGATTATCTCACCAATCGTAGAAACTTCATGGCGTTCGCAGGTTTTGACGTAATGCCTCATCATAGCTCTCGGTGGCAATCGCTTGAGCTGAGTTCAGAGATCCATGTTTTCGCTTTCGTGACAATTTTTCCTTACTAAGGAACAGCTGGGCAGTAACACTGTCATTGGCGAATGGCACAACAGGCACCCGCATAACAGCAAGTTCATCATTAGGGTCGAATGCGTCCACGTTAAAGGTGGGACATCTAGGACACTTAATGTTCCAACAGTGGCCGGTTGATTCCTGATGGTCAGTGGTAAGAACAGTACAACAACGTGTCAGAGAGAAGGCACAAACGACTATCACGCGCTGCATCATACCTCTTTTTCTACGCCACAAATTTCACACTGTGGGACAACGACTAGATCAACCACAGTGAGATCACTTTTGTCCCAGAACCCATTTTCCAGATAATTCAAATTCAGCCGCGCTTGCCACTCGCTAAGGTTTGGGCGTTTTTTCAGCTTTTCACGCCGACGCAATGCGAATCGCTTTACAACATCTTGAAAGGCAATGTACCGTGAAGGTGTCGTACCCATGAGGACAGCGTCATCATCGAGCCCAAGTTTCTCCCGGGCTTTGGCATTATTGCGATTGCGGCTGTTCTGACGAGCGGTCTTGGGAAGGCTATCATTAGCAAGTTGTAAATCTTTCTTTTTGAACACTTGAAGCACCTTCGTGGTTTGGATTTCTACCGTGCACGTATCACGATCTGCCTTTTTCACAATGCCAAAGCCCTTGCGATTTGGCAGATTCACCTTCTTTGCTATCCAAGAAATCCCGTAGCTCCCGCGAGTTGACACACGGCGAGAGCGTTCTCCACTGTCATCGTCGCCCTGAGAGTCCTCAGTTTGTTCTGCTGTCAAAGCGTCATCCAATCCGCTAGTGTTAGTATCGTCGTCGTCGTCATCCTCGGCTCCGTCATCGCCTCGGTAATTGATCCGATTCGCCCGATTTTCCGCACGACGCTTTCGTTCCTTTTCAACACTCTTAGCGTGCAACACCTTAATCGTTTCTAGATCCTCGAGCAAGGTGAGTTCGTACGCACGCTTGGCTGTGTTCTCACTCGAGTTTTCGAGTTTCAACTGCACCCAGCCATTACCTGAGCGGAGCACACGACCATGTTGACCCTTAAACTTGCCGACATTAATTCGGCACTTGCGCTCTATCCACATGTCCGGATCCAGAACTGCCAGTAACTTTCCCTTTGATCGTCTCTTCTTTTGAATACCAGCGACTTTTTTCCTCTGGTCCTCGTTTCCATTCCCTACGTCATTCCCTTCATCCTCTTCATCGTCATCTTCACCGTCATCTTCGTCATCTGGCACTACCACGAGATGTTTTCGACGCAATGTCAAAGCAATGTCCTCGTCCGCGTCCAGTTGCACCACAACGCCTGCCTTACTATGTCCCGTCACAACTCCTTCCTTCCCATCGTAGTTTTTTAAATAGCGTTTTTTGGTGCCGTGCAGGATCTCTAACTTTAGCTGGACGCGCGTGCCTGGCATCAGACGCTCGTCTTCCCTCTTCTTTTTCTCCTTCTTCTTTCGCTCATATGCTTCGTCCTCTATTTCTTTCTCTTCTCCCTCTTCCATTGACTCTTCTTCTATCTCCCCCTGACGGGCCACGGCGATTTGACGCGGACTATTGACCTCGTCCCCGTCTTCTAAAACTTCCAGTGCCGACGGGCGGTACTTGTACACCACGTCTCCGTCCCGTATCCGCACCTTGAACCATGTATTTGGGTGCTGTGGAACCTCCTCCACTACTCCCACCTTGTGAGCCGTGTGTGGTACGCGCTGCTCCACGTCGGGCGTCTTGAGGATGCTCACGAGCGTCCCTTGTTGCAGCGTGTGCAAGTCTCGACTTGTGACCGAGATGCGATACGCAGAGTCGATGGCGTCCAGCTCAGCCTCATCGGCTTCGTCCACAGGCGGCTCCTCTTCGCCCCCTTCCTCCTCAATCTCTTCTTCCTCTTCTTCCTCTTCTTCTTCTTCCTCCTCCACTTCCTCGACTTCTTCAACTTCTTCCTCCTCGTCTTCATCCACAGAAGATCCTTCTCCATGTATTGACTCGGACCACATGCGCCTTGCCGGCTTTGCCGTGGATCGAGTGGCACGTGAGACGCTGCGCCGCGGCCGCTCTTCCATCGCGACTTGATTCTGTAACCCACTGGCCGATCGATCCAGTCATATGCGTTATGAGAGGCTTATGGTGTGGCACACACACAATCGCATGCATGGATGCGCTTTTTGCGATACCGTCAAAGCAAAATGACGACGGCAGAGGCAACGGACAAGGGAGATACGGGAACGGCTGCTGAAGCCGCCGCCTCTTCTGCCGGTAAGACCGAGTTAGACGTGGTAGAAGACGTGAACGTTAATGTGCCGCAGATTGCACCGCTGGCCAAGTACAAGCTCGTGTTTCTAGGGGACCAGGGCGTCGGCAAGACGTCCATGATCACGCGCTTCATGTACGACACGTTCGACAACGCGTACCAGGCGACGATCGGAATCGATTTTCTGTCCAAGACCATGTACATGGAGGACCGCACGGTGCGACTGCAGCTCTGGGACACAGCGGGACAAGAGTGAGTGAGCGGCGCGTTCGGATAATGAAAAACTGTTGCCGAGGTCCCACTTATTCCATTGCTTCTGTTTGTTGCTGTGAACTCGCTAGACGATTTCGGAGTCTCATTCCGAGCTACATCCGCGACTCGTCAGTGGCGGTCGTGGTCTATGACATTACAAGTACGAGCTCGAGGATTTGGTCGTTCGTGAGCTGAACGCAACAGACGTTGGTACTGACTTTGAACCTTTTCTTGCTCGTAGACCGTGCGTCGTTTTTAAATACAGGCAAGTGGATCGAAGACGTGCGCACCGAGCGTGGACAGGACGTGGTCATTATGCTCGTTGGCAACAAGACGGATATCTCGGACCGGCGTCAGGTGTCTGTCGAGGATGGCTCAGATATGGCCAAGGAGCAGAACGTCATGTTCATCGAAACTAGCGCCAAGGCTGGCTACAATATCAAGGCGCTCTTTCGTAAGCTGGCGACGGTGTTGCCTGGCATGGAAAACACCATGATTAGTGGAGACTCTAATCGTGCGTCGAGCTCGTCTGTTGTTGATAGAGTTGCGTTTCCGTGGCCGCGGCTGACTGTGCTTTCTGGTTGTTGTTTAATCATGCAGTGATTGATATTAAGCTGACGGCTGCACCACCTCCAAAGGATAAAGCTGCAGAGCAATGCAATTGCTGAGGTTTGGCGGAGGATTTGCAATGGAAGACGTTAGTGGATAGCAGGTACGCCGGTTACACCCGAAGCGTTGGGCAGCAGACATTATTAAAGTTAAGTAAGATGCGCGCTGTACCTACAATGGTTTGTGCGCATGCTTGCAACCCATCGTTTTACTAGCACCACTATTTGTTAAGTCAGGAGCAGAATTACGCTCGAGCCAGCAGGGCACTCCACGTCAACTGCTGGCAATCGGGATAGTGTCGCACTAGCAATTTGTTAAGCAGGGCGCTGCGAAGCCTAAAATGAGACTCTCAAGCCTCAGTACAGTATCGGATTTGCTTCAATTGCCTATTTATCGACACGTATTGAGACTGGTAATATTTTCACTCTGTAGCACCAACGTCGCCACACCACAAGCATCAAATTGGATTATGCAGCTGCAGTCGTCGCGATCGAGGAGTGTTTCTTTCGGCTGAGCATGATTTTTCCTTTTAAGTCGTGCTGCGATCTCTAGCCATGATTTTTCGTATCTTACTACAAGTATCCAGGCACGTACAGCGTTCGATGCGGCTTCTTATCAAGAGTTGGGTCGTCATCACAACGCTTTGCATCTTTCTCGCTTAAAATTACGCTGCCATGCAAATCACTTCTTGATAACGGCGATGTATGCTGGTTATTTGCATGCTTTTTAGGAGAGCATCTGCATGGAGATAGTGCGTCTGGCTCAGGTTTTGAGTTCTCACTCGCTTCCACATTGCCGTCCAGCCGGACGTCTCCAGTTTCATCGTTCTGCTCGTCTTCTAGCTTACTAAGGATCTCAATGTGGCGAAATTTTGAGGTTTCATTTAAAAGCGCGTCCATGTCCTTACCACATGTGTCACTACTGATAGCAGCAGCCATTTCTTTCGCGGGAATTGGTGCACGTGAGTCCTCTGGTATCGTCATCTCCGACACGATCTCGTCGGCCACCTCGATCATTTCACCATCATCATTGTCCACGGTGGACGGTCGATTCTTCGTGCTCGACTTTTTCGTCGGCTTCCGCATGGGCACAGCGTCATACCGAACTCGGTTTTGCTGCACTATTAAGCCGTCACGGCTCCGCTGGTACGCGTCCTGGATTCCCTTGAGCACACCACCTGGTTTCCAATCGATCAAGTTCGCGATACCGAAAAGCTCTCCCCGCTGGTGTGGGTTTCCTTGAACACCCTCAAAGTAACGGGGTGCGTTGGCACCCTTTAAGGTCGTGTCGCTGAGCTGCTGCTTATAAATTTGCCGAACGTAGATCATCTCTTCGATTGTTCCGAGGGTAATAAGTCTGTAAACCTGCACATCTTTGGTCTGACCGATCCGATACGCCCGATCCTGAGCCTGACAGTCGTGTGCTGGATTCCAGCTGGGGTCGAAAATCACGACATTCGTTGCACTTTGTAAATTCAGACCCACACCGCCAGCCCTCGTACTGATCAAAAACACAGTAGTGTTGCTGTCAGGATTGTTAAAGTCATTAATCATTTGCAAACGCTCCTCCACTTTCGTTGTTCCGTCCAGTCGACTGTACCTTGTCGCCTTTGCAATTATAAAGAGCTGGATGATGTCCAGCATTCGAGTGCTTCGACTAAAGATAAGGGCTCGTTCCCGACGTTTCTTCCACACCGACAGCAACTTCTCCAATACTATCATCTTCCCGCATGCCTTCGTCGATATAGAGCACATCTCTTGAAAGCTTGACACCTGGTTTACACCCCCAACAGCATCGAGGTCGCTACCGAAAGCTGTTCTTGCAAATTCAGCTTGGTACTGTTGTATCTCCGACCCATCACGCGGATTAACCTTCAGCAACTCTAAATGATTCGATAGCTTCAACAGCATGGCCACGCATGGGAGACACATGCAATTCGGGCAATTGCCGCATGGTTTATCGTCGTGAAAGCGCTCGTACAGCAATCCAGGGGCATCACTGACATCTTTAGGTGTTTTATAGCAGCACTTTTTTCGTTTCTCGCTACTATCGCGACCGCAATCGCATTTCTCTTCGCCGCGTCGAAGAAGTTGAAACTCCGGCATCGCCAATATCCGTCGATATGCTGCCATCTGCAGCGGCGTAAGGTCACAGAAAACCACTTGGTCATTCTTTTTGACTTCTCGAAACGTCGGATTGACTTCTTTCTCTCGCCGAAGGTAGTACGGTCGCAGCTTTCTACGCAGCTCTTTTTCTTTGTGACGACTTCGCTGAACAGCTTCAGGAGCAGCAGACTTTTTCCTACCATATTTAATATCATTTCCGTAATACATACTAAACTCGACCCACGATCCAATAGCTCCCGGAGCGATTGTGTCAACCAAGCAATGAAGTTCCTTCTCATTATTTTGCATCAATGTACCAGTAAGTCCAAGCTTCTTGCGGCACAGAATCGCTTTGACAGCTTTAGTAAGTTGAGATTCAGGGTTCTTCAGGCAGTGCATTTCATCCAAGATCACAGTCTCCCACGGGATTTTGTGCAACCGACTCGTATACATCTTCAGAATATCATAGCTGCAAATGACGATTTCGTATTCACCCCTGCAAAAAACGCAACGCGGACATGATGAGGTATTAGCGCAAGCTTGCTTACAACACCACGACAAACTACGAGCCCACCTGGCAATCTGGTCGATTATTGCGTCGCGGTCACTCGATCTTCCGCGCAAGATGACAGTAGTGCAACTCATCCAAGTACGAAGCTCTTGTTCCCAGTTTTGAAGCAAAGATGCAGGCATTGCAATCAAAATTGGCGCCGTCTCACCAGCAAAGCTAATCCCCCAGTCTTCTGGATGACCCATGCAATCACTATCATTAAACCGCTCACGACGCTGGTGCAGCAGCACTCTCCAGGCATCTTTGTCGCGATAATCGCCACGCTTGCCAAGAATCGCTGATAAGAATGCAATGACCTGAATCGTCTTTCCAAGACCCATGTCGTCGCCCAAAATTGCGCCGGTGTTCCGCCGATAAGCGCTGTAAAGAAAATTAACACCTTCGCGCTGATAATCATAGAGATAACTGTTCATATTCGCACATACTTCAAGTGTATTGGAGTTGACATCCTCCGATGAAATGAGTATCATAGGTCCAGCGTTGATCTGCTCAGAACAGTGCATTCATACGTGAATACATAAACTTCCGACATATAGTACAACTTGTAGTAGCTTAATGTTCACCTTCGGCGATTCCAGCTGCGGCCATCGATCGACTGTGTAGACCTCGTTGCCATCTTCACTAGAATCACTCCCGTCTGTTCGTACTCGATTATGCAATAGCTTGTTCGACGACGTCCGGTTCCCCTCCTCAGTTTGTCGACTGTTCAGAGCACTTTGTCGGACGGAACTTACGTGTTTCTTACCATCCGCCACGATAACATTGCTGGAAATCGTCTGATTGCTCGATGGTGCTTCCTTCAAGTCGGACATCCATTCGTCTGTATCGTCATCGATACTGGGAAGAGCAGAGCCGAATACATGTTGCGGTCGTGGTCTGGCAGCCCACACCTTACCGTTTATATCATCGCTGTAACCTTTACGACTAAATCCCATCACGCTACCAGCCATAACATCCGCCGCTTGTAACCGACGTTGTCGTTTTTGCTTCATTACCGTGTACTCGCCTGAATTGCTGAATGGAGACATTGCCGATGCCTCTGCTGTCAACTCTTTAGTACATTCATCCTCCACTTGAACATCCCAGAAAGATCTTTTTCTCGTCTTGCTTGTTACATTCGCCAGCATCTGAGGCATTGCATTTTTGCCTACTTTGTCGTCCTCGCACTTCGTTGAGCACCGAGTAGGATGCGAGCTTGTCGAACCAGAACTAAATCGAGATAGGGTCAACTCAGTAGGCGGCGTCTTTGCCGTAGCCACGAAGCCATACTTTTGGGCAATTCGTTCACTAACCGACAATTCTTTCTCCTTCTTCTCGGTTACCAGAGAAGTAACATGTTTCTTCGGTGTGACCATGGAATAGGCAGCCACAGCTGCATTAATCACTGTCTCTCGTGCAGGTGACACATTTTCATTCTGTTGCGGTGGTCGAAAGTTCATGAGCAGCTCGCGCGCCGAGATCACAGGCTTCTGACATGCTTTCACAGCCGTTCCGGTTCGGTCGTTGGCCCGTACGCGCGTCGAAGGGCTCAGCAGCTCTTTCTCAAGACTATCGTGACTGACAGAAGGCTTTAAGTGTTCGTGTTGCGCCGGGAAAGGGTCCCTAGTGCTCTCGTTGCTTTCATCCTCACTGCTTGACATTAGTTCCATTTGAATTGCGTAATGACTCGAATGAAGGTCAAACGTTTCCATACTAGGTCAAGCACCCCCAACCCACTGACTCACTCACTTTCTGTCTGCAAAGTTACAGTGATGGAGAGAGAAAATTGGTTAGTCCCTTATTCTGTTCACAAGAATGAAATTGAAGTAAAACGCATTCTGCGATCGTCATTTGGACTTGTTATTACGTATGTTTTAAGTCTCTCGATAAGTCCAATCGTCTATACAAAGAATAAACAACTTTCACGTGAAAATTGGGTCCGGCGACTGCGTGGGCAGCAGCCCAAAGCGCTTCTTGGTGGTAATACGCTGCTTAGAGAACTTGTCGTCGGGCGAGAAACGCGCCGGGTGTGCCGAGCAGGTCGGGACGTCGGATGGTGTGACTTTCTGTGTAGTGCAATAGTTTCGGTATCAATTGTTAGTAACCCTGGCAATGTATAAATCCTCCATCAGGGGTAGCAGACCTTGAGCGTATAAACGCGCTTGTTGTCGTCGCCGAGGTAGTACATGAGGTGCATGACTGACTGTTTGACTGACTGACTGACTGATTGACTGATTGTCTGCTCTACCGCTCTCTTGCAATAAGGATCAAGTTGCTACTGGCTGTGAGTTTCTTCGCTGGAAATGTATCGATTTTGACTAATCGTGATTTTCTCAGATTATCGGAATAACTGGCCCAGGCTCAGCAACGATCTCCACCTGTGTCTAGTATGAACGAGTGGAAGTAAAAACCTCGCAGATCTAACCGTGAAAAACCTCGGGAAAATCGCATCACTTGGCTTCAGTATACTTGATGGCTGGTGGAGGGCGTGGGTTTCGCTCCCGTTCACTCGAAGGGGTCCAATAGTTGGTAAAGTTCTCTTCGCGCGCTCTCAAGATGGTACGTGTTGTAGTGGAGCCGCACACCCGTGCTCAGCGCTGCGTCTCGTCGCATGTAAAAGCCCCTAAACAAAACAAAAAAACCCTCATCATTCCCTGTGCTTCGTCTGGACTTCGAACGCGGAATGGGCGTTTCAGTCCCAACTCTAATGGCTCGGCCTCTTAGTAGCAGTTTTAGTACACTAGCTGGTGTTGTAGCAATGAGACGAAGCTAAGACCGCAAGAATAGACGAAGCAGCACAGGGGATATCGATTTGAGGGTTTTTTTGCCGTGGCGAGCGAGTGTGCAGCCAATGGATACAGGCGAATACATACTGACCTATAAATGTGGTTTGAATTTCTATTGTAGGCTCAGAACGTGCCGGAATTTAAGCTCATCCTCGTAGGTGATGGCGGAGTTGGCAAGACGACGTTCGTGAAGCGCCACTTGACGGGAGAGTTCGAGAAGAAGTACGTGGCGACGCTGGGTGTGGAAGTGCATCCGCTGACGTTCCACACGAACTTTGGCCCTATCCGCTTCAACTGCTGGGACACGGCCGGCCAGGAGAAGTTTGGAGGCCTTCGTGATGGGTACTACATTCAGGGCCAATGTGCGATCATCATGTTTGATGTGACGTCGCGTATCACGTACAAGAACGTCCCAAACTGGCACCGTGACTTGTTCCGCGTGTGCGAGAACATCCCGATTGTGCTGTGTGGAAACAAGGTTGAGGTCAAGGACCGTAAGGTGAAGGCCAAACAGATCACGTTCCACCGCAAGAAAAATTTGCAGTATTTTGACATCTCGGCCAAATCCAACTACCAGTTTGAGAAACCGTTCCTGTGGCTGGCCCGCAAGCTCGTTGGGTACGCATCTGCTGATGGTTGTCCGTTGTATCTTTACTGACGAAGTATGTTGCTGTAGTGACAATAACTTGACCTTTGTTGAGGCACCTGCTCTTCGTCCACCTGAGGTCACGATCACGCAGGAACAGATTGCTCAAATTGAAGCCGACGCTAGCTCTGCCGCTGCTGCGGTTCCCCTCCCGGATGAGGACGAAGACTTGTAATCTGTGTGAGCGATCTATTGCTCAACCTGGGTTATTCGCACGAAACACAAGGACGGTGGAGGGGAGAGGGAGAAACTGGGTCCGTCACGCTGACCAAGGGTCCTAGGCATTCTGTGCTGATACCGGATAGTGGTCTGTTGTGGTGAAACATTGAGTGGTATGAACCAATAGCACCTAGAAAACGAGAAGACCAGTGAGGGAATATTGACAAAGGCGTGATGCTTCATTTGCTATTGCTTTTCAATCAAGCTTTATATCCTACGTCCATGCAATTGCAAGTGGCCTCTACATGTCATGCCAGCCATGCGTACGCTCACTGCAGAGAGCGGAAAGCACGTACGACCTGGCTGGTGAATGTGTCGTACCCAGTAAGCACAATCGTGGATAAAGGAAACAACTGAAAATTTGCCGATCGTCGATGTAGGCGTCTGCAATTATGGGCCATTCCTAGATGTTGGCTTCTGACAGCGAGCATAGGCAACACCCAAAAAGCTATGGAAGCAAACGAAAGGATAAGCTGACCATGGCCCCAGTGCACTAGAGATGCTACTCCTTGTCGGTATCGAACTCTTGCGACGGTGCTGCATGCATCGCGACTGCATCTGTGCCGTACTGGTAGCTGGTAATTGTACAAATAAGAGCGAAGAGGTACAGGATCGATCAGATCAAAGAGGAGTAAGAGCCTCCGTAGTACAGTAGCACCTGCCTAGTGTGCTACTGCATCAACTGAGAACCTTCCACTGCCAAACAATTTCCACTTCGACCACGGAACAAACGCTGCTGCGCTGCGCTGCGAAAGTAGCTTGACCAATAATACTGAGGCCAGATCGTTCAAGCCTTCGATCCCGGGCTATCGGTTTCATCCGGATTCTACTCGACTGTCCCTGAGAGTAAACATTATACATCAATCAAATGACAGCAATCGAGTACGCAGCGCGCATGGTCTCGTTCGTAGCTGGGTGTGCTATTCCGACAATTCCGACATCGTTCTAGGTGCCAAATCACGTCTCGTCACCCCAGTTGTACCATTCCGCATTCTAAGACCTGGTAGACGTTGCACAAAAGTAGAGCAAGCCAAGGAGACAGCACCTTACATATAGTGGATAGGCGATGCATACGTTTCGATCTCGCTACTCATGAATATCGACAAAAACGATTTACAGGTAGAAGATGAAGGCTTGGCCTGCTCACCGTTTAGTTATAGCCGTTTTGTTGCTATCCTCACATCAACGGGGGTCTGACGGCGAATGTCCTTCCGCAAATTCAGTCCTCTCGATGAAGGACCGCAGTGTGTGGGAGTCAGTGACGAAAAATCTCGACGCCGGAGGTTAGGGATGTCAGTTAAAAAGTCCCTGTTTTAATAACATGTTACTTCTTACCAGCATTAAAAGTGTTGGAAACAAGGCCCCATTTTTAAACAGACTTTTTACCAACAAATATTTATTAACAGTCAAATTATTAATCAAAGAATTAAACATTTGAGGTTGCGCTGCAACCACCCCCACTGTTTGTCGCCCACCCATTACCAGCTAGCACAAAATAGAAGGAGACTTGGCACCGGCAGGAACCATGGACTTTTCATCTACGCAATCGGTCCTAAAGGCCCACTGTTCCCGCGAAAGGCTTTATATATATGCCTTCTCTGCAATATTATTAATTTATAACGCATTCCTTGCGATTGCAGTTTTAAAATACCCACCTTCGGACGTCTTCATCTTCTAGTGTGGACGTTCTTTGAAAGGGTGAAAATGACTGGGGCAAAGTCAAGGCCAAGTGCAACTACTGTTCACTTGGTTTGAAAACAGGTAGTTTGCATTGAGGTTCTCGTTGCGCAGGTATTCCGCGTTATACTGCTGGTTATTTGCCATCTCTCTACTAAAAGCATGACACAGCCGTGCATATATGCTACTATTGTGGTGAAGTTTAAGGATGAGAACCTTGTCAGCAACCGGTCGAAAAAAAGTTTCGGTGCGCGCATTGTGTATGAAGATGTCTTTCTCCTATATAATGACTAGCGAATATCCCGGGCACGATTTCTTTATCACATTTTGAGGTTTTTACCCGACCTGGTCACTACATAAAGAGAATTTAATATGTTGAGGTATAAAAGTAGGCAAATGCTAAATGGCTGGGTTCATTTTTATTCGGCTGCGTCGTGATTCTAGGTCTAGGGTAAAAAAGTCATCGTTTAAAACGCATGTTGTTGAATATCGTCAATTTACCAGATTTTTCAAAAATTGACTTTTGGTGATCGCTTCGCCAAAGGGGTTTCTCGTGATAGCTATCGTGTTTCAGCTACGATGTACAATTTTTAGAAATTGCGTTTTGTAGTGTTGGTCAGTCGCTTCACACTAGTTACGAACATGCTTTAAGAGGCACGACAGGGCAGTTAAAACAGCGGCTAACGACTTAGACCCTGTAGGTTTATCAGATACATTCAGCTTCGGCTATAGAAATCAGCTTGTATGAACTTAAGCGATAAAGAGCAAGAAACCTCGGTTTGTATTTTTACTAATCAAGTACGACCACTAACATCCGCGTTTCATTTTACTATGCGAATTGGCTGCTTGCAGACAGCTGCAGCAATTGAACGGTGTTAATATCTCGGTGATACCAATTGCAGTTTAAAGTATGTAAGAGCGCGCCACTCACAATATTTCTAGGCGAGACATACCGCCTCACCATAAGCGTTCGCGATCGCACGGACGCATCATGTTTGGTGGAACTATTGACTGTGTAGCAATGACGGCGTGAAGAAGCGATATATTTTTCGGATTGAAATGCGAACGGCAGAAGAAACGGCTACAATAGGGTATTAGCCTGTTTTGTACCCTTATCGTTATCATAAGCTTTAAATGGACATGTGAGTAATAGTGTTAGTAAATTAAGGAATTGGAATCGACGAGGTTAGGAGTGATTCTGAGCTACTTTTGAGTTACTTTTACGTTACTCCTGAGGATTAAAAATGACCCAGCCGTTTAGCATTTGTCTAAAAATACCTGTAAGAAAACTGTTAAAAGCTGGTGAAACGATAATAACTGGTGATAACGTTAACAGCGGGTAATAAGTGGTAGAAACGTTATGCATTTGGTAAGCAGCGCTAAGAACTGTTAAAAATGACGGAGCTTTTACCGAGCATCCTTACCCGCGATTGTACGAACGCGATCAGGTCCGCAGGGATAGTCGTATGAGGATTGCCGTGTGAGGATTGATCCGCGCAATGATACAGTGCTATCTGAAGTTAATATGGGGAAAGTCAGCTACCGTGGGTATCCGCTTTTTTTGCGACAATCGACAAAAACCTGTTAAAGTTGCCCTAGAAGACATTATCAGCATATTATGAAGCTGTGATGTATCCATGCCCAAGTGCTCCTCATATTGAGATCTGCTGGCAGCCCTCCGGACCGTAACAATGCGCATGCTCTGGCCCGTCCTCACCGCTTTCGGCATCTGTTTCGTACGATGCACTCAAGCGCTGATCGATAACGAACCGGCAAATGTTGCTACTATCGGCACAAGCACGATTCCACGACCTGACAAGAACTCATCCGATCTGGATAGTTTTGTGGAGTCGTACGGCTCAGCTGTGAACACCTCCGCGTCCGGTGGTCAACGTATGGAGTTGTATGGTCCGATCGTGGAAGAGACCGGCTGTGGAGACAACGAGCAGGAGCAGCGGTTTGCTCCTATGGACCTTGTGCCATCTTTGCCCGCTTCAGTGGTTCGAGCCAAGAACTTCGTAATGACGCGGCTTCACCAAGACCGCGTCAGGATTGACAACAAGCGCCTTAACGATGATTACGATTTCGTAGAAACTGAAGCTATCGAAGACTGGATTGCGTCAGGCCCCGAAACAGATGAAACGGCAAAGTTATACGCACGTAATAAGATCATAAATGTGTTGACGAAGAACAAACCGCCAGAGGAGGTGGTCGAGACACTGACAGCTATTCGAGCAATGGACGAATACCCTCGCGATGTCACCATGCTGTACAGAGCACTAGCTCACCACTATACTAAAACTCCGGATGTGTTGCCCAAAGCGTGGGTGAAGTTGAAATTCAAACCCGAAGACTTTCTCCGACTCCTCGACTTACTTAACGATGAGGATGATGTGCTTAAAGTAGCAGCCGACGCCGTAATTCAGTGGATTGAATACACTGAGCTGTTTTAAAAAGAGAACAAGTACTACGCGATGACAGCTGAAGTCGAGGCGAAACTGTTGTTCGATGGCAGACAAAACGACCATGTGAACGCCTTAATCGAAACGGTTAAAAAAGCAGAAGGACAGAAAGAATTCGCAAAAATGCTGCGTAAAGATCAACGCGATGTGGCAAAGGAGACGAACATGCACCGCAAGACCGCTGGACGTAGAGCGGAACGGCGACGAGCGAGGTGGCGTAGCTGGCTACTAAAGAAGATGCTGTTGTTGAAGTAATGAGCGAGAAATAATTTGATGTTTGACGCAAATCTCGTAGGCCTAGAGTAGCACGAGTAGCACGTAAACTAAGGACCTTCGATACATCGTTTCTTGCGTCATCCACTTAAGCGTCATTTTAGCGAGTTGTATAAAGCAAGTCATGATTGCGCTAGCGTGCAAGCGTGCGAAAAACCATATTCTTCTAGGCGTGGATCAGCAAACAAAATATAAGAAAGGATAAATGCAACGATCACGAAGACCATCTAGCAGAGCTACGGTGATTGGATAATGCTTCAAACGCTCATGTGGTATCCGGATTGCACTATCTCATCAAGTATCGGACGCTTTGCTGGAGGTGGCCCACAAAGTGTAAGCGGCGTTCAGATGACGTTCACGACGACGCGAATCGATTATGATATCGTGCAATTACAATAGAGTTGGTTCGAAAAACACAACTATGACGTTCGTTAAATACATTCTGCATACCATAAGTGTGGACATACTTTTACGCATAAACAAGATGAAAGTGAGAGTAAGATAGTAGGGTACTGATGGCGACAGAGGTGCGAAGTGTTATGATCTTCTAGCAAAGAACCAGAAGATCGTAGACGTTGGTAGAAAAGACTGCGATATAATAACTGCGATATAATAACATTAGACGTAGGTATGCATTCCTACGATGAAGCTTTTACGGTTGGGTTTAGCGGAAACATGCTACCGCATAAGGTTTTGAGGGTGGCTCTAAAATATTCAGAAAATATTACACATACCTCTTTTTACTATTAAGATACAGGAGAAAGCTCTGGAGCTCGCCTCCTCATATAAGTATCCAATTCGAAGAACTGAATCAAGTTGCAAAAGACTATACAACGGCAGACACTGAAGAATGAGTATAGTTCTGTTTATGTCTGTATTGACCCAGTACAGTATGGTAGGACAACACGATCGGCCTGTGCTCATGAGCGTCTAGCATTTGCTTATGTGATCATATTCACCTTTGATTGATTTTAAGCCAATCACGTGCGTGTATCACGATAGTGACCTAGCTAAAGAGTGACTTCGGATATGCCTATATACTTATGAGAAGGGGACAGGCTTGATCGCACTTAATACACCTAACCGCGTTATTTACAGACACACACACAGAGAGAAGTACGACTTAAAAGTTCGGCATCCAACCTTGCGCACACTCACTAATAGCTTCACCCTTCGGGCTCGCAAGGAGAATTATTGTATCCAATACGCTAAGTGGTAATGGAGTACCTTATCGATTATGGTTAGATGGTATCTATCTTAATAGGTATTCTAAGTACGTCGTAATTCCTGTGTGGTAACATCAGAAGAACATATACTAGGATTCTTAGATAGCAGAGTATAAAGGTTAAATACGTGGATGAGGTTTGCTATCGCATTAAATCAGTAAATTCATTTAAATTTAGTTTCCCATTCGATTAGTTAAAAATACATGTGTTGCTAAGACGTCTTGATCGTAAGAGTTGAGAGCCTGCGTTGAAGGCTAAACCCTTGGGCATTAGTGCCACGTGATTCCTGCAAACCTTAGCCAGTTAGTCCCTTTAACCAGGAATAAAAGCTAATCAGATTGCTAAGATACTTGGAGAATACTTTCGTACGTCTGTACAGACTTGAGACCCTATAAGTGTATTCTCGACTAGTCTAATACACTATGAGATTTTACGAGCCTAGAAGTCCTCCCCTGAAAATGAGTTCAGGTAGCTCCTCTACACATTTTCCGGTACGCCACGAGCAAGAATGAGGCTAAGGGCGCGTGTGAGCCTCACAGACACGCAGAAAGACCAATTTATACTGCGAAACCCGACCCCGGATAGCATAAACTGATTGAATGTTCGTACAGAAAGTGAGGGTGGCGTGATAAGCGCTCGACCGCGATCAAGATCATCAATAGTGCGTCAGAAAACAGTAGTAAACTCGAATCAGATCGCGAGCGGGTAGGGCCCGAAGGGTCACATGCAGCAATAATTTACCGCCTGTTTTACTGGTTCCTTGTTGTCCAAAAGAGATAAAGCATCAGCAACACGCTGATCAGGGCGAAGCTGAACGATATTCTCTACGCAGAGTCCTCCAAGCACACTGTGCCGCTCTCGTGGGTGTCGCAGCTCAAGTAGCGACACTGCATCAAGCTGCGTCAACTGTATGGTAAAGCGGAAAGCTAGACGTGTCGACGCTCGAAGAAAAGCGCATGGTACGGCGAGTTATGCTGCTTGAGTGCACCCCGTTGGACGTCTTTAACCTGAGCTAGACAAGGCTATTCTCTGATATAAAGCCGAATCAGACGATCTATACCCGCGCGATTTCTGGACATAAGGGGTACAAGGCACGAATCACGACCGATTCGTGAGCCAATATGTCCGTCACGGAGAAGATCGGTACTCAGGTGGTCAACAAGTACCAGATCCCCCGTTTCATGAAGTATCTTAATAGGACTCAGCAAGGTGTGCAAATTTTGGCCACAATAATACCTGGATGACATCAAACTTTTTTGTTTACTGGTTGAAGTTGTCCAACCTGAGCATGTGTTACCAAAATGTCATTATCCTAGTCGAAAACGCGTCATTCAATGTTGCGCTTGAGCTGTCGAAAGTACGCCTCCATACCTATCGCCCCGAGTGATCGAGAACTTTAAAAGACATATATTGGTGCGAGTTCGTACAGTGTTCCCATGACCTGGTCGATCGAGGTGACAGTGCCAAGTAATTGGACGTGCTTACTGCAGTTCGCAAGATCTGACGGCGTGGGACGCTGTGACACTGGACACTATCCGGAACTGCTATCTCCACACTGGCAACGTCACGCGGCAACAACTGCCAATTTTAGATTGTATACAAGCCAAATCTTGTCTTAATGACTTCTCATCTCGATGTGATAATCCCGAAGCTGTCCCTGGACGACCCGCTCGTTGCTGACGCGTGTATCGCGTACGACGCGGGTATCGTAGATTGGTGAAAGGACGATGAAATGCAGGTCTACAGTAGCAACAGGGATGAAGATGAGATCAACCAGCCTCTGACGAAGGGCAAAGCGCTTGCACGGCATCGAGAGTAGAGATGTGTTTGCAATTTCAAAGAAGTCACGGAACAAGTACCTGCAAGTTTACAGCAGACCCCCATTACTTACAATTTTAAATAGTGAGTGACAGGTTCATTTATCGAATTCAGTCACATGTGAAAAAATCAGGTCCAGTTTGCTGCGAGCCCGAAGGGTGAAACTGTTAGTGAGTGTGCGCAAGGTTGGATGCCGAACTTTTAGTCGTACTTCTCTGTGTGTGTGTGTCTGTAAATAACGCGGTTAGGTGTACTAAGTGCGATCAAGCCTGTCCCCTTCTCATAAGTATATAGGCATATCCGAAGTCACTCTTTAGCTAGGTCACTATCGTGATACACGCACGTGATTGGCTTAAAATCAATCAAAGGTGAATATGATCACATAAGCAAATGCTAGACGCTCATGAGCACAGGCCGATCGTGTTGTCCTACCATACTGTACTGGGTCAATACAGACATAAACAGAACTATACTCATTCTTCAGTGTCTGCCGTTGTATAGTCTTTTGCAACTTGATTCAGTTCTTCGAACTGGATTACTTATATGAGGAGGCGAGCTCCAGAGCTTGCTCCCCTACCTGATGCTACTAGCGTGAGTCGTCTATATTTGAATAAATTTTATGCAGAACCGACGATAGTCCGTTGATCATGGAATGATCATAGATCGAAGTCCTATAATGGTCATTTTATTACGCTGTAACGGGGTCACAAGGCATTACTCTGAAGCTGATAATGTATTTAGAGAGGTACGGGTGTGCTCCATTAAACGTGATACCAGTAAATCGTACCTAATCGGTTAAACCTTTATAAATAATAAGGTATACTAAGTACGTCATACTTGATGACTACCTGACGTCTTGCTCATAGAAGTGTATGTCGTATTAAGAATAATATTAGTGGTGCAATTAACATTAGTGTATGGTACTTGAAAGGGTTATAATCGTAGATAACTCATAAATAGAGTTCAATTCTCCAGTGAGCAGAATAGGTCAAATTTTCGCAGACATGTTACTATGAGAATCTGTGATCTTAGTTCCCGCAGAAATGTCAATATTTGATTTGTTGAATGTATAGTATTACCTCGTTCTTTCAAACGGGTATGCTATTACGACGTTGTTCTTGGTACCTTCGAACTAAAGTGGCTGTAAGCCAAAAGTATTCCTCTGACTAAAAGGGTGTTTACCCCCGCAACCCTAAGCTGCACTAGTACCAGACTGTCTCAGCTTAGTCTGAATGTCAAGACCTTTTCGCAATTTTATAGTTGATATTGAAAAGCTTAGAGAGAGAATGGCAATCTTCATTACACTGCTATTGTAACGGGGTGAGCCTGTTACATAATATTGTCATTAATAATAAATGACAATAAAGCAATATTATCTTAAGAGATAATACTATACAACATTACTTACCACAGTGTATTGTTGGAGTGACTCAAGGGTCTGCTCATTGGTTAATATAGACCATTATATCAACCCCACCAGTCGCTGCTAGACGCGCGCAATGGGTGGTGTGCAAGACGTCACCATACGTTGATGTAGATTAATAAAATGAAGTTAGTACTAAGAATTAGACAGAAGAAATAGGAATACGCTTTATCTTTTTCTGTATCTCAAAGAGTTCGTTTCCTTAGAAAGCCGACTCTTCCTCTTCCTCTGCGTACCGTGTACGTGAAGTCACGGGGCACCCGCCTACACTGTTGTCAGTGTAGGCGGGCTAGTACT
This sequence comes from Hyaloperonospora arabidopsidis Emoy2, assembly GCA_000173235.2. Taxonomy (NCBI): domain Eukaryota; phylum Oomycota; class Peronosporomycetes; order Peronosporales; family Peronosporaceae; genus Hyaloperonospora; species Hyaloperonospora arabidopsidis. The sequence continues at coordinate 321,219 of JH598194.1, forward strand.
GAAGCAGTACTAGCGACCGGTGCCCCGTTACAGCTATTCAACGAATTGCCAAAGTATTGTAAGTCGTTTGATAAGGGCGTTTAAGTCGAAAATGAGATAGGCCAGTTACAAACCGATAAAGAAAAAGAGCTAGTAAACCCAGAAATAGGGAGACGAAAACCAAGTAATTTCGTGGAGTCCGGAGGCAGACGAAATCCTGAGTGAGATCTAAGAAGTCGTTTTATAGTCGTGCTAAGCATGGGTGGACAAATTATAATCCAAGATGTCCGATGGAATCATCTTTATGGATCAGCATGTAAGGATTCAGAAGAGCGCAACGACTTACACATACCGCTATAAGATTAATTATTTTCATACCATCACTATGGGTACTAAAATCTTTTCAATCAAAAGCATCAACCTTTAGTTTTGGTTGCCGCCGATATATCTACCAATGACCATATTTCGCGCTCCATGATGCGAATTTAATTATGTTCTTAAAATAAGATGGCTATAGATGGCTTCATTAAGGAGATTGTAGAGCTTCCTAAGCAGTCACATTTTCAGTTGCGATGTTCCACTTCCAGGAAATGGAAGTTCTCACTTCCATTTCCTCGCGCTGGCTCCTACGACGGCCTCAATTCGATACGCTCTGCCGATGGAACGAAAAATAGTATTCTCGACAGAAGTCATGTAGGAGTAACTCTGCCTTTAGACTGCTTACCTTGCTATTTATGATGTAAAATGTAAGCGTACCTCATTACCATCCTCGCAATACTCGTGACTCATCTAATTGCGCTAACGACACATATTACAATATAGAAGAGCTTTTTTCAAATTTGGTCAATCTAGATAAATCTAAAAATCCCAAGAGAGAATCCCGTCACCTTCATATGGGACGTAACAAAGAATATGAGTACGTCACGAATACGATCATTACGAGACAAGAAAGTGCGACCTCAGGAGCTGACGTCGCTAGAATGAAGTTTAAGAGCTTTTGCGGTGTATCGGTGTAATACTAGCTTACATGGAGCATGCCTTAAAAAATTCTCGCGAAAAGAAACGTCTGGGGCGCTGATCAACCCATGGTCTAGCTGCTCACGATGATCGATAGTGATATCTTGCTTGAAGTATAGCGCATCTCCGGTAAATATCCTAAAAACGGCGCGTGTTTGAATTGTTCCTACCGTGAGGTTGGATTACTCCTGGTGACAGCTGACAACAGTGAAGATCTCGAAGAGGAGCTATGGAATCTGACCAAGCGTCGCGCCGAGACTTCACAAAGTTGATCGGCGCGTCTTTGACAGCTTGCAAAGATGTACGCTGAGATTCCGTAGGATGCACAAGCCATCTCAAAGCTTCAGCAACGTTGCTACTTGCGCTTCTCTGTGGCACTAAACTGGCAAGAGAATCTCCTGATTCGTGGAATCTCGTACGAAACTATTACTGAGATAACTATGTACTTCGGGCGCCTCGAAAGACTCTAGAAGAAGACTATTGGTGAACGATCAAATGTTCATGAAAGTCATGGTGAAAGAGGTCACGGTTGGCGCGACCTACAGCACCCGTTATTGATCGCAATGATAGGTCCTACAACACAACTCGCGTGAGCCGTGCCAACACTGCAAAGTGTCTCACACGACATGAAGAAAAACGACCGCCAACAAGACCTTAAAATTGGTGCTCATAAAACAAGCCAAACTCATACAACTCCAGCGAATGCTTTGTTCTCAAATTTAGTGTGAGGAGCACAAGCCTGCCAAAACAAAAACATTAGTTCCGAGCAAGGAGAGTTTTCCAAGATAAGAATACTATTCAAGCGATAGAAACACCGAGTTTAGGCTCGTCATATCGGTAACTGACAAAAACAGCTCCAAGCTAGCTCCTTTACGCATCAAAGGTCCAGCTAAAACACGCTACTTCATTCTCCATGCGCTACTCGTTAGCGATGCTTCACTCAGAGTACTAAACCAGAAGACTATGTAGGTTATTGCACACCATGGGCATCAACAAGTCACATCGACAACAAAGTCTCAGACTGTTAACGTCGAGGTCACCAGTGATGGCGTCACGATTGTCGAGTTCCGATTTGAGGCTCTCAAGACGTCGATTGTGGTCAACCACATATTTTAAATTCTTGCCCAGAGCCAAGATGCCATGGTGATAGGTCGCGACATCATTAGTGGATTGGGTATAGTGCTTAATGTCAAGAAAAAGTGGTTCAGTAGTATAGTCACTGTGCAAACCTAAACAATGGGGGCTTTCATCTATCGAGATGAAAGATCAAGAATTCTATGACAATAGACAGGAAATTGCTGAACCTTCGATACGTCCAGTATACCTCATGCCCGACACGGTATTAAAGTGTCTCGTCAACAAATATTTACATCTTCTCCATTACAAAGAATGCCTTCAGATGGTCACTTGGGGAGAAGTCAGCTCGACGATTAATTTCTGCCTATATCGGCTTAATAGAACCCCACCCAATAACGCAAAGCCCTATCCGGTACCACGGGTCCTTAAAAGCAAGCCTCGAGAACTGATCCAGCCCCTAATCCACATCGACATGATAGAGCAGATTACGATTCAAAAATGGCATCTCCAGCCTTCTTTCTGAAGAATCCCAACGGTTTACTACGTCTTCTGATTGAATTTCGCTGTCTTCAACCGGTACATGCAGCGCAGCTTTTACTATGTTGGACGCATTCTCGAGATCCTGTTAAATCTCGTAAGTTCCAAGTGTATCGCTACGTTCGATACAAATATAGGGTACCATGTGCGTTGTCTGGATACACCAAGCTTCGGGTACACGGCATTCTACCTACCATTCAGAACTTTCAATACAAGCGACTCTGATGGGAATTTCTATGGCACCTAAGAATGCCAAGCCTGAATGGAGGAGATCTTTAGTGGTCTTTATTTGCCGCCGTCTGACCAGACATTATTTTCGTTTACGCCAAGAGCGAAGAGATGCATCTCGACCACCCATATATCGTGTTCAAGAGACCAGATAAGTATGAAGTGACTCTCAACGGCTAGAAAATGCCACATAGTACTCTGTCGACTATCTCAGCTTTACGCTGGCTTCTACAGGGATTCATGCTCAGCCGAAAAAGGTTCAATGAGTTCAGCAAATCGCCATATTAAAACACAAGAGAGGAACTACAACTCTTCCTTGGGATGATCAACTACAACAGAGATATGGTTTCTATCAAGACTTCATTGTGTCAACCACTTCGCCAATCCACAAGCTCCAAAGCTCCGCTTGAATGATATGCAAGTGACACGGAAGCGTTTTACGCTCTACAAATCGGTTTGCTCAAGCAGTCCTGCTCGTGGTTCCCGACTTCGAGAACCGCTCTCCGTTGACGCCGATGGCAGCAAAGAGCAGAACGAAAAAAATTTATGAAGAAGGACCAAATTTTCGTGTTCTACTCCAGCAGCCTCACCAAGCACTAAGTAAACTACACGACAATGGAGCTTGGTCTTCTTTCATTGTCGACATGCTGTGAGAATTATCAACTATGCTGCTTGGTTTTCTTGTGGTTGTTCATACCGACCATAAAAATCTCATTTCCCGAAAGAAATCATCCTTCGTATCAAGAGCTAGAAGCTTCTGCTCGCGGAGTACCGTCTCTCTATGCACTACATTAATGGATTCAAGAATGTTGGTGCTTACGCGTTTTCATGAATGCGATTTGACGAAATGTACACGAAATCCTCTCCTCATTTGGCGGAGGAGATTTGTTTTCCCACCGATGATCCAGAATGTGTCATGCGTGGCCCTGTGCTTTGTGAACACCAATGTAAAGACGCCATGGTTCAGAATATTAAGACAGCTTGCGTTGAGGGTGCAGGAAAAGCCTCAACTACCAGCTTTTTCCACCACACCCGCGGTATGCTAGTCACGTATTATTTATCTTTAAAAGCGCGTCATCGTGCCCAATAGCCTGCGCGACAATTGAATTTGTTGTAATCACTGACGCTCAGTCACCCTGGTGTTGAGCGCCAGTACAAGACGATGCAACAAATGTGGTACTAGCTCGGTATGGAAGCCGCGAATATAAAGCGACAACGAGCTGTCTAGTTTGCAAAAAATCCAAGGTCTATGAAGGAAAACAAGAATATGTATCATTACCTCCATAAACATTCAAGACAGTGAATACTTTTGATACTGTATACGTCGATCTCATCGGCACTTACGAGGTTGGTTACTGTGAAATTATCATGATCGACCACGCTACGCGATGGCTGGATGTGTGGATCCAGCCAAATAAAACATCCGTGACCACGGCCGAGATCTTCGACCGTAATTGGCTGTGCCGCTACCCACGTCATGTTAAGGGTGCACACAACCAAGAAACACAGCTTATAGAGAAGTTCTCAGAAGTTGCTTAGAAGCTATAATATACAGGCTAAGTTGGTCACGAAAAAATAGCCTCAAGCCAACACAATTTGTGAACGCGTCGATCTTGAGGTTTTGACTGTCATTTGTTGCTACGATGGAGTCGACTAGTAGAAAAATATTCACTACGCTGAATTCGCCGTGCGAGATAGCAATCACAGATTATTCAATGTATCATAGTTCAGCTTCTCTTCGAACGACATACGATTACCTATCGGATCTATAATTCCAGCTTGAGGTAACTCTCGTAGCTTCGTTTTGACCCAATCCTCTCAGAGAATGATCGCAAGCATAGCAAGCGCCTCGAGCATTCATAAAATCCAGGCGACCACCTGATGCTACGAGTACCTTATAAGTTCCGTAATAAATTAAATGACGTGGCCACAGGGCCTTTTGTCATCCGCCAAGTCTATGACAGCTGGGCAGTCACTATCGAGAAGTACATATTAACCGAGCGCGTAAGCATCCGCCAACTTTCTTAATTTACTAATCCTCACAGATCATGGAGAGTATGACATGAGTAGTAGGCTGGATGACCTTCGAGAATACCAGAAGGTAAATGCAACTGAAACGTTTACACCAGAAGATGATTGTTTTTGAATTGTTTTCCTTCGATTGCACCAGAATAGCCTACCCTACATGTCGTAAATAATAAATATTCTCATAAGGACTTGAGCTCGACTGCTAGAAAAGGGCTGGGTCTGTCAGAAAATTGAGAACGAGAATGAAAAAGAGATGGACTAGACGACCAAGACAATCAACGGCTTCAACGTTGAGGGTTCCACCCCTACAAGCAATAATACCGAATTGATCAAGACGCTTATTGTAACTTGGCCTCCGATATTAAGCGTAGTCGCGAGGGGGGCAGATGTCTTGATGGACGATAGGCGCTGTAATGATATAGACGACCGACGGTATATTGAATTTTTGTATTATACTGACGTACCATATAAGATCGTGAGTTTATTGTCGTATACAAACGTACCAAATGGATAAAAAATAATTCTGGGAGATGTAAATAATCTGAATGAGCTCCTGACACGCTGTGTTTAGTTTATGATTAGGAAGAGGATGTACGCACATATGCAAACTGAACATTTTGACATTTTGACATTGTAGACGACGTCTACATGAAACGCCGAGGCGAACCTGTGACGACGCTGGAGCTGGTATACAAACTTTGTTCGTGAGAAAGAACGAGGGGTAATAGCAACAAGTGTGCAGTCGCTGACTAAAGTTTTGTGGCGTGTAAAATCGTGTTGTCGTACTGACAATTCAGGGCAAGCACAAGTTAGGGTGAATGCCGTCGTGCGTTGACCACTTGATGCTGACGTGTGACAGGAACTTCTTAAAAAGGGTAAGCGTAGTGAATTAAGTCATACATTCTCATAATTCTCTCATCTGCTCTGTACTGATTCGAGGTGATCAAGAAAGTTTGAAAAGGTTCAAGCATACGAAATAGTGCTCTTGATACTAATTAGTGTTATTTCCCTGATTCTCTTCCAGGCACTCATCGATTTTTTATGAAGTGTCGTCCAACGTCTTAGCAAGCTTTTAAAGGAACAAGTGAAGAAGATTGTGGGAAACTAGATGCCGGTTGATGAAAGCATCCCAGAAATTGCGTTAAGACGCTGCTGGAAGTGGTGTGTCGATGATACACATGAATCACGTATTCGTCGGCATGGAGAAGGAAAAAAACGACTTACATTTTTGAGCCAACTTACACAGCCTATGAGAAGGTGATCGAACTTAGTTTCAGTTCACCTTGCATCTGTAATTGGATAACGCTATCAATATAATTTGAAGGAGTGGTATTACTCAATCCACCATGGTATTGAATGGAATAGCAGTGGGTTCGCGATGTGTTAATACTACGGACGTGACGGGTTTCCCTTTTGTGTGTTTCACCATGAATGCAGTAAAAGACAACACGTTTGATATTTAATTTTGGGGATAATAAAAAGTGGCCCATTTAATCACGAAAAAAAATGCCCCAGATAGTTATAGAACCCACGTCCTAGAATACTCAAGATAACGTTGTACACATAGCAATTCACATCTTAACTCATTTCTCGATTTCCTTTGAATGGCGTGCTCAACTCCCTACCTGCAGGCGGGGCCGCGGGCGTGCTGCGCTCGCAGCCACCACCTGTGGGCGCAGACGGCACAGGGAAGATGTAAACGCGTCTTTGTATCGTCGGCCGCGGCCGTAAGTGTAGACAATCGGGGCTGATGGTTTTGTAATTGACGGTATTGTTTTTTCATCGTTTTTGTTATTGTTGTTTTTGTTTTTTAATATTGTATTTTTATTGTTGTTATTTTCTTTTTGTTGCTGCTATTTTATTGCTAGTGTTGTTGTTGCTGCTACTGATGCGGCTGCAGCCGTTGTTGTTTTATTGTAAGTAGTGTATGTTGCTTCTGTTGCTCGGATACTGCTGCTGCTAAAGTTGGTGATGTTGCTGCTACTGATGCGGCTGCAGCCGTTGTTGTTTTATTGTAAGTAGTGTATGTTGCTTCTGTTGCTCGGATACTGCTGCTGCTAAAGTTGGTGATGTTGCTGCTGATGTCATTGTTATTGCTACTGCTGATAGTGTTCTTAGTGTTACTACTGTTCTGTGGTGTTGTTGGTACTACAGTTCTGCTGTTATAGTTGTTTAGTTGTGGGATAAGAATAGTTTCCGGCTCGTACGCTATAGTTACTTTAGCTTTTTTAACCATTTAATAGACTATCTTGAATCCATTCTATCTTTTTAACTCTTATTTATTGATTCGAAGAGGCTTTACCAGTGCTGATGGCGACATTTCTGTGCTGTTGCATGGATTAGTCGGTAATGTTATAATTTTGCTCCAGATACAGCAAGCTGGAATTACAGAGTTCAAGTGGTAATGAAAAAACAAACGAGACAATCGATTTGGTCGACGTGTTAACACAATCCAGCATACATGTCATCGTTTAAAGAAATGAATACACATTGTACAAAAACGTACAAAACGGACTTCAATAAGAATTTGTCGGACTGTATCGGCCAGCACTTGGCATGCGGCCCTTTAACGATAATATATGGTGCCACACCACCAGATGCGTGGTTTCTATGTGCCACAAAACTACGTAACGTATACTTAAAAAGTAAATTGGTTGTAATTTGTAACGCTTCTGAATGTTTAAGGACCTACACACCCGCTAGATTCGACCTAAGTTTTATCTACGGCACCTAGCTTGCTCCCTTTTGCACGTTGCAAATATTTATTGACGTAATGTAGCGTTGATTCGCGAGCATAGCATAAGTTCACTCTGTCTCGATGAATATCCGCGTGATTGTAATCAAGGGCTCATCTGTATTAGAAAGGCAGACGTATTAGCATATTGCGTGTGAATATTGATTATAATATATCAAGCCTTTCATCGAAGCACAATGTCGGTATATGTGTACCATGTTAATAGACTATACTTGGACGTGGGGCATTTCTTATTTTCTCATTATCTGGGGCATTATTTTATTTTCTTAATTATCTAGGATATTTTTATTTTCGTGATTAAATGGGACATTTTTAGGGAATTGTTAAATGTACACCCATAAAATTACTGAATAGACGCCTTTAAACAAATTATTAATAATTGTTGTTAAAGGGGAAATAAAAAAATGCCCCATTTAATCACGAAAATAAAAAAATGCCCCAGATAATTAGAAAATAAAAATAATGCCCCACGTCCTTGTATACTTAAGTTAAAGTGGTACACATAAACCGTCATGGTGCTTCTATGAAGGAATGAACCTATTATAAACACCAATCACATGCATTATGCTGATACGTCTGACATGCTTTACCTCTTGAACTCTCGACGTCCAGCGTGCTGTCCTTGGAGTTTAAAACTATTAACAACACTAACAAATCCCTGCAACGGCACTGAAATGTCGCCATCAGCACTGGTAAAGCCTTCTAATTAGTAAATGAGAGTCTAACAGATAGAATGGATTCATCATATTCTATATAATGGGCAGATCTGCCAAAGTGACTATAGCGTACGAGTAGGAAGCGAATTCCTATCCCGCAACTGTAACAGCAGAACTGTAGTACCAACAAAAAAAGAACACTAACAGCAGTAGTAAGAGCAGCGGTAGCAAAAGAAGCAGTAGCAGCAGCAAAAACAGCAGCTACACCAGCACCAACAACAGCCACAGCAGCGACGACAATAATAATAACAATGACATCCGCATTACCACCATCACCAGCAGCAGCAGTAACACAAGCAACAGGAACATCATAAAAAACTTACAGCAACAACGGCTACAGCAACAACGGCTACAGCGCCAGCGGTAGCAGCAACAACGACATGAACAACTGAAACAAAAATAACAATAGTACCAATTATAACATTAGAAAATAATAATAACAATAACAAAACAATATCAAAAATAATACCATTAATAATATCAGCACCGATTGTCTACGTTTACGGCTGCGGCTGACGATACAAAGATGCGTTTACTTCTTTCCTGTGCCGTCCGCGCCCACAACTGGTGGCTGGGAGCGCAGCACGCCCGCGGTGGAACCCTACAGAGCGGGGGTCGAGCACAGCCATACAATGGGAATTTAAATATGACTGAGATTTTATGTGTACCACTTTAGCTTGAGTATACAAGGACGTGTGCATTTTTTTCATTTTCGTGATTAAATGGGGCATTTTTTATTTTTCAATTATCTGGGACATTTTTTATTTTCTCTATTGTTAGATGCACGCCCTTAATAAAAACAAGTTTTTCTCGTCAACGCTCGCGTATCAGGCGATAGTATTGTCTTCATGCCATGCGAACTCTTTAAATTAAATATGTAGCAGTATCCATCTTCCTCGTCTTATGCTGGAAGCTACTGGTGAGGAGAGAAGGTGATCTATGCCAACAAAAAAATAGGCTAACAATGAAAAAAAGGAGACAGTAAAAGAAGTCGAGACAATAAAGAATTTGGAGCCTTAAGCGGTGATAGTCTCTCTCGGGACACCCCGTCTTAGTATTCAGTTTCACAACGAGCGCTTGTTATTTGTTTGGACATCGTGGCGGGACGTGGTGTTCCGCCACGATTGAACTTCAACTAATACTTGCGCCTCCAGTAGATCTTGCGAGTGTAACGGTATACCCTTGATTGCAAGCAGAAACACCCACGGATGCACATAGATTATCTTAGGTGCCATGGGTCTGTTGTGGTGGGATGAGCATACACTTAGTTAAAATCAAGATTACTTGCGATCGGCTCTGCGATATTTTTATTCGTTTTACTCTTCTGACAGTAAATTTGAGCCGACGATCGGTCACGTTAGCTAACAAGGTGTTCATTTAACAATTTTTAGGACGTGCCTTTAACAATTCTCTGTTTTATTTTCCCTTAATTATTATGTTCTTGTGGTGGAGTGGGTTCTTAAAACTGCGTGTTGAGCTCCCAAAGCACTCACTGCGCCGGACTGCCGACTTACGGGAGGGGTACCCCGATTCCTCATATACACCTTGACTCACTTTGTGTACCCTTCAGCTAGAGGGTTGCACTCTTCGGTCGACTCGGACGGAGAGGAAGATGTTTCGGTCTTGATAGACGTAGACCTGGGCCCCAAGTGGATATGCTTCACTGGGTGGGCTGGTAGGTGGCCACTCGATCGATTCAGTTGAGAGTGGACTTATAACCAAGTTTTTCAGGTAGCTTATCGCTCCTGGCCTTTACTTTGCTCCCTGACCGTGTGGTAGGGAGACCGCTTCCATAGCGGGTCTTGAGTGGGGTGTTGCTACTCGACGAACCCACAGGCCAAATACCTCCTGGGGTTCTATCTTCACTTGAGTCTTGCCTCACAGCTGTCTTCGACGGGGGGCCAAAAATCTCCCTTCCCCGGAACAGGCGGGAAGACTTACCAAATCCCCTAACGCACGACGAAGTCGTGCCACGTGGATCGCAAATTGAGTAGTTTTTAATATCGTCCTATCCTTTAACTTCTTTACTCTATACTTGCCTTATGCTATGGCTCTTTATGTGACTGGTCAGGAGCAGCCGAATCTTGAAGGACCTTGGTCTACCAATGAGGAACCGAGGTCTACCCATGAGGGACCAAATTCTACCGATGAGGGACCGGGTCCACCTAAGAAGGACCGGGTTGGGTATACCCTTGGGGACCGGACCCACCAATGAGGGTCTGTAGTCATATTCTTTCAGTACCGCTTAACCAGTGCCCGGGAAACGGTCTTCTTCTTGATAGGTTCTGCGAGTACCTATTCTCTGAGGTTTCAACCACTTTCGTGACTCCTTCTCGCAAGCACTTTTACCTGAAGGTGGCCCGTTCTCCCTTCATCGAGATAGCCTCAGAGTCCAGTATTTTTCATAAGCCCTTCACCACAATCCCGAGTCTACCGATGAGGGAACGAGGTCTGCTCAATGAGGGACCGGGTCTACCGATGAAGAGCCGCGGTCTACCCCTATGAACGGGTCCTTTTAAATAGAGACCGTGGTCGCCATCCTTCGGTACCTTTTAAACGGTACACAGATAATGATCTCCCCACCGTTCGTCTGAAAACCCCGCTCGTCCCAAGTTCGTGTCTTCTCTGTGGTCCCCTTATCTCCGGTACCTCCGATTCACTGGACTGTAGGTCCACCACTTTTGAGAAGCACCTCACCACATTCTCAGCGGCGCGCAATCTTCCATATTTGATCTGTAGCCTTTCGCTGCATGGGCAATATGTACTTTCCATGCTCTGTCAAGCGATGTGAAAGTGGAAACAGCCATCGGTGCTAGCGGCATGGTGCAGGGTTCTCGTACACGTCGGTCGGTCATGTGAACTGTGTCATAGAGTTTTTACAAGGGAATTGTTATTTCCACCACACTTATACTATTTTCACCACACTATTAACGATTTCCACCACATCATAACTTTTTTTTGAATAGCTACAGGCGCACCTCATTACTTAAAACCATTACACGCTCTTGTGTGCGGGTATTAGTAGACTTTCGCAGCTGTAACATCGATAGAAAGTGTTAGAATTTGTCGAGATCCAGCTAATTCGTTTACTTTCTCACACATAGTTACCTGTCGCTGACTGGCTCGTGCGCTTTCGGTAGCCGACCTCGAGTTGCAGTCCAGAGGTCACACCATTTCCACATCATATTCGACATTTTTTGCTCCGAGAACGCCTCTCATCGCTTTTTCATCCGATACAAAACCTGGACGACAAGCTCAGCTGAAATTACGTACCCGTCAGCACCCGCCACACTAAAAGAGAGCGACAACGAGTAAAAGGATGAAGAGTGAGACAAGACTATGAATAGGAGAGGGGTGTATATAATGTGGAAGACACCCTTGGTGACGTGTTTGTTGGCCACAACGAGCGAAGGATTCATAAACTCAAGGTGTAGATCGTTACTGACTTTGTATACAAGTGCTAGGAAGACGCGTACGCGGAAAGACCCAGGGTGTATACATTACTGAAGACGTGACACCTGTAAATTCTAGTCCAGGAAGGTCTTCAAAGAAGTGTTTTAAAGAGTGAGTTTATCACCAACATTATCTGTCCTACCAACCACCACCCTGATTTCCGCAGCTGCTCCTCGCTCCTGCGCGATTGTAGCACGAGGTGTGCTCACCATCCGCCTCGTCTGTCACCTGCAGCACACCACAATATACAAAATGAAATCAATCCTGGACAACGGCTTTTCTTGATGGCTTGGGACCTGGCGGTTTTTAAGCCAGTAAAACACCGTTTTCTAACAACACCATATATAGCGGTGCTTAGTAGCCCACTGGATGCGCGTCTGACGGTCCAGTGTCTGCAGGAGGTTCAAGCGTTGCAAAAGATTGCGTTCTATCATCTTCTACCCGAGCGAGAGGACGATCAAAATCTTGCTATTCTGTACCAGAAGTTTGTGCGAGGCAGCAAGTCCAAGTGGTCTAAACAGATCGAGCTGCTTCCCGATACGTACTGCAATGCAAAAATACATTGACAGTAGGAACTGAAGGCACTGAAAGGCAGCGACTTGTTTGTTATTGCTCAGCAGATCGAACGGCAAGTCACGCACGACTATGAAAAATAAAAATCGTATAACCCAATATTTTTGAAACCATCAGAGGCGGGTTTTTGGCGAATTGAGAGTGCGCTGATACGAGGTCTTGGTTGATAGCGGGGGTGGCAGTGATGTGGTGGTGTGTTAGTGTGGCATGGCGTGGTGCGCCTGTAATTATCAAAACAAAAGCTATGGTGTGGTGGAATTGTAAAAAGTTTCGTGGAAATAACAGTTTCCTTTATACAAAATACGTCTTAAGAAAGATAATACAACAACAGCTATTTTTGCAACAATTATGAATTTTTTATGTGTGTTTTTTCGTTCTAAAGTTTGTTCAATATAAAAAGTTAAAATATTAATATTTTTTGTAAAAAAAGCATAACTAAAATTATAAATCATTTTTTAATATATTTATTAATTCTTTTTTTTTAATTATATTAAACATTTTTTTAGCTTTTTTTTAAGATTAATAATTTCAAAAAATTGAATATTTTTAGTAAGTATTTTTATATTATTATTTAAATAATATGAATTTAAAATAATTTACAATTTGATTATAAGATAAATTGTAATATCTCTTTAAATTTTTTTGTATATAGATATAGTTATAATTAAAAATATTTTCAAAATATTTTTTAAATGAGCAGTTACAACAACATTATATAAATGATGATTTCCCATAAAAATTTGATTACCAGGTTGTGCTAATTCAATTCTAATTAAAAGTGATAAAGTTGTACCTACAACACCCGCAAATGCACTAAAAATTAAATATAAAGTTCCAATATCTTTAATAAAGAAAGAGCATCGGGGGGGGGCCCTGGGGGTCGCGCCTGTGAACGCGCGGGAGGTGTGTGGGGGAGGGTTGCGGGGGTGGTAGGG
>JH598194.1:334526-412717 GCA_000173235.2 Hyaloperonospora arabidopsidis Emoy2
GTGTAAAAATCTATAACAGAACACGAGATCATCCAAACAGACAACCATGTTTTTATAAGTATGGAATTACATGCGAGGGTCGTAGGATCTCCTCTATCATGGTAGGAGCAGAGATGAGTTACGGCGGCGGATATAGCCACGGAAAAGTGCGCGCAGCGCAATGGGCCCGTCGTGGGGTCACCTCCTATTCTTTGGCGTTACAGGGGGTGGGCGAATTGGATACGCTATCCAATTCTGATAATTCACATGCAGTGCTCCCTTCGATGGGTCTCCCCCCGTTATGCAAGTACTGCCCCTATTTTCTTGATAGGCGGCCGCTGAGGCTGTTTCAGGGGTGGCGGGTGGGCGCGGTCCGCTTCAAGCAGGCGGGCCGGGAGCATAACGATGCTCTTTCTTTATTTTTTGCAGTATTTGGTATATTTTTTATTTCCCCAAACTTTGTAATGCAATATTAGCCTATTTTCGATTAAAATTGACCCCATTTGGGTGAATTTTCGACTTGTTGTGTCCAACCCATTCTGTGTAATGTCTCAAATTCGAATTTACTTAGCCATAACACCAGCTCCCTCACAATCGACATTCGACGACAATCAAAGTCGTCGAGATCCGATATGCAAGACCTGCCAGCCGACTTTAGTGCTACATCTCTATAATGGCATATCCGACAAATACTACATAGTTTCTGGCTGCTAGCTACGACATAAACGACTGATTTCGAAACGAACCTAAGCGAGGAAATGACACACATTGCCACCACTGACCACCCTTCTTCAGCTCAAAGCCAATTGCAGCTCAAGTCTTTCCAGCAGTATTACGGAAAGCACGTATCAAACGAATATCCTGGCTTACACCCCTCGATATTTATTTCTGATACAGCACGCACAGAAATCGTCAACAGCACACCCTTTCAAACTTCGGAGCCGCAGTTATTCTCGAACACTTTTTGACAGACTTCTGTATGATTTTGACGTGCCAGCGTGCAGGCTTTCTGGTCAGCTCTCGAAAGCTGGACACGAAGCTCCACTTGGATTGAGCTGCTGTCGTTCGCATTTGAAGAAGCCCACAATGTAAGCACTGCCAATGTATGTTCAACAAAGAGCTTGCGGTCAGTGTCAAGCCAACAGGTGTGCTTGGGGTGGGTGACAAGGTTAAGAATTGGATTATCAATTAGTTCTAAAGGATCGTCGTCGTACAAGCGATTCGAACAACATCTTGACACTACGCTGAGCGATACTACAGTAGTAGACCTACCACACAGAATAGGAAAAGGCTCTGTATCCTGACGCTGTGCAGACGCTTCTGATGCTTCTACCTGACGCTACCGCGCTGTTTCTACAGATTTTCGTACCCCCATTAGCTCCTAGAATCGGCTTTAGAAGGACGTGTGTTGATCGACATGTAGCCAGCCAATCCACAGACCGCAGTGAGAGCGGCGACAGGAAGGCCGCCACTTTCTTGCATCGCATCGTACAATCGAACAGCAAGCGCAGGCGCTGCGTGATAGTCGTCGACAAGTTGAAGCTCAAGCAGCAGTGACTTTGCGTCATGGCTCTGATTTTACGGTTCGAAGCCGCGTCACAATCGCGCACTTCGGAGCGTTCGTCGCCTGCCAGTCATTCGATTTGTAACCAATCACCGAGCTCCGCCGTCGAAATCGCCAATGACTACAAAGCTGTAGTGTAGGCACACCAGGGCCGACGTCATGATGTCATCGGGTGAGTTCGTCGGCCTCGCGATATACAAAAGCCAAGTGAATCAACAATCGGAGTCGACCTCCTCCCTCCCACTCTGAGTTGCATCAAACCCACGAAAACCTTTTGGACATCGCATTTGAGCTTTTGCGGCGTCTGTCCCAGTCCATTTCGGCCCCAAAGCCCGTCCGACTCCTAAGTGCACCATGTCAGCCAAAGCGATCCGAGAGTTCGACGGCAAGCGCATCCTGTCCACGAACCTCCCGTCGTTCAACCTCAACAAGCGCTTCGCACAGGTGGCCGTGACCAAGAGCTTCATCGGCCAGAGTCGCGAGGCCTTTTTCCTCGCAGTCGAGGCCACAAGTCCGTGGCTCACGACGCTGGGCGAGACGACGCTTGTGGTTAAGCCTGACCAGCTCATCAAGCGTCGAGGGAAGGCGAATCTGCTGCTGCTGAACGCCACGTGGACGGAGGTGCAGGACTGGATCTGGCACCGCATCAACCAGCCCGTGCAGGTGGAGAGCGTCACGGGCGTCTTGACGCACTTTATTGTCGAGCCCTTCGTCAAACACTCGGGCTCGGACGAGCACTACGTGTGCATCGTCTCGAATCGGGACGGAGAGGAGATTCTGTTCCATCACGAAGGCGGCGTCGACGTTGGCGACGTGGACGCGAAAGCGAAGCGGCTGCAGGTCGGCATTGAGTCGGTGCTGTCCGAGGACGAGGTCACGGCTGCGCTCTTGTCGTCGATGGAAGACGCCCGGAAACCCATTCTGGCCATGTTTCTAGTGGACATGCTGGCCAAGTTCCGGGACCTGCACTTTGTGTATATGGAGATTAACCCCATTGTGCTGGTGGACGACCAGCTTTTTGTACTGGACATGGCTGCAAAGCTCGATGAGACCGCCAACTTTCTAGTAGGAGATCAGTGGGGATCGATTGAGTTTCCCCCGGCTTTTGGGCGTGCGAAGTTCCCCGAGGAGGAGTTTATCCAGGACTTGGACTCCAAGACGGGCGCTTCGCTCAAGCTCACGATCCTGAACCACACGGGTCGCATTTGGACCATGGTGGCTGGTGGAGGAGCTTCGGTCGTGTACGCGGACACGATCGCGGACCTTGGCTATGGCCATGAACTGGCCAATTACGGCGAGTACTCGGGCGCTCCGAGCGAGACGCACACGTACAACTACGCCAAGACGATTCTGGACCTGATGACGCGCAACTTTGACGAGCGGGGAAAGGTTTTGATCATTGGTGGTGGGATTGCCAACTTCACGGACGTTGCACTGACGTTCAAAGGCATTATTCGCGCTATCACGGAGTACCAGCAAAAGCTCAGGGACAACAAGGTGCACATTTGGGTGCGTCGTGGTGGTCCCAATTACCAGGAAGGTCTAGGTATCATGCGGGACGTTGGTGAGGCTACCGGCGTTCCTATTGAAGTGTTTGGCCCCGAGACGCACATTACGGCTGTTGTTCCAATGGCCCTTGGGCTCGCTGAAAACGTTCCGGCGGTCGCGGCGCAGCCTGCTCCTGCCAAGACTGCTGGTGACAGTAAATCGAACGAGGTTAAGCCATCTGTGGATGATAATAGCGGTGTGAATAGTGATAACGAGGAAAGCGGATCTGCTGAAGGGCTGGAGAGCAAGGGAGTTGCAACTGCGCAGCCTCCATTGGTAATCCAGGATGAAGGCATTGTGCGCATGGACGACAAGACGCGTTGTATCGTCTACGGGCTGCAGCAGCGTGCCGTGCAGGGTATGCTCGATTTTGACTACCTGTGTAAGCGCAAGACCCCGAGTGTGGCAGCCCTCGTCTTCCCGTTCTCACCCAACCACTACCTGAAGTTCTACTGGGGTACTTCAGAGCGTCTGATTCCCGTCTTCCAAAAGCTGTCTGATGCTGTCAAGAAGTATCCGGACGTGAGCGTGCTGATCAACTTTTCATCATTTCGGTCTGTGTACCAGTCGACGATGGAGGGATTTGAGCACAGCGACACCATCAAGACACACGCGATCATTGCCGAGGGTGTTCCAGAGCAGCAGTCGCGTTTGATTGCGAAGAAGGCTCGTGAACTGAACGTGGGTCTTATCGGTCCTGCCACGGTTGGTGGCATCAAGCCTGGCTGTCTGCGTATCGGTAACACAGGTGGTATGCTGGACAACATTGTGCAGTCAAAGTTGTACCGTCCTGGCAGTGTGGCATACGTGTCCAAATCAGGTGGTATGTCTAACGAGCTGAACAACATTGTCTCGCAGACAACGGATGGTGTGTACGAAGGTGTGGCCATTGGCGGTGACAAGTACCCGGGCTCCACGTTCATCCAGCACCTGCTGCGCTATGAGGCGAACCCGGAGGTCAAGATGATGGTTCTTCTTGGTGAAGTCGGTGGCACTGACGAGTTTGCTGTTTGCCGTGCCATACAATCGGGTGCCATCAAGAAACCGGTGATCGCCTGGTGCATTGGTACGTGTGCGAAGATCTTTCCGTTTGAGGTGCAGTTCGGTCACGCCGGTGCTTGCGCTACGGGTGAGTCCGAGACTGCTTCGGCTAAGAACGCTGCTCTGGCTGCTGCGGGCGCTATCGTTCCAAAAAACTTTGATCAGTTCGGCAGCGCGATTCGCAAGCAATTTGACTCGATGGTCGCGTCGGGTGTGATCGTGCCGCGTCCGGAGGTTCCGGTCCCTAAGGTTCCTATGGATTATGCCTGGGCGAAAAACCTCGGCCTCATTCGTAAACCGGCGAACTTTATCTCGTCCATTTCGGATGACCGTGGCGAAGAACTGCGGTATGCTGGGACTCCCATCTCGAAGGTGTTTGAGCAAGACATGGGCGTTGGCGGCGTGATCGGTCTTCTGTGGTTCAAGCGCAACCTGCCGCCCTATGCCTCAAAGTTCATTGAGATGGTACTTATGGTTACGGCTGACCACGGCCCAGCTGTGTCGGGTGCCCACAACACGATCGTCACGGCCCGCGCCGGCAAGGATCTGATCTCTTCGCTGATTTCGGGTCTAGTGACGATTGGTCCCCGCTTCGGTGGTGCTTTGGACAAGGCTGCCGAAATGTTTGCGAGCGCGCACGACTCGGGTATGTCCGCAGCTGATTTTGTGAGTGAAATGCGCAAGCAGAACAAGCTAATTATGGGCATTGGCCACCGCATCAAGTCGTTGTCGAACCCGGACAAGCGAGTTACGATCATCAAGGACTTTGCCAAGGCGAACTTCCCTGCCACTGATGTGCTGGACTTTGCATTGAAGGTGGAGCAGGTGACCACGAAGAAGCGCAGCAATCTTATTCTGAACGTGGACGGTTGTATCGCAGTCTGCTTTGTGGATTTGCTGCGCAACTGTGGTGTATTCACGCTCGAGGAGGCCAACGAGCAGATTGAGAACGGCTGCCTCAACGGGCTGTTTGTGCTCGGTCGTAGTATTGGTTTTATCGGCCATTTCCTCGACCAGAAGCGTCTCAAGCAGCCGCTCTATCGCCATCCGTGGGACGACATTTCGTACCTGAACGAGGAGCTCTAGATACGAGTATATTAACTCGTGTATTACGCGTCAAAGTGGACGCTAAGCAGTAACTTCTGACATGTGTGTTCTTATGGTATGAATCGTTTCGTGGCTCGTGTTTGATGAAGTAGGTAGCGCTACCACTTTATGCGCACCAATGCGTCTGGTATCGCTAATTTAGCTTCAAGTCTCAGCTTATGCTGCATGCCTTCGAATTGTTTCAGAAATGACCATTGTAGTCCAAAAAGAGGGAAATGTCGGACTGGAAACGTATTTGGACCAAGGAGAGCTAGAACAATACCACGTGTCTCGCTAATGATCGTCTACAAAGCTAATGTCTTACGAGATCAAACACAAATTGCTATCGTTACTCATGAATTGAGAGCCCTGAAAGCTTTCCATCTCAATCTTAAACATTTGTAGGATCAGATCCAGCTACAAACACGATGTACGTGGAATAGTATCGTGACTATTACAAAATAGTTTTGTAGTCAATGAAAGGCCTCGCTAATGTATAAAGCTGCCCTGTGAGCTTTAACCAAGATATTGCGTGACCGTGTTTGCCCTTGGGTCACGCCAGCATAACAAGAAAACTGAAGACGTTCTTCTACCAGGACTTTTTCTTTCGTGTAAAACCAAATGTCATGTAGCATTTTTTTAGTCTGTCGTCGGTGCAACCAGCTCCGATTCTAGCATATCCCTTCGTCGCATTAAAGTATAAAAAGACCTGCAAGCTTAAACATCCAATACATGTACCCTCGCGTTCATCGTTCAGTGCATGAGTTACAAACGTCTAGTAACAGCCTGACAGTCAAAATGCATAATACCCATCGGGTTGGGATTCTGTACAAAAGTGTCATAAATATCGAGCGATTGATCTAAGCGGAGGTTTAACAGTCGCCGGATGCATTTAGTTTCGACATCGTGCTTAGCCCCTTTGTACACCTAGCTTGAACTTGTTCGAGGCCAAGTGAAACGAGTGGCACGGAAGGGTGCGAGACAATAGTAGATATCGATCGTTTGACAATCCCTTACAAAGATGAGGTCGTGGATCAACGCATATCTGCGTAGAAGAGAATGCTTACTACATGCAAGTTTTTGATGATAAGTCTTGCTCGTGAGAAGCAACTGGAATGGCTAAGTGGGTCGGTATTTTTGTACAGGTGACAGACGCTGTCGGCAGATCAGGGTCGTAGACACACTCACCCTTCCACTGATGCTGACATCTACAGTGCTCCACGTGATGTTTTGTTTTCTACGGAATCTCCACCGAACGAATGACGCAGCATCAGTCGCGAATTTCGCTGTGATTTCAACTTCCCATTCAGCCCATCAATGAACAAGATGTGACAACTCGGATTTTGCTAATCCTAAAGCAGCAAGCATCTTTCTTGACAGGTCATCATGGCTACGTAGTGCCGTATGCGTGTAGGTAGACCGTTATGATGATGGTAGTGTGTGAATCGCACCACTAAAATACTGCGTGACGATAGGTTAACCTGATACACATTGTGACTGATCATATACGAAGCATGATTTGCCCTATCAGCAAGAACAACGTTGCGCTCAATCATAGCAAATATGTATTCACACCATATCTCGACTGCATACTAGAGACGTCTTTCAATAACCTTGTCATATCCCATCCACACAACTCGAAAACAACACTTCCCAGATTTACGCGATAATGGCAGAAAACGAGACCGATGCTCCTTCCCGTCGTGCTATTCGACGCCTCGATAAACGAGCTCCGCCCTCTTTGCGTCTCCTGCTGCGACTCTTCTCAGCGCTGGAGTTTGGACTGGGCACGTTGATGTTGTACCAACACACGCCCGATTTCGCCGCCGTCAAACGCGCTGTCGAGAGCTCGTGTCAGCTCAGTTTTAACCCTGTGCATTTGCAGCAAATACTCTATCTCCTGCCGGGTGCTTATGAACTAAAGTGGAAAAGAAACACGTGCACTGCTCGCCGTCAAGCACAAGAAGAAGGTGGCGACTCGCTCCTGGCCCAGCATCAGCGACTACAACACCAGAAGCCAGTACTAACATTACGGAAGCAGCAATTGCCACCTCCCAATACTGACTGCGAGAGTCTTCAGGCTCGTATCGCACTTTTTGTCAGAAAAGTCAATGCCTTTTTGGAGGGACATGTGAACGCTATTCAAAATGAGTTTCCAGACATGACCGACGATGAGATCAAAAATGCGTTGAAACTTGTAGAGATCGAGAAAGCTCCACTGCCTAAAATGCCAGTGGAGATAGAAAACGAAGGAATTCCTAAAACGACGTTGCTAGCTCTTAACGGCAACAAGGAGCACCCAATCGCTGCGACATGCAGTAAAGCCGGTGGGAAGATGGCGGAGGAGCTGGCAAAGCCCGTGCCACAGGACTTACAGTCACTACCGCAGTGGCTCATTGACAAGGTCCGTGAAAAGGAGGTGGGGCACAAGGCTGGAGTAGAAGAAGATGCCAAGACTATGAAGAAGCGGCTCTTGTTGACACTGCCACAGCTCAGCGACCAGTTGCAGTCGCTAGTGATGGTAACGAGGAAGTCTAGTTTCTCCAAGGTGTTTGTTCTGCGCAAACTGGCGGCACGGGCTCCGATCAAGGGCAAAGTCGAGCACCAGCTATACCTGCTGGAGTCGCTGGTACCGGAATGGCTGACGGTGGTGCTTGTTGACGGCAACGAGTACATAAAGGTTTCGACTAGCTGCAAGTACAACGCTATCAAGGCCTCACTTCGTCGTGCGATATCCATTCAAGTCTAATCAAGATGAATCGAGCAAAGCACTAGCTAATTGCATTCGTTCTCCATCTTGATCCATGACACGGTACTACGTTTGTATCAAGTCTCGGTTGCCCTAAACTGGCAATTTTTAGAATTTCGATGCAAAATTTGCTGGCAGGTAAACGGGTGGGCAAGTCTAAGCGTTAACACAGTGGTAGTCAAGATCTTCGTTTGTAAAAAGTTCAAGCGAGACGACAGAAAAGGCGCTACGAACCTGGCAACAGCTCTGAACCGCGTACTTACTGTAGCATAAATGGCTTGACATCGCTCTTGGTCGTGTTGAAACGGATGGAGGCTTGCTGACCAAGAAATAAACTATTGTGTGTTACAAGCATGGAGCTGTAGAACTACGTAGACAAGTGATACAGGGCGTTGCTTCCACGATATCAGCTGCATGGAAATGCATAAGTCTTCAGCAACTTCCGCGATTGTGTCGCTATAACCAGCTCATGATTAAGGAGAAATGAGACGAGCGTTGGCCATTTTTTTAAGCTGAACGTATTCTGTATGTTTATCACCATGAAATACTTTGGTCTACTGTCGACCGCTCATCTCCCTTTAGTTACGTGGCGGTAGCTTTGCAAGAAGATTCTGCCATTTCGATGCATTCCATAGCTAAATTACTTGATCCCATCCATTGGATCAACGTTCCTGTTCTTGTGTATGACCTGCAGCTGATACAGCTCTTCGAAAGGTGCCGTGAGGGCTGCATGTATGACTTAAAAATCGAGCCGAGGACCGCCATCTTTGATCGTGGACTTCCATCACCTGATAATCCAGATATGGTAAATACATTGGCGTATGTTTGCTCAAGAAGTGTATACGGGGCACTTGTCATCGCGTCTTTTTCCCTTCATCATCTCACAAACAAGCAATCAGCAGAAATGATACGCAATGGATCGAGTTCGAACCATTTATGCATCCAACAAGTACTACAAGAACAATTGCCATCAATTCTCGTATGCAAGTTCGGTTCCAAAAAGCAGGTACTGTCTGCTTACCATATAAGGACACGATTGGTACAGCGAGTCGGTATTGGCTTTACAGTGTCCAAACCAAGGACAAAACATTAGTCTAACCGTTCAACGAGACCCTTCTTTAAATTTCACGGTGGGCTAGGTGCACGAATTAGTATAAAATATGAGATGGCTAGCAAAATGGCGACGGTAGAAATAATGCTGAAAATGATGTGTTTACGCATAAATGTACAATTTGCTTAATACATTGATACGGGCGATCCGGTCAGTTAAGTGTGGGCTTAGGTCATTCGTGTGTGGAGACGTCTTCGATTAGTTGCAGGTCCAAAGTTCACTGTGGACAATCAATTGTAAACTGACACCCCTAGTTTGTTGTATGCGACTGACCAGAGCTTCGTCTTCGCGAAGCTGCTTTCTTCTCGGAAAAAATATTTCATCGTATTGGCGATGTGAAAACACTCCAACTCGGGGTGTGAGACATAATATATGAAGACATGACTGGCAGCATCAGCGTTCGCGAACTAAGGACCCTGACAAAGATTCCAATTCGAATACACTACTCTCTCCACAGCCATCTATGTATGTTTCGATTCAGAGCCCTTTCCAACTAAAGGGATGTGAGTTCGTTAACTCACTGGCTGCGTAGCCGCGTAGATGGTTGTTTCGCTGATTGTCTTAAAGTACCACCTTCCGTGCATCAAAGTAAGACGAGTCTTTGCCGACTTCAAGCTAACTGTTTAAAACAGAATATAGGATCCTTCGCTATAGCATTTGATACTTGTTCATATTCCTGGCGCGCTCCAAGAGCACTGTAATCTCGACCAGCTCTCTTCCTGTGAAAAAAGAGGTCACACTGAGCAGATTATATACTACGAGGGCACAGAATAGCACGCTTGTCGGTATAGGCGGTCTCATCTGCTTTCTCTGTGTCGCTTTACAACTCATCTGGGTATGTGATCGCGACGACTTCCTCGATCTCCCAGTTCGCATCTAGTAAGTCATCGAGGTCAGGGTGGAAGACAATGATGATGATTTCTAGTGCATCGACGACCTCTGGTGCGTGGCCGATTTTACCTCAGTTGGACCCAACTAGTAGCGCTATCGAATGAGCTGGTAGGATGCCGGTGTAACGCTACCGGCTTCGGATCTTTTTTTTGTGTCCTGCTACGTATATTACATGTGACATTGGTTGGCGTATGGGCGGCCTTCTTCGTAATGGCTTATTGAACCTTGAGCTGGTCATTAATTCATCTATGTTGCTTTTGTCGTTGGACTTGAAGCTTCAAGTAAAACCGGTGTCCGAGGGCTGCACGCATATATTCTTGCTGAGCGTAAAGCAGTCACGCAAATTTGCGAGCCAAATGATGACGTGCGACGTTGCGCTGTCGATCAGCAATCGAACTTACATCGATGAATGCGCAGGCAGAATCAGCGTAGTCACCCTTAGGAATACGACGCACGCCATGAAGAGTTTGTTGTAGTCATACAGGATGCCGAGCCGGTTTCTTTTCACGTGTTCTGATCGTGGTGATGCTCACAGGTGTCACGTCCTCCTCGCCTGTCATATCACAGCAAAAAAACAAGAGTTCAAGCTGTTTCCGTCTTTATGCCAAGTACAATTCACGTAGCGAGCATTGAGTCAGGCTGCACTCGCTTAAGAATTCGTGTGTCGGCCAAATCGACACATCGTTCAGCTTGTATCCAGCTATGATACTCTGGAGCTCACTATGCTTGGTGCAACGGCGATGAGATCAATCGAGTCGAACTCAGTGGAAGATTGGCGCCGCAGTTGGTCATAGCAGCGAATTTTGAGCCCAACAAAGCGACAGCTTTCGGGTGGATGAGCTTATATGCCTTCGCCCGAAACAGCTCAATCACTTTACAAAGCAGATGTTTCGTGCGCGTCACAGACTGAAGCAAGCGTGCTTCCATGCCGGAGTAAAGAAGCTTCTTATATTAGCGTCTGGCACTCATGTTGGTAGCGCTATCAGCAAAAATACAGACATGATACGGGTGATGGTCGAGCGCTCGACGGGCTTTCCGAACTCGGAGAATGTCCGCGATCATGTTATCGTGCCATAGATATCGGTAGGCTTTGGCGTACTTGGTGATCTCATACTTCTAAATGTAAGCACGGTGTGCGCTTTGGAGAAGACCGTCCAGATCCGAAAAAGCACTCTGTGGTGCTATCCAACTGTCATTAAGACTTCTAGAACCTCCTTCTGCTAATTCACAGTCCTCTTGCACTTGAAAACTGTAGGGTCCAGATCCGTGCAGTAGGACAGAGTTCGTATATCGTAATCACCTATGTCGAATATCTTATACGACTGTACTACCTCCGCAAAGTACAAGGTCCGAGGGCGGCATTCTTCACATCACCCTCACATTTACAGGCCGATTATATCGATGTTTTTCCTCGAAATGCCAACAGTCGAATCATCTCTTTACGACAAATGCAAACTGTAATTTATCGACACTGCTCTTTACGTCGATTTTCTAAATCACGCAGTCGCGTGATTTAGACAGTTGCAGCTCTATCCCCAATCTCTTGGGCTTCTGCGCATTCCCTCCGTTGATCTAGATATTCCCACCGCAATGGCTTGCGCTTCAATGACCATTTAATGAGGTGCATAGTGCTCTTTGTCCTGATGCGATCCGAGTCGTCTGTTTCTGTGAAGCTTATATCCAGTGTTGATCACTTGTCGTGATAGCCATGGTGGTCGTGGTCTTGTTAAGTCCCTGGAGTATCGATGCGTCGAAGTGTTAACTATAACTATGTCTCCGAACTCATCGTCGATACGGTACATAGCTATAAGCCGAGAGGTACGTTGTGTAATTGTAACTATCACACATTGATTGAAAAGCTAAGTCAACTGTTAAGTCTTCAAGCGTTGCCGCGTCTATCAGGTTGGATGCCAGCAAAGCGATCCCAAATGACGAGAGCAGTCTGAGTCGACCTTGATTTTGCAATGTGACATCTAAGCTGGTCAATGCTACGATGCAGGGATTAGAGAACAGGAGTATTATAAATCCCTTGTAGGCGGAGCCTGCCGGCTGGTAAAAAGTATGAGGAAGAGATGTGAGGTGGGGCAGCGAAGAAGAAGTCAAGATTGTAAATACATTACTATCTTGGCATACATTGGCTACTGTATATCGACTAAGCGAACTCAGTGAAGCAACTGAGAACAATGTTGCACATTAATAGCAGCAGGAACAATGTCGTAACGAAGAGAATCTTGTCATACAGTGATAACTCTTTGAGGTGTAGCGGCGGCTACGTTTAGTACTTCAACATCTAAGGCCTGATGTGTTGTAACAGCTTGCAGAAGGTCGACCTTGATCCAGGTCTAGGCTGACTATTGAAAAGGATGCAAAGGCCGACTACCACCGATATGTCAGCAGTAGCACTACATAGCAATTCGGGGCGCAGTTCTGTTGCCGTCGAGCAACCGTTGACGTATCCTCTCCGCTAGTCGACTCATAGGAAAAACTTGCTGTCTCGACTGCTAGCTCAATTGCGACAGTGTGGTCCCTGTATCGATAGCGTGAAAAGTCGTATCTAATACAGAGGAAATAGCACTGTACGATCGCGGTGCAAATATGAACAACGTGCGAGGGCGCGAGATCCATAGCATAGCAAAGCTAAGTGTGAACGATTTACGCGTACCAAAGACATGCGGACCACTCTAGTACGCTAAGATTAGGCTAAACATACCCAAAAGTACGATTGACTAGACAGCTGTGCTTGCCGGCGCATGCGTTATTGTGATCACTCCCATATGATGGTGTACTTACGATTGCATCTTAGATACTTCAGACGTCAAAGCTGATCAAATCGTGATACGTAATTTCCGGTTTCCATACACAATCGTTTTCGTTCCACACACATGATGTTGCCGAACTGCTACAAGAACACGAATGATGAAGAACTTGCAATATCAAGACTATCACATTGCCGATGATTCACAGGTGAAGTGTAATGTCAAGATGCGGCCAAGCCTTTCCACCGTACGAGTCCGATGAATCGACCGATAGCCATTACCAATACCTGGCACTCTAAGCCACTTCCCCAAAAGTCATCAACAATTACAGTCGTTTCGATAATGCAACCTTCTGCATCTAACATCTTCCGAGCGATCGGTTCATCCACAGCGATCCTGGGGCAAAGCGGTACTCGAGCATCTTCGATTTCGTGTCGTTCGTGCTAATCGCTAACATGTCTGGCTGCAATTCCTGGCATGCAAAAGAAGCTTTCCAGACCAACTCGTTACTTCTATAGTCAGCCCCCCAAGCATCCCTGGCGGTCGGGTTGCATCATGTCTTTCGTAAATATAATCACGGTGCGCTCAGACAAGTGGTAGCGTCGCTACAGTCGTGATTCGCTTCCTGTAACTGACTTCGTTGTCCAGTCGACTGCTCTTCATGTCAATAAAATATAAGTAATAACAGGCACACCATGTTACAAACGCACGTACGTGGTCCAAGCAAAGCCGATCGGAGAGGTCAAATGTCAGTCTGTACTCTCGGCACGACCGCAACCAGTCGCAATATTGATACGACTGTACCATGCGAGTCCATCTTTCTGCGATAAAGTATACATCCGATTTACATGTGATGGTTGATCCACTATACGGGCTATAGCGTTACTATCGTGTGCCTATGACTCATCCTGACTCAAGCGGCGACGTCAAAACTTCGACCATTTTGCCAATATTTTTGACGTGCTGGCACTTTAAGGGCCGGTGTCCAACCCTGGCACTTGA
Source organism: Hyaloperonospora arabidopsidis Emoy2 (assembly GCA_000173235.2). Classification (NCBI taxonomy): domain Eukaryota; phylum Oomycota; class Peronosporomycetes; order Peronosporales; family Peronosporaceae; genus Hyaloperonospora; species Hyaloperonospora arabidopsidis. The sequence goes on from JH598194.1 coordinate 348,254, forward strand.
CTTGTGATTTGTATCGCGATGTCCAGTGGCTGGAAACAACCTCAGAGGGAGGCACTTGAACTCGCCATCCAAAGCTCATTTGAAATTCGGCGTTCCTCAATCTCTCCCAACGCCATGAAAGTCGTTGTCGTGGGCTCTGGCATTGGCGGCATCTCCGCTGCGTTCCACTTGGCCAGAGATGGCCATGAAGTGGTGCTTCTCGAGAAGAACGCAGCGATTGGGGGCCACACGCACGAACTGGAGATCGATGGCGAGATGGTCGATATCGGCTTTATGATGTTCGGGGACTCGAACCCCAACATCAAAGAATGGTTCAAATTCCTCGGGGTCACGCAACCCGATGGCACCACTAGGAAGCGCATCCCCATGAGTCTCACCGTCACTTCAGACGTAAAGGGGGACCTGCAGTTCTCGTCCCGCGCCCCCTTCCACGGGGGTATCCTCAACTACTTTGACCGCCGCATCTGGTGCGTGCTCATCGATATCTATAAATTCACTATGGACCTGATGCAAATGCCTGTAAAGGAGGCCATGACAACCCGGGAATGGGCTGCTAAAGGTCGGTACTCGAACGAGTTCATCCGCCACTACTTTTTCGCTTTCGTGTCGATCCTCTGGACAGTGCCAAAGGACGACGTGCTTGACCTGCCCGTGACGCAATTCCTGCGCTGTTTAAAGACACACTCCAATTCACTCTATATCCCATTGTGGCAGGTGATTCTCGGAGCCCTGGGCCGTCGCACGGATCGGCCCAAACACCTTTGGTGGTATCTTGGCTCGGGTTACATTGACCCCTTTCTCAAGGTGTTTACCCAAGAGTATAATGGTACTGTTCGCTACAATGCGACGGTCAACCAGGTTGAAAGAGGTGGCAAGGCTGTGGTACTTGAAGATGGCGAGCGCATTGAATGCGACCACGTTGTACTCGCTACGCACGCTGATGAGAGTGCGGAGCTTCTTTGGTGGAGTGACGAGGCGTACCGCTCACTGATGCGGTTCCACTTCCACAAGAGCATGATTTACGTCCATCGCGATCCAGTCATGCTGCCGCCCTCGAACAAGGTCTGGAGCAGTTGGAACGTCTGCATCACAAAAGACGAGCAGTACATCTTGACGTACTGGATCAACCGTATCCAACGTCTGAACAGCAAGAAGAATGTCTTCGTGACGATCGCACCGCATAACTTCCAGGGCAAACGTCCTGCTTCTGAACAGATGATCTCTGCTTTCCGCTGGGACCACCCGCGTTTACTCGCAGACTGCATTCCGCAAGACGATATCATCCAGGAAGAGGGCATCTCTCTTTCTGGTGCTTGGTTGGGTCGTGGCTTTCACGAAGATGGGTTTGTTGCAGGGCGTCGAGTGGCAGCGATTCTCCGCGATCCGAAGCACAAGAGGACGGCCTTGTACGAAGACCCGGGCAACATCCCAGTACCAGCTGTACCTGCTTTTGGTATCCCGTTGAGCTTATACCTGTTTGGAGTGACCGCATGTGGTCTAGTAGGCTACGGAGCTGCCAAGCTGCTAAAGATGGAATAGAGCATGATATTGTTTGGATGCTGTCGAGCGTATCGTCGCTAAGTGGCCGCATGGTGTTCAGTATGCATTTAGAGTCAACTGCATTAACCTTCTCCTCGGTAAGTTGTATCTCTGCACATGCTACAATTAGAAGAGGCATCATCCTCCAGGTGCAATGCGGCAACAATTGGCAAGGTGATCGTTCGATGGTGGGTACTTTGTCGTTGATACAGCAGCAACGTCTAGATGATGCGGGGGCATTATATACCGCTAAGAGCCCTAAGGTCTACTGATTGATCGGGTACCGCATAGTAAGCGGAAGTCCAGTCATCAGCTTGGGCACGGGTTACGACTTTCAAGTCTTCATATTGATTCAAAGGTGATATCACTTCCATGATAAACGGTGGCGTCATCCTCATGGCCTGAGCTGCCTTCTGCTCCGTCAACGATACAGCATTAAGGCCACGACCTTGTAGGAAAAAAAGATTTAGTATCTTCAGTCCACGTGCATCCAGATTTAACTTTTTCTTTATAACGAAGCACAAGCGCATACGCTGGAAAATGCGATGTCTGGTCTAAACAACGGGAGAGGACCTTCAGCACTGATTGCATTCTAGCCGCATTAACGTCAAGCACTTCAACGACGTCTTTAACTGCGCTGGTTTGATTCACCACGCCACGCAACGAAACAGAAGGAGTATGTATTGGTGCCATCTGGAACAGTAAACCACATCAATGTTGCAGCTGCATAACGCTTCAAACTGCGGATAGCAAACGCGTGTTCGCAAAGGCGAAGCAAATGCGCGGCGATATATGGACCTGAATCTTGGCTCTAGATACTGTTGCCAAAGCACCAATATCATATCGTTACGTGCGTCAGTAGCAGTTCTACTACCAGCAAATCCATACACCAGGCACAAGCGCTTTCTTTCTAATGATGTCCGATGTATATCCTGCCTCAACTTATGTTACAATTGCACATCCACTTCCTTCAGTTATGGCTCGAAGATTCGATATTGTGGGTTCACCTTCTGCCTTTATAACGTGAGCCTTTCAGCGCATAGCCTGCACCAACAAAATCTCATTTCACAACATCTCGATGCAGCGACTGACTACTGATTACCACTCGTCTATACTCTAAATGCAACATTTGTGTCATCAATGAAATTTGACCAGAAATAGTCTGGAGCTCGAAGCTACCAATCGCACAACATACATGATAGAAAAAGCACTTTTTACGTAATATTACAAATCGCAAAAGTACGTTGCCACCATGTAAGCGAACGAGGCACCAGTAAAATGACATTAGACAATCTCACCACTGCTGAGAGTGTAAATGACATCGACGATCGTTCGAACTGTTGCGGACACGGACGGGCTGGGTTTTTTATTGCAGCTTTATTGTTTACATTTTTCTTAGCCTTGGTCCGGCGGGTGCTACCCAAAATGATGTTTCTCACACTAAGCCTTTTCCAACCTTGTGATGAGGTTTTCCATCCTGCCATTCAGCAACATAACAGGAGTTTGTCAGTGCTCTTCTATCGCGCAATATCGCCATACATTCCGTCTCGTGAAGTAACATGAACGCGCCGAACCGCAGCGACGCATACTTGCTCCCCGAGGGCGCTCAAAAGGTGACGTACGAGAAAGACACCAAGATCTCCAATGCCGGCAAGTTCACTATCTTGCGCGAAGACCACACGATCGGCAACCTCATCCGCATGTGCGTTTTTCGTATAAGTATACATTCCAATCTAAAGGTTTGACTAATTACTGGACCGAGTGACTGTAGGCAGCTGCTGCGTGACCCGAACGTGACGTTCAGCGGCTACCGTCACCCGCACCCGCTGATCCATGACATTACAGTGCGCGTGCAGACAAACGACGCGTCATCGCCCGTTGAGGCGCTGGCCAACTCGCTGGACGACCTCAGCACGGAGTTTGACGAGATCGCGCAGAAGTTCCGACGCCTTACGGGAAACTCGAAGGACCCGAGCTCGTTTAGTTAGGACACCTTATTTCATCGTCTTTATTTGAGCCAGCAATAAGGTTTTGATACTGAAGATGATAGGGTGCTTTATTGGCGAACGCAATTGCGAGTCTCGGGGCTGGGCTGATGAAGATTGTTGAACGTTGATAAAGTACTGGGTTTCTATCTCGTAATACGCACAACGCGTGCAAGGATAGAACGGGTAACTGTGTACGCAAAGTATGACACGATGAGGTGGATCATGAGAACGCAAAGCAGGAGGTAGCTCTCGTGTGGATGTGGAATTGGCTGAATTTGCACAGACTTCGAGTGGGCAGTCGCGGCGCGGCTTATCTGTCGCTACGTGATTTTCGACACTTTTTGGCATACCAACAGAGCGAAGAGAGTACCCCTGAATGGTAGTATTACATCTGCGTATTGCACCTTGCTAAGTTAGCGTCATTCGATCGGTTTACGAAAGTCTGAATGGTACCGACAGGTTGTTACTTACGACTTTGTCCGAATGGACAAATGATGAAGTAGTAGTGCAGGTGAAAAACATGTAGGTCGACAATCGACCAGAAAAGATACAATTTTGTCGATGTCATCTTCTGAGGTAACCGCTACAGCAAGACAGCCAGTAGGTATATGATTGTTGTACATACACCACTCTACCCATAGTTACAGGATGGCTCTGCTACCCATGCTCATCAAAAATAATAATTCTTTAATCGTAAATGAGACTTCGCCATTGCCAGTGCACAATGCAATTGACAAATTCTGAAATCGACCGCCGCTGCGCAAGAGTAAACTCCTTATTTGTCGGCTCTTCGCGGCGGCAGATCTCCACGCACATGTCACCTTCAGCCACTCTGTCGACACCACTTGCATTGATCTGCTCGCTAGCCCTGCTGAACTGGTTGCCCAAAATACTAGAGCTTCTGCTAGGACTGTCCATGCTTTTGTTGCTATTTCCCTCCACCGCACCGTCTTGTTCGGCTTCCACCATCGCTTGGTCCTTCGATGTGATGAACGTCAAGTGTATGACAAGATCAAATGTGTCAGGGCAGAGCAACAGCAGGTGGCTGCTATTCTCGTCCTCCTGTTCAAATTGGAACTCGCGAAGCTGATCAGTGTATAAATCACGCAGCCGCATCGCTAACTCCTGCCAGCAGACACTAGATACACGCAGCAGCTCGCCGAGACGCGGGTCCAACAATTCCAGGGGAGTACGAATTGACAACCGCAAGCACTCCTCCAACTGCTGTGGTCCTATTTCTGCACGGAACAAGTCCGATGGAAGCGCCAGTGTTGAAGCTAGATCGGCCTCGGGATCGCGCGCATCGTCAAACAGTAGCCGAGACCATAAGAGATCACGTTCATAGTGATGAGTTGCTACGCGAAGTAGCTCTCGGGTAAACAGCTGGGCTTCCTGCAACGCCCGCTCCTCCGGTAGAACTTCGCTACCCACACCTAATTCCGAGGGCGTACTTTTGAGTAGCAATAGCTGCACCACGTCCTTGTCGACACACTTATGAGTCAAGGATTGCGTTGTAATGACCAACGAATATCCAGCATAAGCTTCAGCGTGGCGACCCGGCATGGATGATGCCATGGTGGCCGGTGATCGATTGAAAAAACTGCCTGACAGAGAATGACAAACGACAGCGTCCGGCGTGCCGAACTGCAACAGATCCAGCACGTCGTATCGTGAGGCGTGACACGCGATATATCTCAGCAAGTTCTGCACCAAGATCAACTCGGAGCAGTTCGACTGTCGAAAGCTTGGTAGCAGTGCAACCGTCGCCACTCGTAAGACACAATCATGCCAGAGCGATGACAAAGGCGTTTGGTACTTTTGTGTAGCTGCTGACGCGGACGAAGTCGGAGGTATTGCAGACTTATCTAAGGCTCCTGACGCCGCCGGAGTCGTTGGGTGATCAGATGCTGGTCGTTGCTGATGTAGTTTTTTCGCGACTCGCCGAGCAAACCTTGTTACGACGCGAGATGTTGGTCGATGACTATCGTGACCCGATGGTGCAGAAGCTGTGCAACTCGAAGAGGCTCTCGAATCGTTGAGCTGGTTTGTCCTTACTGTGTTGTTGCTGCCGTCAGAAGTCGGAATCGTGGATAACGGTGTCGACACCACTGCGCTTGACTTCATGGTTTTTTCTGGCAGATCCGGAAATGCGACTAAAAATCTCTGAAGTCCTTTGACGATGTTTTGAAAAGTGGCGGCTTTCTTCCACGGAACCAGTGATGCGCTCACTATCGCATCATCCTCACTGAGGTGTCTGTTGTCGCAGTGTCCATGCCTATCACGTCTATGATGGAAATCATAAGAAGCGTTAATCCACAGAAGTATGTGCTGCTGGAAGTAGCGAATAGTGAATCCGTAGATCAAGGCCTGCGTTTGCAATTGGGCGCGTAGCCACGCCGCTACGCAATAAACTCTGAGTCCCGACGTCGCAGCTGTGTACTTACCGGTCGTTACTGCTAAAGGGGTCTGCAACTGCAGGTCCTGCTGCTCTAAGTCGTGCAAACTTACGAGTACAGCAGTCAGCCGCACACCGTGATTGTCGCACCTGACTTCCAAAAGCACAGTGGCTAGCGAGTAGGAATCGCTGCAGCTTTCGTTCGAATCCACATTCCATCCTTCACCATTTGCGGCTGTCCTTTCAGGGTGATAAAAGTACTCGGAAAATCCCTCTACACCTGGTACTTCATTTTCATTCTCAGCAGCAGCGTGATCGACTGAAAATGCGCGTGCATGTTTAGTACTTGTGTCCAACGTCCTTAGGCGTCGGAATCCCAGTGTGTGCAAATGTACGGCGTATTCTTTGTAAAAATCACTCGCCACTTCCAGTCGTAACGGCTCCATATTGGCTGCAACCTGCTGCTGCATTGCCCAGACATCAGCACCTGTGCCAGCTCCTACGCTCTCAACAGTGTGTTCCGCATAGAGTTTAGCCACAAAGCATTTATCTTGATCAAACATAAATTTTCGTTTGTACCGAAGCAAGTGTACCAAATCCAAGCATGACTGCAAGTCGCTCAAGCGATTGTCCACAACTTCGACGCCTTCGCGCGTTCTTGTCACTTCTGCCATTGTCCACTGTTCCACAAAAGCAGCCCGAAAGCGCTGGTGCAGCAAGAGATGTCCACTCTGCATCAAATGCGCCACAACATCCTTCGCGACAGGCTCTTCTGTCATTTCGTTTTTTGCGTCCGAAGACGCAAGCTTCTCCAATAACTGCATGCCCACCGTGTGGATAGTTGAGCGTTTTTCAAACATCTCCCACCGCTTCTCCAGCGCAGAGCAAAAGAACGAAAGAGGTGCTAGATTTTTCCTGGGTTGCCCTTCATCCTCAGCCTCTTCGAGCTCAATAAAGTGCTGTCGCTGTTCAAGCGGTACGCTTGTAACCCATCGTTCTGTATTTCCAGGAAACATAAATCGAGGCCCCCATGCCACCTCCAACCGTGTTTTCCACGAACTATGGATACGACTTGGATCGGCCAGCAACGCTTCATTGCTGCCGATGCGACGAGCAGACGGCTTTGCTAACGGGAGTCCTGATAACGAAGATGAAGACGATGGTAACCCTGGGTCCGTTATGCCATTACCTCGGGACCCTCTTCGAACGTGACGATTCACTCCCCTTGACCTATTTGTCGACGTTGCTGGTTTGACTGTTGAATCAATTTCAGTACCTGCTGTTTGACTCCCATCCCGATCAGTCCTTATCTTAACGTCACTTTCGTCCGCAGAGGTAAGCAACCGTGGTGCTTTCGTATTCGACAACGGCAGATCCCATGGTGCGACAGTATCACTGGACATGACTGCTGGGGAATTACCACCAGTTCGCGATGCACCAGCACCTAGCACACCCGTTCGATTCGGGAAGCCACCACCGCCTCGTGCTCTAGCACGTGCTGCCATTAGCGCTGTTGTAGCTCCCGTTCCGCCTCGCATTCGAGCGGCCTCGCCTCGATCCTTGCTTGGCAATCGCCTACTTGGTGAGGAGGACGGTACGATATCAGACGCGTTGCTGCTGCTAGCAACGCATCCACCCTTGGCCTTTCCAGGTGATTGGCCCCCCAGCAAATTTACTGAGCTGTCGCCGTTGCTCTGGACACTCCTTTGCGATAGAGATTGCTCGGACACTTCCCGTGTAAGGTCTGGAATGCTTGAGGGTCCCACTAAAACACCTAGACATGTGCTACCTTTTCCTCGAGGGCGCTGGTACTGAGTATCAACCAGCGCTGTGGTCGGCTGGGTCTGTGCCTCGCGCAAATAAACTCCGAGGGAGGTACCCTCAACTGAACGCAGGCGAACTGTATCCAGAACTCTGGGAAACCATTCGTTGGACTGTAGTATTGAAAGCACGCAAGGCCGATACTCTATGAAGTGGACTGCAGAATCCCTGCATAGAACAGACAGATTTTTTCCTGAACCCTTTCCAGCATGTTCCATCCTCTCAACGGCCGAAACCAAACCGCTCGGCTGAAGCACCATGGCTCCAACAGGAGCAGCAGTCGAAAGACCAGACTTTTCAAGCAGCAGACTCCTTAGCAGACGTTCGCGAAGCATGCTCCACGTCAGCACTCGCGCTATGTGTGTGGTTAACGCCTCCACCAAAGAGCTGCTCATATTGTATCCGTACAATCGCAACCCCTTATTGATCGACAAATCAACGACGTAATAAAAAGATCGTTTAACCTCCCGGTATTCATGGTTTAGCGATCTTCGCCGACGACGGTGGGTACTGCAATTGTTGACGTAGAGCAACACGTCTTTCTCCGTAACGATCCCTCTTTGGAGATGTGATTGTGACTGACCTCCTCCTGTCATTCCGACCATCGATAAAGTTGTGGAAGACACAGACGGCGAATTCAGTATCTGAGAATTAGCATTCGAGTCGTAGCTTCCACTGATAGATGCCCATGCGAGCGGTGTTCGACCTGATACCGAGTCGATATCTGATATTTCTGAATGAATCGAGTCAGTTCTCATCAACGGCTCGATGTGGTGAGTTGTTGAGCATACCGAAGCTGTCGTTTCTGCATCAGAGTCACTCGAGTCTGCACCTTCGTCCACGTCCGGAGAACAAACATGCTGCACAATAAGCCGAAACTCGGTTGGTGGCGGTCCACTTGTGCGAGAGCTCATGTGTAGTCTTTCATCGCAACTCGAAACAAAATCATAGCTACCTGAAAGTGACTTTGCATAAACCACGGGTCGCAGATGGCGAGGCAGGCAGCACAAGAAACTCCTAACTTGTGCCATAACATTGTTCAGATCCCATGGCGCGACCGACGGATGCCCCCCTAGCTTCGTAACGGAGGACGAAGGCAAGAGACACGCACTTTTGAAAAGTGACACCAACATGCTGACACCCGAGGGTAAATACACTTGATTGCCAGACAAAACTGAGGCTGCTTCACAGGACGCATCCTGTTGCTGCAAATTTTTGATTGTCTCTTCGATGTGGTAGTCATGCACGGCTTCATTCAGAAAAGCCTTCACGACGTAACTCAACTCCACTGCAACGATGGATCCACGAGTCCATATCTGACACCTCGCCACCAGTGCATCGTCGCTGTTTATAGAAGATGAGTACAATGCTGCGAGTCTCGGAGTGTCGCGAACCTCTTCCAGGTCTTTGAGCTCACGATCTTCCACAGACTCAGTTGCGGCGAAGTTTTTGCGAATAAGGTCCACTCGCATGAGAGCAAGGCCCTTTCCGACACGTGACAAAAAGCCTTGTGAAAGCCGCAAGTCTGGGTTTAAGTTCATAACGTATGACGCTTGTGCCACGATTTCAGGGGACGCCACTGTCGAGGTCACATTGTTAGAAGCACCACTTTCGCCTCCCGCTTCACGTTCCGCTACGAAGAACACTGGCGATCGAGTAGCTGCATCAAAGGAAGCGAACGGATCGTCCTCTTTGTAGTTGTTTTTTCTCGGGTAGCTTCCAAAGTAAGCGGGGTGTATGTGAGCACTGTCGTGGCTCGTGCACAGTTTAGTATCTTCTTTATCTTTTGTTGGCACACTTTTTTCTTGAGCCACATCTTTTCCAAAATCTTCATCGAGTGGACCCACGGAGTTTTCTGCAGACGTTACGCTTCCACGCCGAGCCACCCGCCATGAGTTATCCGCAGCACCTCGCATGTTCTGCATATGTGCAGACCCACCGCTGGTGACAGGACGGATATATGACGCCAATTTGAGCGTCTGAGACAAGTAGTGCAGCAATACGTAGCAGTGGGGTACTTCACCCGGAAGATTGTAATAGACATCACTTGAAGGTTCGGTCGCAGGAGGACACAAAAAGGCTAGGTCGGACTGGCTCAGCTGGAACTTCGTGTTGCGCGCCAACAGCTTCATAAGTACCACCTGTGTTGCTTCATCGAGTTTCCGCTCCAGTAGATGGCACAGCTCATTGGTCACTTCTTCACCAGCTTCGGACACGCCAAACACTTTTAAGAGAATTCCAGGGGGTCCTCCTGATGCGGTTGTTGCTGCAAAGCTTGTTGCACCTCCATCAATGATTCCCCCAACACTCGACCTTGCAGGGCAACTATGATCCGGTCTTTCTTTACCGAGCTGACGACCGGCTTCACGAGACAACGTTACATTATAGGAGATGCTAATCTTCATATAAAACACGTGGCCATCGCGGTCGCGGTACACAAAAAGATGACGCCGATTGTGAACTTGGAATTGCTCCAAAGCTGATGTACACAACATGTTGAGCGCGAAATTGGGCGTCAAGCGCTCATGTAGCTTAAAGAATGCAGAGTAGCACAAGTCACACTCGAACTGACCAGGCCAAAAGAAAATGCCTTGCTTTGTCGGGTCATCCTTTTCATCCGTCGAATCTGAAAGTCGTTGTAAACCAGCTCGTTGCTTGGGCGATTGTGGACACGATGGCGGGTCCCCGTCTGGTGGTAGCAGTAAATGGTTGCAAGTGCGAGTCTCGTGGAGTTGCAGCAAGAGCAATGACTGATTTACGCGACGGCATATAGCACGAATTCCAAGTTGAAGGCGAGTAAGCACTTGTAACCGACTTAACCCCGTACCACTTACGCCAAAGTAATCATGGTGATGATATCGCAAACTGATGTGACCAGCTCCGAATTCGAAATAGGCCCAGTACGGAATTTCAAAAGTCGCGCCAGACCGATTTTCGCTCGCTCCGTCAGGTCTTTCGGTAGACCTCATCGTTTCAACCACGAAATACAATCCATTGCAACGATGAACATTTAGCAAATCGCCTTTCTCAAACTCTTGCTTGAATAGATCAAGCGGGGAGGTTGAGGTTTCTTGGCTGCTAGTAACGAATTCGAGCGGATACTTTGCATTTGTCACCGCGAGCACAGGCAGGTCATCGAAAAGCCTTCGCACTAGCGCTCCAATTGCCGGTGTAATTTCGTTCGCAGACTTCAAAATTGAAAGAATCTCTATGCTGCACCACTCTTTGATGTCCTGTCGAATGCGTCTTAGTACTTGGCATTGAAAACGATGTAGCGTCGCAAAATTGGGTGAAATTGACGGCAAAGTATTGGTCATTCCGGCCTGTTGGCTGCCATAGGTATCCATTACGAATGGCACGTGAGGTGCCACGCGCCGACCATCAATTTCACTTTCGTTAGGCAAAGTCATGGTTACCAAACGCAAAGCAATGCGGCTCGGCGGTACATCTAAAAATGATTCGGCAATGTGAGAGACACCAGTTCCATTGGAGCAGGGCTGAGATCCCTGGCTGGTCTTCAATAATTCTAGAAAAGCGCTAAACTCCTCCTGCCGACTACTTGACAAAGAGACTTGTGCTTGTGCGATCATTTCCTTTCGCACGTCTTCGTACGCAGCGCTACTAGAAGATCGACGCAACAGTGTCGCTAACCCTAAGGCATGTGTGTCGGCGCTATTTGTACGAGTCTCACGTGAAGAATTAAGCACACGACATTCAAACCTTAAGAAGAATGGTACCGAAAAGCTGGAAGTTGCGACGGCGACATCTTTGTTAAATTCTGCGTCCTCTTCAACTGTCCCAGAGTTCTCCTCGTTTACCAATCTTTCTTCAGTAAATCCGTCCGCGGAAGGGGATAGATCGCTTCTCAAGCTGTCACGTCTGCTTTGAGTGGGATCTTTCTCGGCAGTATCGTTCTCTCCCACTGAATTGACGTCTGGTGATTCTTCCAAGCGATGTCGGAAAGTTTCGCTATCTTGTTCAGCGTCGCTAGAATTAACGTCCTGCTCTTGAAGGGAATACGTGCCATCGTTACCTCCGGGTCGCCCACTGTTTCGGCTTTCAGCCACTACTTCGTCGTCATCTGAATCTTCCATGAGAATATGCAGTTCGTATTCATTCGCAGTAAGCTCTTCATAAACTGTGTTTTCGTTCCCAGTAAAATAATAATACTTCGTGCCGGTTATAGGAGCGAAAACACTCGATAGAATCGTTTCAAAAGATTTCGTCAGTTTTTCCTGCAGAATGTCTGCGCCCATACCAGCAGAAATCACGGCTGCAGCTACTGGACTCAGAGGGGAAACTTTCTGTGATGCAGCAATCTCCATCATGTGATACAGAAGCGTAACATCAAAATCCACAGGGATCTCGACACAGCTTGAAAGCGCCTGCAGCAAATCGCTGTGCTGGACCGTGCCCCCTGCGCGAAGCGCCATGTAAACACCGCGAGAGAAGTTATGCTCATGTGCTCGTTTGATTTTTTTGCGAAACCGACGAGACTCAAGAACACTATCAGCACCTAATTGGTGCTTTTTCGAACTTGATAGTGACCGGGCAGGAGATGGTTTGTGCTGACCACGACTGAGTGGTATCGTCGTGCGATCCCTCGTCAGCTTTTTATCAGTTTTTGTCGAGAAGAACAAATGCTTCAAAACACTCTGAGAGGAATCCACACCATTACACGTCTGCTTGCTAGTGTCGTGTAAGTCTGTTGATAATCTTGAAAGCGAGCACTCATAAAATGCAACTTGAAAGAAGCCTGAGCCCATCACTCCATCGGCACTTTCAATCAGTAGGTGAAAATCACAGCCGTACGACGCTTGGCGGCTAATCTCTTCACAAAATTCGTGATCTTCTGGGGTAGACGGGAGGCGAAGTTTTCGGAAATCACGCCCATAACTCTGCTTTGCATCGCGAGATCCTTGATAATGACCCATTCTCCAAGACTTATACCCTTCGCGGAAGCTGCGCCGACGTTCTTGATATAGCACAATATCATCTGCAGACACGGACATCCGCACCCCTCGTGAATTTGGTCCGTCCTCTTCAGCTGACTGTACCGAAAACTGTTGTGAAAGTGAATCATCCCCGGACGACATTCTAAACTTATCAAACCTTGTTTCAAAAAACGGTTTGTCTTCCACTTCACCGTTATTTTTCAATAACGGTTCTATGTCTGTTTTGTTTTCAATCTGTAGAGTATCTAACGAAGGAAAGAATGCCAGCACAACACAGTCGCTGCTCACAAGTTTAGCAAAGCACTTTCCTTTACTCAAGGCATGGTGCGGCTTCCGAGACTCAAAAGTCAACGACAATTGTTGCTTTAACCACAGTGGCAGCTGTCCATCCATACCTGCCTTGTCAAATCGATCATCGTTGCTAGGTGAAGTCATATCTTGATTCGCTACGTCCCCGTTGTAGTCTGCCCATGCCACTTCGCAATCACTCAGACCTCGCAAAGTAACTTCAAGCATCGAATAAAGATTTTCGTTGGCCGGTGAGACTGGGAACTCCAAAATCCTCGACTCATCCACCCTACTCGTAGGCTCTTTGTCACATTGCAAATACATCAAAAAATGTTCTGTTGACCGCTTTGAAGTCGCCAGAAGTCTTGCTGTGCTGAATGGAGGAAGGATCATGCCACTTTCCGCCGCAAGTTGGCGATCAACACTCCAAGTGGAGCCGATGACACCATCAATATCCGTACTTGATTGATTAGACTGGTCGGTATTCTCACGAAAATGTATGATGCAATCAAACGTATGCATGCATGACAGAGAGTGGCGGTCGCTCTTATACAGATACCCGCGGATTAAATGCAACAGCTCGCTTTCATCCAAGTACGTGAAATCCCTATTTGAGTCAGTGTTTGGGCCTTCTTGCTCCACAGATTTCACGTCATCATCCACAGAAGAATTGTACATATGCCCGACAGTTGCTCGAGTGCTACTTCGATGGGGATCTCCTTCATAGTTTTCGAACGGCGTGTCATGGCCGATAGCTTGCTTCAGACTCCAGTGAAATCTGTCCTTGCGGTCAGCTTCATCCGACAATCGGGTCTTTACAACGCCGTGCTGAGGTTCCATCCAGAAAGACGTCATGAGGCAAGTATCTGAGACACGACGGAGACCATATTGTACGAGGGCCGTTTTTATGCGTCCATTCTCATTTTCCATCAAAATTTCCCGCCCAAAAATCACGCTTTCAATATGCGTGCCTTGTTCATCATCACCTTCCGATATCTTCCAGTCCAAGACCCAAAACCCACAACTGACGCGGGCCTCATGGAGCCGCCTCATAACATTCGACATCGTCGCCAAGTTTGGCACTTCCCATTTCCAACTCGAGTGCCACACGTACGCACCGAACACTCGATGAAGCTTTAGCTCACTGCCACCGCAACATGTATTTGATGGAGGCAAAACTCCTGCATTATGATCAGCATCCAATGTGGGCGATGCCGCGTAAAAATTGAAAGGTCTCGATTTTTGGTCGTTGCCGTGAAGAAGAAGGGTGTCATGCGTAACAAACAAACGACTTAGCATCCGGTGACAGAGAATGACTGGTGTTTCTGTCAGCGATGACGAGAGCAGCTTGGATGGAGTTGGCACAGCGACTTCGTATATCCCAGCAAAAATTGTGCTCTTCAGATCATCCAAAACTTGTCGACGTGTCGACGCTTTTGTCGCAAAGAAGGCCACGTGAATTGCGCACAATGTTTTGTTCTTAAATTCGAGTCGAACAAAGCAAAGAGCTGCGTTACTTTCGTTTGCGCTGCTGCTATCTTCGCCATGTGTGACACCTTCACCAATGCTGCTATTCTGACTGCGCTGTCGACGTCGTTGTGCAAGCCCTCCATACGAGGTGATAGTAGACGGCACAATCGTGGCCCTAGGCGGGACGTGAGCCTTATCCTTTATCGTACCAGTCGGACGCAGAAACTTTAGAAATAAATCCTGAGACAGTTTTTGCGAAGACCAATTAGTGAGAATTGCAATCAATGGCTCAGCACAGCTCTCTATCCCGATCGAGACGTGCCCATTGCTTGTATTATACATACTTGCTCCATGACTATGAATCATTCGTGAAGAGTTTTCGGGGCCGCGCAAGCGCAGACCCACACTCCCGCGGTCCTCTGTACTGTACGTCGCACTACGATAAAATAAGTCTGTACACGCATCACTTTTGACCACAGAGAGTATTTCAAATCGCTCCAGGAAGAACCAGCGGTGCCAGAGCAAAGTAGAGAGGTCACCAATAATGTTGAACACAGGGTGAGAACTTGTAATCTTCGGATTTGCTGTTGCTGATGTATGGTTCGTTCCGAAAGAAAACTGGTTGACAGCCGAGTCGCTGGTTTCACAGATGCTCGTAGTGGCAGTCATTAAATGCAACAGCACGCGATCGACGTCCTGAACATTTCGGACAAAGTCATGTATAAATATTGGCGAGGAAGTGGAAGGATCTTCCCCGATCGCAGCCCTTCGATCTCCACTTGCTGACAAGCGCTGCATTGCGTTTTCGAACGCACGAAGAAAGTCGGCGTAGCCCAAAATATTCATTTTGACATACCACTCACTCCACGCTGCTCCCTTGTCGTTGGAAAGAATGGCAGCGCTTCTTGCTGCCGTCGGCGAGGTCAGACCGCTGACACCCTGTCCACTTACTCGTCGACCAGTGGCCGCACTTGTCGATGACTTTGGTGCGGCTGAGTTTTCGATCGTCGTTGAAACCACATATTCGAGCCAAACATTTTCTTTCCATTGTAGTAAGAACACGAACAAAAACTTGGTGGCTTCGCTCGACTGCTCGCTACTATTGCTTGGGGGTGCATTGCCATCCCTAGGAGAGCCAACACCAGCCTGATTAAGACCTCCCTTCGTCGTCTCTGGCTGCTTATATGTCTTCACATAGATCTTGTTCATAGAAAAGCCTTCACGAAGCCTTGCCTCGACAATACGATTCACGTCTGCGTATATGCGATATTCGTGCACTTTTTCGCGCCACATGCGGTAAGGGTGCAAGGGCAACAGAGTCTTTCCATCGAACGATGTGCTGTCCATCGCGTTCAGTTTGACCACAGGTGCAGAGTTCGCATGTACACTCGATTTGCGTAAGAACAACGCATCCTGTAACCCTGTCATTCTCTTGACAATGTTGCTGCTTGTGCTAGATGTGCCATAGCAAGCCTCGAAAACAGTCTCGTAGTCAAACACGGTTCCACCAGTATACTCAGATACGAATCGAAGTAAATGCGTGTCTGGTACGAATCCGAATGTTGCGTTCAGTTCATTTTCTCCGTCCCCACCAATGCGCAAGAAATGGCATTGAATATCATGACGCACAAGCTGCATCAAGATGTTATCGTATGAGAAGACGTCTCGTACATCCACCACACCATCTGTTACCAGCACCATGATTGGCGCACAGTCCGTAGGCAACGAGTTGAGTGCAAAAACCATGTTCTCCAAGATCCAGTCGAGCGGGGCCGGTGCTGCATTACCCAAATATCCCCATTGTCCTCGCTCTTGAGCTTGAGACGCCCAATCATTTTCGATTAACTCGAATCGTTCCTTGATCAGCTGCAAGAAGCTCGCAGCATTCGTCGACGTGACAATGTAGCCCTGCATGAGCACACAGAGCGACTCGACGAGTGCTCCTTGCACCAGCACAGACACATAAAGCTCTGGACTGAAGGCCACACCACCTATCTCCATAGGTCGCAATAGACTCCACAGAAATAGCTCTACACTCTCATACAGCAAGTCCAGGAACAATCGTCCGGATGACGGGTCAATGGACAATATCGAGGGTGACGCATCGAGACACAAGACGCAGCGATAGCGTCGAAAGGTTGCAGCAACTCGAGTGGTTGGAGTCAAGTTTCCCTTTATAGTACCAGCCACTCCTTGGAGCGGCAGTCCAGACCTCTCTTCTGTCCTGTTTATTGTGTCCCCAAACTTGTCCGTCACATCGAAACTGCTGCTTTTCTCAGCTTCACAGCCGTGCATGGGCTTCTCATAGAGAACAGCAGCTACACTCATTCCCTCTCCCAGTTCCACTCCTCGTGCAGGCGTCAGTACGCGCTCAGTTGCAGCGGAATCGACTTCGTCTTGTTCTTCTTCCTCCGGCTCGGCAGCTGCTTCAGACTGCAGCAACTCACGCATCAGTTGCTGGAAATGCCATAGAGACAGCGTCGTATGGTTCAGCACGCCCACGTCGGTGCCAAAGAGGATAAGCTCCTCTAAGCGCGGCGGCGCGAGTGGCGCCATGGCGGAGAAATGGGGACTGACCTACACTCTTCGAAAGTGCACTCGAATCCAAGTCGTGCCATTTTGGGTGCACTGAAGCCGAGGTATTTGCCATTTTGTGTCATGCCTGTCAGAAAGCATGACTTATGCTTATGGATGGGATACATAGAAGAAGATTGGCTTGCGTAGAGAGGTCGTATCTGGTTTTGGCCCAGCCAATAATGGCGGATGCAGCTTGTGCGCTACGGCAGAAAATGCACAACATTATCTTCTTACCTTGATGAGCGTGAGTTGAAGGAGGCAAACACTTTGAATAGTGCTAGAAATAGGTAGCAAATACTTTGTATGAGCTGTTCCTGTATATCAGACTTTAATGGCCGGAGAGACACAGCGTAAAGTCTACAACGGGTAGTCAATTATCTGGTCAAACATGGCGATGTAATTTTGCAGCAAACATCAAAATTGAGTTGAGGAGATGTTCGATACTTCCATCGTATTTCATGCTTATCATGAACTACCGCAACGCCTGAAGCTTGTTTCTCAACACAGTAGGTTTCGTCTTGTACGACTTCTGCTCACCTCAACAATAATTAATCATCAGAGCTGCTATCACGCCGATACAGATACTACGCTCAAACCTTACTGCTTCCTGAACGTACATAACTAGATGTACGCGGCAATTTCAATGTAGGGCAGACAACCTTGATCAGGTCGATGGGGCGAGACTAGCCCCAACGAAAGAGATAAGTTTCCTCTCAACTCCACTTGTTGTTGCCTTTATTTTGACCACCTACCACTTTTAAAAGCTTTGCTTCTATGACCACCACACTCCCAGCGACACTTTCTCTAAAACTGAATAGGTCAGCTGCTAATAAATTTCGACATTCCGTAAATTATTTGCGGCTGACCTACCCATTAGCCAATCGATGGGCGTTACTCACCCGGCTTGCTCGTCTCACTGACGATCACGCATTCTTTTCGCACCTTCTGACCGGTCTTCTGTCTCTACTTGATATAGTTAATAGCAAGCAGTCGAGCGTTGTGTGAGCTTGATCTTGATTTAACCTAGATAGCTGCCACCTCGTATTTTGCAGCGAACAGTCGCAGCGAGCGTCATCTCAGCTACGTCTTATTCGTTCACAACGTGTGTTGATTCTAGTTTTCTTCGAAGCCCGTGATACACCTGTTTACATCTAAATCTTGAAGCAGTATCGAGGCTTTTAGTCGACAGCTTCCATCGTATCGACTCGGCCGATATTCCATGCTAAGCTCACGATAATCTTGTAGAAGTATGGCTAGGTGCCGACATTACCAAATATATTCGCAGACTCAACGCTTTTACAGATCCTTCTTCCTTACTTCGATAGAGTGATTTGCAAAGTGGCGCAGCAATGAGACACACTATTATGACCAATGTTTACATCCTTTGCACATGGGACGCGGTGAATCTATTCGGGATCAGTTCAATTCATCACGCCATATTTCACAACGTGTTCAATTTGCCACAAAAGATACGATGTGTTCAATAGGTCAGCATTCCTTTCATACTTGATAATCGCGCACATCTTGTACTATGTCATTAAACATATCCTCAAATACTCGATATACAAAGTCTGTCGGAGCTTCGTGTGACGTGCGCGTATCTCCCTTAATTCCGATTCCATCTCGTGGGGGAGTGAGTGAAGCAAAAGATTTCTCTCGACTCGTGTGAAGGAAGCGCCACGAAACCAGGTCAAGGGGAAGAGACGAGATGACGGTCGCCATTGGACATTCCGGTACGTGCTCGACACGTTTAGACGCTAGTAGCACCCCCCCTCTCTCATTCCCTCTCTCGAGTCATAGAAAGTGTCGTAGACTCGTCTTCAACGTGTCTCTAGCGACCGCCTTCGTACTCACGTTTGCCTCATTTTAACCTTGAAACTCTATACCTTTTTTGTATGTACTGTTGAATCAGCTGCGGGTGTGCTATCGCTACTGGAAGAAGAAGACAATGTGCTCAAGGTACGTCTGATACAGACGAGCTACTGACACAACTCGGGGACTGCAGTCGTGATGCTGATACTATCCTTATTGTATCACTTATGCTTATAACTATTATGATCATGTTTATAATCTAACTACATACAGGCTCATGCTCTGGAACAGCTGAATCAGGTGGTGGATCACCACTGGGCAGAGATCGCAGACGCCATCCCACTCATTGAAGAGCTGTCTGAGGAAAAGAGCTTCCCAAACCGTGAACTAGCCGCCTACGTGGCGTCCAAGTGCTTTTTCCATTTAGAGGAATACGAAGATGCGCTGCGTTTGGCGCTCGGGGCCGGCACGTACTTCGATCTAAACATGCGCTCGCAGTATACAGACACGATCATTGCCACGTGCATCGACAATTATGTGGCTGTGCGTGCCAAGGAAGACGTGGAGGCTGAAAAAGCACTGGACCCGCGACTCACGCATGTGGTGGAGCGCATGTTTGAGCGCTGTTACGCGGCGGGAGAGTTCCGTCAGGCTATGGGCATTGCTCTTGAAGCCCGGCGACTTGACCAAGTCAAGGAGTGCCTCGCCCGCTCTACGGACGCGTTGGCCGCTCTCTCGTACTGCTTTGAGATTTGCAAGACAGTTGTAAGCAACCGCCACTTTCGTCTCAAAGTATTTGGAGTCATGCTGGAAGTATACCGCTCGCGACCGACTCAGGACCACGTAAGTCTGTGTCAGGTATTGCAGATGTTGGACAATCACATGGAAGTCAGCAAGATTCTTGAGCAGCTTGTGCGTGGTACTGATCGTGACTGCCTCATCGCTTTCCAAGTGGTCTTTGACCTCAACGAAAACGAAAACCAAAAGTTTCTCATGAATGTGTACCACTCGCTGCCGACACCGTCTCCAACTGCTGATTCGGCTGCCACAGACGGGACTACAGCAACTGAGGAGGGCAAGACAGAGTCGCTCGTATCCGATACTACTACTTCAACTGTGCCAGCCACGCCCCCTGTAGCACCTGCTGGTGCGCGTTCTGATTACTGGGATAAATTGTCGAAACTGAAGCAGATCTTGTGTGGCGAGTTCCTCGTCGACCTAAAACTTGACTTCCTTCACAGCCGAAGCGACTCTGACCCACTCATAATGAAGACTATCAAGACGGCTGTGGAAAATCGCAACTCGGTGCTGCACCACGCTGCCGTGATTGCGCACGCGTATATGAATTGCGGTACAACGTCAGATTCATTTTTGCGCGAGAACCTCGAGTGGCTCGGAAAGGCCACCAACTGGGCCAAATTCACAGCCACTGCTAGTCTGGGAGTAGTACACAAAGGCCACGTTCGTGAAAGCATGAACCTTCTTGCTCCTTACCTTCCGCAAGGTGGTATAACGACGTCTCCGTACTCGGAAGGTGGGGCTCTTTACGCGATGGGTCTGATCCACGCAAACAAGGGGTTTGCAAGTACCGGCAGCAAGAACACGATGCAGTATTTACGCAATGCCCTGAAAAATGCCGGGTCGGACGAGACCGTACAGCATGGCGCCTGTTTGGGAATCGGCCTGTGTGGACTGGCCTCGCACGACTACGAGCTGTATGAAGAGTTAAAAGCTGTGCTATTCACTGACTCGGCGGTCGCGGGTGAAGGCGCAGGGATCGCCATCGGTCTTACGTTGCTTGGTGCGGGTGGTGAAGCACGGAACGGTGAGATTGTAAAGGACCTGCTGGCTTATGCGCATGATACGAAGCACGAGAAAATCATCCGTGGTTGCGTGATGGGCATTGCGCTGATAATGTACGAACGCGAAGAGCAAGCTGATGCACTGATTGAGCAACTGACCCGCGACAAGGACCCGCTGATTCGCTACGGTGCTATGTACACTATAGCAATGGCATACGCCGGTACAGCAAACAACAACGCGATTCGCCGCCTCCTACACGTAGCTGTGAGCGATGTTTCGGATGACGTACGTCGTGCTGCTGTGACGTGTCTGGGCTTCATCCTGTTCCGTACACCTGTGCAAGTGCCTAAGCTGGTGTCGCTGCTGGCTGAGAGTTTCAATCCCCACGTTCGTTACGGCGCTTGTGTAGCAGTCGGGATTGCGTGCGCAGGCACTGCTAAGAACGAAGCTATTCAGTTACTAGAGCCACTGCTTGATGACGCTGTCGATTACGTACGTCAAGGCGCGCTGTTGGCATTAGCCATGGTAATCATGCAGGAGTCTGAAGGTCGTAATCCGAAGGTGGCATTGATCCGTGCGAAAATCCTGAAGCTGATCACGGATAAACACGTGACCACGATGACTAAGATGGGTGCCATCCTGGCACAGGGTATCCTCGACGCAGGCGGTCGCAATGTCGTCATTTCGTTGCAGTCTCACACCGGGTTTACCAAGATGGCGGCGGTGGTCGGACTGGCAATTTGGGCACAGCACTGGTTCTGGTACCCTCTTTTTAACTTCCTGGAGTTGTCGTTCCAGACGACGATGGCAGTTGGTCTTAACAAGGATTTGAACCTTCCGCGTGGATTTGAGCTCATTTGTAATGCTAAGGAGTCGGCATTCGCCACGCCCAAGCGCCTGGAGGAGAAGAAGGAGGAAAAGAAGGAGCTCGTCGCCACGGCCGTTTTGTCCACAACTGCCAAGGCGCGTGCACGCCAGGCTAAGCAGGATGCAAAGGAAAAGCCCGACAAAGCTTCTGATGCCAGTGAAGATTTTGTCATGGAAGAGAAGGAAACGTCTGCAGATGACGAAGAGAAGAAGGAGGAAAGCGGTGATGCTATGGACGTGGATGCTGTGGGACCCAAGCCAGTTGGTGGTCAAAAAGCACCGGTAGCCAAAGAACCGACTAGGTTCACATTTAAGACGCCTGCTCGAGTAACGTTGGCACAGGAGTCTGTAATTACTCTGGACAAATCGCAGAGGTACGTTCCGGTAATGTACCCTACACAGAGGCTGACGGGTGTCATCATGCTGCATGACACAATGCCCGACGAGGCTGAAGATGTGGAGGCCGTGAAGGCACCCGCTGCTGCAGGCGCAGAGAATGAAGCAGAGCCACCTGAGCCATTTGAGTGGGAGCCCCCTCAGTAGGCACGTATGCGCAGGACAACAGCAACAGAGCATGAAGAATGAACCGATATGGGCTTAATCCTTCTTTTTTCCTCCATGAAGCGACTTGATCACTGGAAGGCATCTGTGTCCTGCCGAAGGTCGAGGTGAGACCGACTGCAATCAACACAATAACCCATAAACGTTTCAATCGAACACACACTGCCAAGTCTCGCTACAACGTACGCAACCTACTGACTTGCATCATGAGTGTTGCATGTGCTGTCCACGTCAACTTGAGTCAAATCATAAGCACGTATATATCGCAAGCTATTTGTGTGCATGTTTTAGGAGCTCTGAGTCTTTCGACGACATGTCGCGACACGCGAAAGAAAAAGAAAAAGTAGAAGAAGAAGGAAAAAGAGCTTTTTATCCAGCAGCCACAACGTGTCCAGCGCTTGACAATATCGTTTTTAACAGGGCGTTCCTTCCAGTCATACAATCTACCTTTGCACGAAAAGGTACTCGAATGTCGTCTGACATGTGCACCACACGAGATTACTCACCAACTCCGACGCCTGCTCTGTCTATTGTGCTGTTTGGTGCCGGCTGTCGTAGATCTACTTCCAGTCGCCAAAAGAGCTCCTAAGCGTCGCACAAAGCGTCAAGCGGATGACCAGCGAGCGCTCAAGTCGCAGCTTTCAAACGCACCGCCTCGTCCCAAGTGCACCGCCGCCAGTGCGAGTCTGCAACGGCCACAAGAGCAGCTCGGACAGTCGCGGAGCTGCCATCAGCGCCTTCTCCATAGTAAACACTGGCCCGGTGGTCGTCGACTATGGCAGCACCATGCACCACCACGTCAAAGACACGTCCAGAGAGACCGCGCCGTCCTGGCTTTCGTCAACTGCTGTCTCTCCATTGTCTGCGACCTCGTCCACGGTGTCGCAGCTGAAACTCTCGAACTGGCAGACGTTCTACCACTTGCTGTCGTTCATCACGGGCACTGGAATGCTGTGTCTGCCACTAGCACTGGTCGAGATCAATTGGTACGGCGTGCTGCTGCTCATTGCTGCAGCAATTGTGAGCTCCTACACTTCCAAGCTGCTGGTCGACGCTCTGGATGCAGTTCGCTGGCTGAGAGGCACGAGCGTCTCGTTCAGTGACCTTGGACAGGAATGTTTCGGTGCACCTGGGAAGCTAATCACGAGTGTGCTCGTGCACGTTTCGCTGCTTATTTCGTCCACTGGATACCTCACACTCGCCTCGTGGTGTCTCGTGGATGTATTGGGCCTTCAGTACGGCACAGTCATGGTACTTGTTGCAATGTGCGTGTGGTTCCAAGTCCTTGTGCCATCGCTTCGGATGCTGGCGGTGCTGTCAATCGTGAATGTTGCCTTTAGCTTCTGGATTGAATCGGTCATCCTGGGTGACGCAATGTACCCGCTCAAGCAGATTGCACTGGAACACTCGGACTTCGTCTTTGTGACGCCTGATCTGTCGAACGTGACAATGATGGGGAAACTCTCGTACACGTTCTCGCTGCTTCTCGGTGGACTCTTTGGCCACTCGATTATACCGACATTGTACAACGCTATGGCAGATCCTGGTCAATGCAGCACAGTGGTTGTGCGCACGAAATTGGGGACTACAGCGCTATTGTATCTGCCCGTTTGCTGTCTCACCTACGCCGTGTACGGTGCAACCCTACAAGCGCCCGTCTTTTTCAACATGCGCAACACCGTCGTGCGGGACCTAGCGATTGTGCTCTACACCATTCACCTCTTGTTGTCGTACACGATCACGTTGTTCCCTCTTCAACGTGCGTGCGAGCAGTGGATTGTGCAGACGTCTCGTCGAAGCAACGACCGGGACAGTCTATTGGAAACTACTGCAGCACATGGCAATCTATTGTTTACAACTTCAAGTCCTGAACTGTGCAGAAGAGAGCAAGACGGACCATGTGGCGGCGTAAGGACTACTGCACGAGTGCTTTGTCGAAGTGTCATCGTGCTCTTGACGCTCGTTTTGGGCTACTTTAGTGCACCCAGCACGCTCGTGATTTTTGCGTGGATGCTCATTCCTACGGCACTTTTGGCTCTCGTGCTCCCGTGTGTTTTCTATTGTCAATTGTGCAGTGAAGATGCTACGAAGACGGATCGAGTTGCCTCGGTGGTCATTAGCGTGCTTGCTATCGTGACTGCCTGTTGGAGTCTCGCTGTTATTATCGAGTGTTAAGCTCGAAAGCGACTCGAACCCTTCGCACAACGTATCTATCGTAACTATCGTACCTCATACATATACATACACCTCCTATCCTGCTGCCCTTGATACAGCGGATCGTTGTATCGTGTCTTTTCCGCCTACGATATACTAAAGCGCATGCCAATGCTGCATTATCCCTTTTGTTAACGTGTAAACGGAGGAACCCTAACGACTATCTCGCATTCTCGTAATACCTACCCATCATGAACGTAATCGCTAGCGTAAAGACGTACCTGGAGAAGATCATCTCGGACCCGCAGCTCCAGGGCATGAAGGCGCTCGTGCTCGACGCCGACACCACGAGCTTCGTCAGCCTCGTCCTGTCGCAGTCGCACATTCTCCAGCGCGAGGTCTTTCTCGTGGAGCAGCTGGGCGCGCGGCACGAGTCGATGCTGCACGTGAAAGCCGCGGTCTTTGTCCGTCCTACGGCTCGGAACGTGGCACTCTTGCGTCGGGAGCTACACAGCCCCAAGTACAGCAGCTACCACGTCTTTTTCTCGAGTCTCGTGTCTGCTGAAGCGCTGGAGAAACTCGCAGAAGCCGATGAGAAGGAGGTCGTGCAGCAGATTCAGGAATATTATGCCGACTATTTGGCCGTCAACGACTCGCTCTTTGACTTTGGACTGCACAACTCCATCCAACTTTGTGTCAAGATGCCGGCGGCGGTGGCTGCCGGCGCGCTGCTCTCCACAGCAACAGCTGGAGTCCTGCCGACGGATCCAGTCAACAAGACGACGATGGCGCCGTCCCAATTGTTCCAACGGAGTGTCGAAGGAATGCTCTCGGTACTGCTCTCAATGAAGAAAAAGCCGATCATTCGGTACGCTAAAGGGTCGGACGTCGCAGAGAAGCTCGCGCGAGAAGTGTCGGCGAGGATGCAGCTGGAGCAAGATGGACTGTTTGACTTTCGACGGCCAGACGTCGTCCCTTTGGTCTATGTACTAGACCGAAAGGATGACCCGGTGACACCGCTACTGACTCAGTGGTGCTACCAAGCTATGGTGCATGAACTGCTGGGGTTGCACGAGAACCGGGTGAATCTACGCGATGCGCCGAATGTGCGCAAAGACATGACGGAACTTGTGCTGTCGACGAATTCGGACGAGTTTTTTGCGCGGCACGTGCATGCAAACTTTGGAGACCTGGGGATGGCGGTGAAGCAACTTGTGGACACGTACCAAGCGCAGACACAGACGCACGAGAATATCCAGTCGATCGACGACATGCAACGCTTCTTGGACAACTACCCGGCATTTCGATCTCAATCGGTGACGGTATCGAAGCACGTGACATTGATGGGTGAATTAGCTCGTCGCGTACAAGTGGATAAACTCATGGATGTAAGCCAACTCGAGCAAGAGCTTGCATGTGGAGATGACCACAATGCTCATTTGCGTGAAGTCGTGGCAAAGCTGAAAGACGCGCAAGTACAACCCATGAACAAGCTGCGACTCGCCATCTTGTATGCGTTGCGCTACGAGACACATAGCTCAATCCAGTTAAAAACTGTCAAAGAGCTGATTGCCACCGCTTTCGGGGGCGGTCCGTCATCGGAGTGTGTAGCTTTGATCGATGCGGTTCTCAAGTTTGGTGGTCAGAAGGCTCGCCAAGGCGATTTGTATGGCGACCGTGCTGGTTTGAAGAAGTTCATGCGGGCGGTGACACAGGGAATACAAGGTGTGCCGAACGTGTACGCACAGCACGTTCCTCCGCTTGCGAAGAAGCTGGAATTGATTTTGAAGGGCCAGCTGCTGGACCAAGAATTTGGTATTGTAAATGAAAGCGCCGGTGCTGCAGCATCAACTGATTTTAGCGGAAGCAACGGTGTCAAGCGCGTACGCGATGTGATCGTGTACGTGTGCGGTGGTGTCACGTTCGAAGAGGCCATGAAGGTCGCCGAGCTGAATCAGAAGGCAGCTGCATCGGGCTCAGGCCAGCGTATTCTGCTTGGCGGGTCATGTATCCACAACTCCACCAGCTTCCTGAATGAAGTAGCAACGGCTTTCAACTTGAGCTTTCCTCAAGATCACACCGAAAGCACGACAGGTAGCTGGCAGTATGATGGAAAGAAGCTCTAGAACCTGCCTGATCATTCCAGCGTAGTTGAAGCTGCATCAAGGACGATCCAGTGAAGACAAGCAAAGAACAGAGCAGCAGACGTATGATCAATGGCTTCCAAAGCTGAATGAATGAATGAATGAATGAGTGGATGAATCCGTGCAGCATTGCTGGAGTCGTCAAGTTAATCTAATTGAGCGAGCGAAATGCGCTCGTACGTGGCTTGGTCATCGTCGATGCTCGTGCCGTAGAGATCGACGTAGAGCACCGAGGGCACGAACGTCTGGGGGGCGGCAGTTTTCACGTAGATCTTCCACAGTCGGGACGTCACCCCGTTGATCGTGACCTGCAGGATGACGCGCCCTTTGGCATCCACGTAGAGCAGAGCCGAGCGACTGGGCAAGGCGTTCAACGTGAACGAGTAACTCGTGCCAACTGCTTGAACTGAAGCCCCTTCCGCCGCCTTGTGCGAGTACCCCCAAGCCAGTCGACGCTCGATCATCCCGACGGCGTTCGTGGTGGGATGGGCCGTCCAGCCAAAGCTCTGCCAGTTGATGTCCAGCGGCTTCTTCGGGTCCAGCTCTCGCCCCTCTTTGCCCCGGAAGTTCGCCGTATAGACGACGAGTTGGGCGTTCTTGCTGCGTTCGAAGATGGCTATACGGTGGGGATCTACAGGCAAGTACACCGGCCAGAGCGGCGTCTGTGGGTGACTGGACTTTGTCGTGCATTGATAGTCATGGTTGGGGAAGTCGTCGGTAAAAAAGTGCTTTTCCTGCGTTTTTCGACTTTTCGTGCTCATTTTTATGTCGGCTTTTCGTCGCTACTTCAGCAATGACACGATCGAAGAGTGAAGGGACTTTGGAGATGCAAATGCGGGCCAGAGTATCGTGACGTCGCGCACTTCAGAGACGTAAAAAGGCGAACAGACTTGGATAAAGTAAGTACTCACGAGCCGTTTCGTTTTTCCCTCTGTGCAAAAAAGAGGATATAATGGCGCTCTGAAGTGACGTTCGTGTGGCACGAGAATAGTAGGTGTCCTTCCGACTTTTCTCTGACTACTTCAAGGTGTGTTTAGTGTAACGAATCCAAGAGTAAACACCAGCATCTAGTAAAATGACGACTTTAATGGGATATTTGGGATGAAGCTTAATTCGATGGGAGTACGAATGTCGCGTCCACGTATTTTGGTGTGACGTCCACATCCAGCGCTTGCAATAACACCGTCTTCCCGTGACCATTGCGAGATGTTTGGCTTTGCTTGTGGCCTCCAGCTATCCATCGAGTTTACTCTTTCTTCCATTGCATCCATCGCTGAGCTAATACTAGGAACGATCAGGAAAGCTGGCTCAGTTCAATAAGCGCGATGATAAATGGCGCTTGGAAACACTAGCTTGCCCTATACAGCAGCAGGAATGGCAAGATGTCCACTTCAGACGTCTGAAACTATGGCATAATTCCGACGCAGCATATCGACGATACTGAATGATAGAGAGCTGCTCTAGTTGTAACTATGATGTTGTACTCAGTAGTGTGCTTGGTTTACTTTAGCGGTCGCATCATAGACGATTCCATACGGTGCTAGAGACTGGGACCGTCTCGCCTTCACCTTGTTATAAACAACACCTTTATCATCGTCCACGATGTAGCCACGTGGTCACTCTTTACCTCCTCAGGTTCGTTATCGATCATTTGGTCCTGTCTGCAGTTTACCTTGGTTTATGATGTCTCTCACACTTATTATTTCTACATTTGCTCGACTTCGCATACTGCACGTCGCTGCGGTATTGTCTTACTACTTAGGTCGCCTTCATGCGAGTGTATCAAAGACAATTAGCAAACACCGAATCAATTACTTAGACGTGGACAAGTACCCTAGCACCCATAGACAAGCACTTACATGATGACAACGGTAGTCGCGAACATACCTTAACGAGCAGTCGATATGCAAGTCCACCGAATGCTGAACAATACATACGTAAGGTCAGTATATTTGCTACTAAAATGACGAACAATGCCGCCGCCGCCATGTTCCTTGCTCTTGGACTAATATGCAACAGAGACGTCTCTTCTTCCGTCTATAATCAAGTTGACGTCGGTCAAACTTCATGCGTGAATTACAAAGGTCGTAGTGTTGTTGATCATCCATATCGTGTGCTGAGCCTTGCAACTCGACCTGCCGTTTGCGTTGTTTTGTCGACAATTCGTTTGCGCTTGCACGACGTGGCCAATGGTTACACTACAATCGTGAGGGAGAGCAATAAAGACGCTTTTGATGCTTCGTTGCTAATAGGAGTGTGTGCTACTATGCGTGACCGTTGTGCAAGAAACGATGACAAACCGATGTATGAGACACTTATAATAAACTGCGCAGCTTAGCGAATGCAATGAGTGACAAACATCATACATAATAGTGCAATGTGCGACTTGCAAATTGAATTCACTTGGTCTCACTTGCGGTGAACTGCTTGCATCTGTCAGCACTTGATCTTGTATTTGACACCGGTACGGCTGGTAAGGGCGTGATATAGCGAGGCATAATGACTGCCGCGATGTAGGTGCAGATAGAGCACGCTATGACTATAAAGAAATTAGTCGGGACGGATCACAACGCTTGAGTGGGGACCGCACGACACTGGACGACATAATGGAAAAGCTGGGCACTATCTACTTACACTGTATAGCGAACAACTAATAGTTTGCTGCCCTTGTGAAAGACTATCGAGGGCAAGACAGATCGAACCGTGTCCATGCGTTAACTCACATCATTTCCAAACAGGAGTCTATGAAAAGTCTCGGCTACAGTAGCCTAGGTACGCGTAGTTATTGGAAATAGTCAGTAAGCGTTGACAAACGTCTTGTCTTCGTTCTACTATCGATAAAATATGGATATACAAGACAGATGGACGTAGATTCGGTCCGGTCAGGTCACTAAAGTCACGACATCCTTCGACAACATCCCTCATATCACACGCTCCAAATTCAACCAATGTCGTTAAACCGAGGTACTTCTGTATACCAAATGAATGGACGCGCTGCCATGTACAAGTCGAACGTAACACTACTTCAATTCAACGCAATAGCTCCTCTCGAAGCAACGTAATAGCTTGAGGTCACGTACCCACTCGCCCTCATGGACGCTATTAATGCGTCTCGACCTGATGTGATCGGGAAACTGCCGCAGCTGCAGAACATGGTGAAACGCGACCCTGAGGGGTATCGCCCCGAGTTCCGCATGCAACAGCGTCACTTTGAATCCGAGTACCAGTTGTTCTTGCTCCAGCCAACTAAAGAGTCGGCACATTTCGGCGCTCTCGTGATCTTCTTGAGTCATGTCGCCAAGTGCTACCCCGTTGACATGGCAGCTTTCCCGCAGCAGATTATCTCTCTGCTACGTGACAACTACTTGGTTCTGGAGCCCGAAGTCCGCAAGACATTAGTGCAGAGTCTCATGCTGTTACGCAATCGCGGCCTCATCGATGCCATCACGCTACTCAAGCTCTTTTTTGAACTCTTCCGGTGTCCGGACAAGCGCTTGCGCGAGCTGTTGTACAAACACATTGTGTCGGACCTTCGGCAATTGAACGCCACGTCGCGCAATGTGAAAGTCAACAAAGCGCTGCAGAACTTTTTGTTTGAGATGCTCCAGGATGAGAGCGAACACGCCGCAATCAAGTCGCTGCAGGTGCTCATGGAGCTGTTCAAGCGGAAGATCTGGCACGACCAACGCAGTGTGAACGTCATTGCAATGGCGTGCACGAGCAAGAACACGAAACTACTCGTGATGGC
Organism: Hyaloperonospora arabidopsidis Emoy2; assembly: GCA_000173235.2. Taxonomy (NCBI): domain Eukaryota; phylum Oomycota; class Peronosporomycetes; order Peronosporales; family Peronosporaceae; genus Hyaloperonospora; species Hyaloperonospora arabidopsidis. The sequence continues at coordinate 378,376 of JH598194.1, forward strand.
GCTGAGCTTCTTCTTGGGTATCGACGACGACATTCTCGAGGACGAAGAGCTGCAGAAAAAAGAGAAGAAAGCGCTCGTGGCGGTGGACTTTCACGCCCACTCGAAGAAGACGAAAAAGCGTCAACGGGACACGCTCCAAGCGCTGTACAAGAACAAACGAGCACGGAAACGCGAACTCACTTTCATGACGACATTTCCAGCCATTGAACTGCTCAACGATCCACAAGGTGTTGCCGAACGCCAATTGAAGCTCCTCAAGCGCTGCACGGAGCGGTTCGAAGTGAAGTTACTCATGATGAACTTCATCGGTCGTGTCGTGGGTTTTCACAAACTCGTGCTGCTTCCGTTCTACCCGCTGGTGCAGCGCTATCTGCAGTCCCATCAGCAGAGTGTCACGGCCATTCTGGCGTACTTGGTGCAGTCCTGTCACGATGAAATTCCACCGGAGGAGCTCTTGCCCATTGTCAAGAGCATCGCACACAACTTTATCACTGAGCGCTGTTCGTCCGAAGTTATTGCTGTCGGTATCAACTCGCTGCGTGAACTCTTTCGTCGCATTCCCTTGTTGCTGGAATGTGATGGCATTGACGTGCTCGTGACGGACCTGATCCAGTATAACCGAGCGCGCGACAAAACGATCGTCATGGCCGCTCGTGGCGTGCTCAACCTCATCCGAGAGATTCACCCGGTCCTCTTGAAGCGCAAGGACCGTGGCAAGTTTTACAGCGAGGCAGCCAAACCGCATCGCTTTGGTGAACTTGTAGCGAGTGAAGGTGTGGATGGAGCGGATCTCTTGGCAGAAGCTGAAGCTGCTGGGCGGTTCGACGGGGACGAGAACCAAGATGGATGGGAGGTCGCTTCAGCTGCGTCGGACGTCGATGGATCGGAAGATGAGTGGGTGGACATGTCTTCGGACGAGGAAGACACTGCAGATCCAGTTGACGAGCATGAGCTGGAAGGTGGAGACGACGAAGACGAGGAGAGTACCGAGACACCGTCAGCGATGGAGCAGCAGGACCGGTTAGACGCTCGGCGGATCTTGACTCCTCTTGATTTCAAGCGCATTGAGATGCTCAAGAAAGAACGGGACGCAGCGTTGAAGGATCCCAAGTCACGAAGTAAGCGGAAGGCCGAAGGAGATGCCGCCAAAGCAAGTTCCGATGCGACGAAAGTCAATCCGACTGACCTCGAAGGGTACTCGAAGAAGAAGCGAATGACACAGGAGGAACGGCTTCGTGTGGTGCTGGAAGGCCGCGAAGATTACAAGCACAAGCGTTCCGGCGGTGGCACGACCAACTCGGAGAAGAAACGGCTCAAGCACTTCATGATGATCAAGAAGAGCAAGTCGGTGCAATCCAAGGTGCTCGTCTCAGCTCGTCAGGTCCAGTCTCAGAAGAACCGCGTCGTGAAGAAGATCCTTAAGCACGACGTGAAGAAACGGCGCAAGATTTAGAGATGGCCAGGTACCGAGATTTTGCTGGAGTTGGTTGGTGCATGGAGACGTGACGACTGCCTTGAGCAAGCCAGCTTAGCTCACAAACTATTCACACATTGAAGAATGATGACCCTTGTTTGCTTCCGCTCGTACTTTATTTTCAAGTGCCCTGTGCGTGCGTGCACGGTGTTTTTCCTGCTGCAAAGCGCACTTTCGAACGCTCTCTTACGTTTGCTGGCCACTCTCTTCACTCCATGGACTGCTGCTTCATTTGGAGCTCCTCCTGGATCTCCTGAATGGTCTTCCCCTTCGTCTCTGGCACGTACTTGAAGATGAAGGCGAGCGCTAAGCACAGTGAAATGCCGAATGGCACAAACGTGTATTGGCCTAGGGTGCTTTGCATGGTCGGGAACAGGAGCCCTACCAGGAAGCTGCATAACCAGTTCACCATCGTGGCAATGCTCATGGCCGTCGGCCGCGGCTTGGCAGGGAACATCTCCGCGACAATTAACCACGGAATTGGACCCAACCCGATCTCGAAGAACCATACAAAGCACATGACACCGCCCACGCTGACCATGCTTGCAAACGGAAGGGCGTCCATCAAGCCTAGCGTCAGCACGACACTCGAGACGATCATCCCGGTGGCAGAATAGATCAGCAACGGGCGGCGACCGGCCGTGTCCATGAGAACGAGTGCAACACCCGTGGCGATAACGTTCACCGTATACACGAGCGTAGCTCCGACTAGAGGGTCCTTCAAGCCCACGTTCTTGAAGAACGAGCTCGCGTAAAACATGACGGCATTGATGCCGCTAAACTGCTGCGATATTTGCAGCACAACAGCTGCGACGAGTGGGAAGCGCACGCTCTTGTCCGTGAGCACGGCCCAGATGCCCGTGTTGGCACCCGATTCGTTGTCACTAGCCGAGCAAATGCTGTCGATTTCCTCATACACGTCATTCGATCCACGCAAGCGACGCAGAATGTCCGCTGCTTCCTTCGGTCGGTTCTTGGTAAGCAACCAGCGCGGACTTTCCGTCAACAGGGAGGCCAGAGTGAGCTGTAAGATTCCTGGAATCGCCGTGAACCCGAACAAGAAGCGCCAACCAGGTTGAGTGAGTCCGTAACTTTCTCCCGAAAAGCTGAACGCCAATAGACCAGCAACCAAGACGCCAATGACCATAAAGAGCTGATACCCGGTACCCAGAGCCCCTCGTAGATTCGGCGGCGCGAGTTCGCCCAGATACAGCGGCACGACGACACTGACCGTGCCAGAAGCGAATCCGACGAGGAATCGACCGAGAATCAGCGCGTAAATGTTGACCGAGAGCGCCATCATCGCGCCTGCAATAATGAAGAGGAACGAATCCACGAGCAGCGCCTTCTTCCGCCCGAGTGCGGCGCTCACTTGGCCAGCCGTGAGCGAGCCAATGGGCCCGCCAATGGCAAAGATCGAGACACAGATGGCCCACTGCATATCCGAGTGCCCTGGAAAAATAATATCCGGATTCACGCCCCCAGTGACGCCGGTATTGTAACCAAATTGGAACGCGCTCATGAGTGCAACGCCGCAGCTCAAGAGCAAGGGGAAGGTGTAGCCCGGCTCGGGGAACTCGTCGTCGCCGCCGAGCAGCGGCTGGTCTTCGCCCCTGGCCACGAGGTTCGTGAAGGAGCCCCAGGAGCTGCGCGTCTTGAGGTTGGAAGAGCTGCGTTCGCGCTGGAACGACTGGCGGCGCATGCCCGGGAGGACCGAGAACGGCAGCTCGTGGTACAGGCGCTTCTGCTCTTCAACTGGAGGGGGGAAGGCAGGGGTTAGTAGGAAGAGGAGAGAGTCAGTAGAGAGAGAGAGAACACACATAATGAGAGAACACAGAGAGTTTACGTTAGTACGGGACGGGGATAAATAACAGAAGACACTATGACGATGAGGCATCTCATTTGTCTTTTGTTTAGAGAATGGATAGAGAGGGTTATGATTGCGAGTGTACCGTAGAATTGGAGGTTCTGCGCCGTGTTGCAGCGTTTCTTGAGTCCTTCGGCGACTTTGAGGTCGGCCCAACTGCCGTTGGTACCGAGGGCGACATCGCTCTGGGAGTGCTGCATGGCTCGTGGACTTGGCGAGTGGGGGCGGCGATGGAAGGCGAAGGGATGTGTGTGGGTCGACTTTACTGTAGGAAGATGATGAAGTGGAAGGAGGAATGAATACGAATTTAAAGGCGAGTGAGTGGGAACACGGGTGCAAGATCGCGAGCACTGGTTGAGTGGGGCTGTAAAGGAGTTTCCTTTTATAGTACCAGTAGTACTACATGAGACGGGATAATGTGTGGGAACCTTGTGTTCGGATTTGAATTCCATCGCATACGAGCGATTGTATCGACGACGACGACACGACCGAGTCACTTGGTGCTTGCTCATGATATTACCGTAACCATCTGCTATTCAGCGACAGGTTGTGTGCTTGCCTGTTCCATAGCGCCAGCGTAACGACCGTTGGTCAACACTCGCAGATACGAATCTCAGCTTAGACTAGTCCTTCGCACGACTAAATTTGTCATTCGTTGGGCCGTGAAACGGGACAGGGGCTGCTAATGCCCAGCTTAAAAGACAAAAAGGAGCTCGAGCTTGTCATGTTAAATTGAGCTTACGACTCACCTCGCGTCTACGTGTGACAAGGAGGGTGGGGACGATACTATTGGATAGCTACAATCGCATTGATGTGACAAAGGTTGCTTGGTCTGTCATGCTGAACTTTTGCGACGATACCGGGAAATACGACGACGCGACGGTGGAAGCATTCGAGGACCACCCACGTCTCAGTCGAGTGACAATCCGTGCTATTTGCTCAGATTCTCCGAGGACTCTTAACGACTAAACCAGAAACTGACACTGTCGTCGCAAAGCTGTCGATGATACAATCCACTCTTCCATCAATTCAAAATGCGAAGGAAAGTTGCATCCACCACGAGGTGGAGATGCGAGACGATCACGAAAGCAAACCCTGTCACATTTTTCGGGTTCGATATAGCTCCTTCGTCGATCGGTGTTCGTCACTGTCGTAGACTACGCAGTCAACATTGTTGTAGATGAGAGACTACAGATCTACGATGTATTCTTTCGAGTCAAAATATAAGGTCTCCTTGATTCAAAAGAGGGTCACTCACCTCATCTAGTGATAATCGCGAGACAAGAATTTTCAGCTACTGGATCGCGTAGTCGTGGCAGTTGATCGACACTAAGGCCACGACAAGAAAACGGTGTACAAAGTCGACTTAGCTGTAAAAAATGCAGGCATGTCGAGCAAAAACTACATGTTGTATAAACAAAATTCAGAAGCTGTAGACTTTAAACACTTGTCGTTGACGAAAATACTTTCGACCAGCTACTCTTAAAGAAGTGTCTGTCTGTAGTATAAATGACTATTTGCAGTAGGTCGCTTAGGTAGTGTGGAATATCAAATATTGAAAGCAATTTGGTGATGTTATGAGCCGCAGTGGCTCCAACCACGCCAAATAGTAGAAATGTAGGGTAAACTTACAGTGGCCAGCTCAATGAGTATCGAATGGCTAGATCGACAAAACCCCTACTAAGTTAGCTTTGAGAGCTCTGCAAAGGCGATGACGAACTCTATTAAAATAAAGAATTGCAAGGGTACCTTAGCATCAAACATTGCATGACAAGATCAACCATGAAGCACTCGAGAAGGCAAACACTATACCTTGCTTGCCATCATATGTCTTCTTCCTGTCTGCTCATCTATTGATGACGCAACAGCCTGGGTATTCATTCAACGTCGCACAACCTTTTTCGTCTTGTCTACGGTAAGCCGAAAGATCTACTGTCCCGGTGGCCCTCGCATGCCAGGCGGTGGACCCGGTGGACCACGCATGCCAGCGGGAGGCATCATTCCCGGCGGTGGTCCCATTCCCATTCCAAGTGGAGGGCCCATACCAGGAGGTGGCATTCCCATGCCAGGCATAGGTCGAGGAGGAGGCATCATGCCGCCAGGGAGTCCAGGTATACCTCCGGGCATACCAGGCATCCCGCGACCTCGGCCGTATGCTTGTGGCTGTGCCATTGCCGCCACTACAACCAGACACGTCAACACGTACACGACAAATACCACGTTAGCTTAACATTCTCATGTACAGAACTTCAACGTCGCAGTGGCGTTTGTGATCGACTCCATCAGACTAAGATCGTAGGCAGTAGTTTCCTATATTGTGCTCAGCCGGGTTCGGATAAAAAGACCGTGCACCCGATCACTTATCTGTTCGAGTAATCACTTGGAGCCAGCCACACATACACACACCACGACTAGTTGCCATACCCACCCATGGGTATGTATATAGACACATATGTAGGGGTACTCCCCCTATACAGAATAGCATAGAATAGACAAAAGCAAGTGTACCTTGTCCGGGCTGCATCATCCCGGGGGGCGGCCCTCCAATGCCACGCATAGGAGCCATAAGTCCCATTGGAAGTGACGCCCCTCCCATGGGTGCTGTTGGGATGCCTCGTCCAGCTGCACGAGCGACTCCTGGTCCATTCGGTCCCACAGTCTCGTTCTCCTTGGCCAGAGGGGGCCCTTCTACCGTCAGGGACACGACACTCTCTCCACGTAGCAGCACGAGTCCCAAATGACGCTTTTCTACGCGTTCTTCTGACACCGTCGACTTGACTTTGGCTCGCAGGGTGCGAAACTCTTCACAGTCGCCCAGTACTAGATTCATGTGCTTGTCAAACGCCATGAAGTACCCCACGAGCACCCGCGAGTCCAGCAGCGTCACCTTCATGCGGTAATTAATGTAGTTGAGCATCTTGCTGCTCTTTGACATCACCATTTTAATAGAGAGAGGGGAGAGCGGTCTCTATTGCCAGCAAAGAAGCGATCGATCGAGCACGTAATCTTCGGTCCTAAGAAGCTACTCTTCCACTCGCTTTCGGACTTGCTTTAGTGCCTTTTGTAGTCGCTTTAGTGGGTTTTGCAATAAATCGCTCTCGCGGTTGTTTCCAAAAGCGGTGCGAAAGATCGACTCTGAAAATGGTGCAGTTGGTTTTGCCCAATCGAGTGGCCGCGTGCGAAACATGGTCGATTCATTTCTAGATTTTGTTATGTCTAAATGCATTCTTGACCGTAGTGGCAAAATGACCTCTATACTTTACTTACATAAGGCAAGATGATACAGAATGCACTTAGTACTGGGTCAACTCGTCCGATGCAAGTCGTCAGCTGCACACGATCACTTTGGCTAGCAACCCGCAGCATTTTTGCGTCTTCATCTCATTCAGCTTCCGAATGACTTGCACGTCCTGCTTGCTCGAAGAAATATGTGTTGTGTCAGCATTGCTCATTCCATCATGCATGTACCAACTCGTTCTCTACATCAATGAGATTACCCTTACAACGCCTTGTACGGTTTTTTATGACGCACCCTTAGCAGATCTATCGCTTATTGAGCAACGTTTCTTCAGACCAGGCGAGCGTGAATGCAATTTCGATTGCGGTCATGCTAAACAATGCTAAGCCTGTTCTTTGCTGTGACATAGATGTATTTTGCTGCACAGCGAATTACCTCTCCCTTCTGCGATTGTTTTACGACGTCTTGGGTTCTCCATTTCGTTCAGATAGAACAAATGACCGGTACTTAGCACGGTGTATGAAATATGTTGACAGGATCCGAATCCAGCCCCATTTGCTGACTCTTCTTCTATTTAATGAAGACCTTCGTACGCATATGCGATTATACAGCACGTCGTGTACGGCAAACTAGATCTAACACTCAAACGTCGTTTTGCGAAAGCCGAACCGACTTCTTCCATACTTGCATCAGAAGTATCCGAAACAAACGTGTATTCAATTAGTCTTAGCAAAATCAAATAGCTCGTAGATAGTGCACGCTGCTGTCTTCCACGCGTAAGTGCAAGCGAAGTTCTGTCAACCAGTAGCCAACAAATGACCCGAATAGCAGGATATATAACAAGCCATACCTTTTAAGAGGCCAAATGTCTCCAAGTTGTTTCAAAACAAGTCCACTCGAGACCAGCCCAGTACTCCATTTTACTGCTACAAGTCGACGTTGCTAAGGACTCCGACCACTTGTGCATTTTCGTGTAAAAGGCGGCGGGATAAAGGGTACGCTGTACGTTTGCTCTCAATATGGCGAAAGTCTAATCTCCATCCATGCCGTATCCATAACAAAGGCAGAGATAAGTTCAATTGCCAAGCTAGAATGAAACTGATATCGACTGTGTGGATCCGCGCTGTTCATTACAACTCGAAACCGCTGCTAGAATGTCCGTTAGCGTCCGCGTCACCAGGGCTTCGGCCAATATAGTCTTTACCAGCATCCTCCTTATCACAAGGTTTTTTGTTTTCCTTGCGTCGGTTCATGACCACATCAATAGCATGCGAGAACGCTGACGCTGGTTCTTGTCCATGTGGGTTACTGGCCTGCAAGGTGTCAATCAGTTCCTTCTGTACGTCAATCATTTCGCCCATCTTGCCCACGAGCTCCTGAAAACGTTGATCCATGAGTGCAATAAACTGCATCAACAACGTGCTTGCTGGAACTACAGATTCGGCAGATAATTCCATCGTCGATGCTGAGCGTTTGCTGCCACGAGCTTGCTCCCCTGATAGTGAACTCTGTCCATTCACTGGAAGACAGGGACCAGTCGTTTTAGTACTTGAAGGGTCGCACCTTTCTTCTTGCTTAACATCCACCACTTCCGCCTGAATGGGCAGTGGCAGCTGTTGACTCTGCTCTACAGTTGCAGCTCCTTGCTTTGATTGCAACGTCGAGGTCTCCTCACCAACGGGTGCACCTGTAGAATTTAAGGTCGCAGTTTCCAGGCCAGAGACCGCTTCTACTCTTGGTATCGTCGTCTTTCCCATTGGAAGCAGCACAGGCGAGGCAGTAATAGAGCCACAGTGGGGCTTGGACTGTCGAGCAGTCTCTTCTCTCGCCACTTCGTACTGCCGTCGGTGCTCGACGGAATAATCCTCTCCATTCTTCAGATGCGCTCTCATGAAGTGCATCTTGAACTTTTGCGTGCGCATGGTCTTATTGCAATGCGGGAACGTGCAGACGATGCCATTCTTGTGCTTGTTGCCGACCATGAGAGAGAGAGAGATTACGCGTACTCTCGAAATTTTACAGTATGTCGTTGTACCATAAATTTTGGATGAGTGGCCCCAATGGCTACATCGAAATTGTTTGTAGGTCTACCTACGAGAACATGTGTCTTTTTCTAAGCGCTAAAAATTACGACGAGACTGTTTACTATGTTAAACGGTCTTCGGAACCAAAGTTCAGTATCGCAGATGCGCATATATCAGGCCTGATAAAATTTGTGGAAAATCTAAAAATAGGGTCGGATATTTATAAGCTAAGATTTTTCTGGTCCATAAACTAAGACCTTTACAAATTACTGTAAAACTACGCAAAATCGTGATTTGTGCAGCCAAAGTGCTCCAATGGCGCCCAAGACGACGCCGTTCCAGGAGAAGCATGCGCTGGAGTTCAGACTCGAGCTCATCAAGACGGAAAAGGGCGGCACGCAAACTGTGCGATGCCTGTTCTGCATCTATGACAGGCGTGACAAGGTTGAGGTTGGAAGCTCAACTGGTCGCATGCGTAAGTCGCGCGTTAACATCAAATACTACACGAAACCGTTCGCGCCGCAGAACTATTGCAGTCACAATACGACGCAGCATGGCAAGGCCTGGGCAGAGTACAGCGAGCTGCGTAACGCAGAGAAGCGCGAATACTTCACTGGGAAGACGAAGATCGTGAACACGTTGCATGATTACCTCGACGTTGAAGGCGACACTATGGAATTCAAAGTTTCACCGCCAATCGTCGAGACCATCATCGGCTACATGTTCTTCACGAACGACGAAATGCTAGACAATGCTGAAGACGACGATGAAGACGATCTCGTGACGTCTGACGCAGCAAAGACATTAGCCAAGAAAATCGCCAAGAAGTCCAGCGAGAAGGCGCATGCAATGAAGCTGTTCGTCAAGGACTCGGAGACTGAGAAGTACGTCATCAATATCAAGAATGTGATGCGTTACGAACTCGCATTAGACCACGTGGGAAGCGGCATGTCATTCAGGCAGGCGGCCGTGGCAATCGAACACGCCAAGGGGACGTACGCAAACGCTGAAGCTCGCAGGCATTAACAGTTTGATGGTCGGCCAGTTCATTCGCGCCCTCGTTGCGTCATACTTGCAACGAATTGCGGACTTCATGGGTGAAGCTTCCTTCTGGGCATTTTCGTTCGTGTGTGATGGCAGCATGCATCGCGGCCAGTCGTTCTTTGACATGCGTTTACGATTCTGCTACCGGGGCGTCCTGGTCAACTTGCACCTCGTCGCCATCCCAATGTTCGACAGGCATACATCGCAGATCATATTTGATACGGTCTGCAAGTTTATGGACGCGTTGTACGGATCGTGGCGTGGCAAACTGCTTTGCGTCGCTTCGGACGGCAAGAACGCAATGACTGGCCCCCATGCCGGCTTGGTCACTCGATTGTGCGCTGCAGCTGAGCATCCTGTCCTTCGCATTTGGTGCGCACCTCATCAAATTGATTTGGAAATGAAGCAATCGTCCGCGAATGTGGTTCGAGGCGAATGGGTCGCCAAAGCGCACGCGTTCAGCGTCTTCCTGCGTGCTCAGAACAGCTTGATCACCGAGATGAATGTCAAGTGCCCGAAGCTGACTACTCGATGGGTCCAGTATGGCATCGTGCTGATATTTCATCACATACCGGCGAAGAATGACGTAGCAGAGCGTCGGTTGTGCGTCCACCACGTGTTCCCGACAAGAAATGGCCGATCGGTTCAACCTTCACGTCTTCCGACCAGAGCAAGCCGCATGATGACTCGGCGAGCTTGATCGCGCGCAAGAGCGTACGTTCCCAGTCGAAGAAGCCGCTGCCGATCACTCGGTAGAGCTTTCGGTCCCGTCGAACTTGCGGATCGACAACATTCGTTGGCTCGCAGTCGGTGTCTAGATGTAGTCCATCACTCCTGATCGCTGCTGATTCCCTGCTGCAGGCACTGATAAGACTAGGTAGAAGTCTGTTATCTCCTTCAACAGAAGAAAAGTAATTTGCAGGCCCTTTCTGTTGTCTTTTGTGTGGAGTCCAGCCACGCGGATGTGATAACACGAAATCGGTTGGAGCATTTCCTCTAAATGGTCGCCGTGAGCGACGCACGCGGCGGAGCGGACTCGCTCGTCCTGGACAACATCGTCATTCACGCGTCGCCCGAGCTCATGAACGTGATGAGGGGCAAGTACGACCCCACACAATCAGACTACCTGCGGCACACGGAGTGTTTGGCACAATGGGACTGGAAGTCGTCGCAGTGCAAGTCGACGCGCTACCCGAGCCGCGAACCTGCTTCGGGTGTGGAAATGTCGGGCACGTGCAGCGGAACTGTCGCGTAGAGGAAACTGCGGTGGACGAGAAGCAGAAAGAAATCGGTGCGAGGAGCGGGATGCTGCTAGCGCTGACATAGAATCCCAACAAAGGTGCAGGGAGCAGCGGATCGCAGCCCGCGCCGAAAAATAAGCATGACGACGGTAGAGGGAGCAACAGATTGCAGCCCACGCCGAGCAAGAAGCCTGAGCTCTCAAGGAAGTGACGCCGCGGCAAGAAGACGGGCGAGTTCGTGTTCGCGCGGTCGGCGACGCCGACAAGGGCGACCGAGGAGGCTGGATCCTCGACAGTGGCGCAGCCGCCACCTCTTGAGCGATGCGCAACTGCTCATCAAGTCTAGAGCGTGCAGCAACGTGATCGCTATGGCGGACGTCTTGTTGCTCCAGATGGCGCGGTGCGGCAGCGTGCGACTGAACTTCATCGCGAACGACGCAGAGGCGACCGTGACGATCACCGACGTCTACCTGGCGTCGCACCTGGCAAAGAGCATCATGTCCTACAGAAAACTCGAGGGGAACGGATTCGCGCTCGTGTATGATGAAGTCAAGCGCTCGCTCGCTCGCCCGGCGCAGTGATGATGCCGTCGCTCTTGACGTGATAATGGAGAGCAACGTGTTGTACGTGCAGACGACGACGACGAAGCAACAGCAGGGAACCAGCGACGCCATCATGGCGGCAATCGAGTCAGGCGCAACAGGAGACGTCGTAGCTATAGTGCAATAGGGCACACTGCTCCATTTCTACCAGCGGTTCGCGCACTTGGCGTTCGACACCATCGAGCGGATAGCGCGAGAGCCGGCTTCCGGTATACTTCCCACGAGCCACCGGCGCATGGCGTGCGTGTCTTTCATGGAGGGCAAGAAGACGCGCAACACGCAGCCGCAACAAGACAGCGGCAAGAACGCGTCGATCGACTGCATCGCCGGCGTGATATGTTCGGACCTGAAAGGTCCGATGACGCTACAAGGTCGCCTTGGGAACCGATACCTGATCAACTTCGTTGATCACAAGAGTAACCACTGCAGGATCTTTCATCGCGCGAACGAAGGACGCCGCCGCGAAGCAGTTTGAGACGTTCCTGACGCACTACGAGAAGCGGTTCGATGGTCGGATCCATGTGCTCCGCACCGACGGCCACGGCGAGTACGCCACGTTGACCCCTTCTGCAAGCGCACCGGCGTGGCGCGGCAGATCTCGGAGGCGAGGAATCAGGCGTCGAACGGGAAGGCGGAGAGCATGCACTGCAAGATCCTCAACCTCGCGCGAAGCATGATATTCGCCTGCGCGCTGTCACTCAACTTCTGGGGAGACGCTGTGTTGTACGCGGTGTACGTGATGAACAGGAGCCCGACGCGCTCGAATCCGAAGCGCGTATCACCGCTAGAGATGCTGACGGGAACCGCGCCGGACTTGAGGCAGATCGTCGTGTACGGGTCGCACTGCTACGTCTACCGCAACCCGCGCAAGAACTCGCTGGAGCAGCGTTCGCAGATCGGGACGATCGTCGAGATCAGTGACGAGACCAAAGGGTACAAGGTCTGGCTGAGGGATGAAGGCAATGTGATCGTCACCCAGCACGTCAAAGGCATCGACACGCTGACAGGGCGCAGATCGCGCAGCTGTAACGCGCAATGAGCAACGACGGCCGAGCCAACGCTGCGGAGGAGACTGTGCCATATCCAGATGCGCCAGCGACGCCAAGGAGCGGAACGAACAAGGAGAAGAAGCCGTGGGCACGACAGGCGCACGGCACGCGCGTCGCGATAAAGCGCGCGCAAGCAGCAGTCAGCCAGGAGGAGACAGATGTCGGTGCGGACGTCGTGAGTGCGGCGTTCGAGCGCGACCCACAAAACTACGCCAAGGACATGCGCAGCACCAAGCGAGACGGATGGGTGACTGCGATGGAAGAAGAGGTTGTGGCTCTGTAGGACAACGACGTCTGGACGATCACGCGACGAGCGCCCGGGTCCAACGCTGTGCACATCAAATGGGTGTAGAAAACGAATACCACTGCTGACGGCGAGCTGGAGCGGCTCAAGGCACGGCTCGTGGCCTGCGGAAATGAGCAGGTGCTCGTAGTCGACTACGGGATCACGTTCGCGGCAGTGATGGACCGCTCGACCGTGAAGGTCATCCTCGAGCTTGCCGGCAAGTGGGGGGGGGTGCCTACCAAACATGGCTACACCCCCAACGCGTACGTCAAGGTGGACAAAGAGGCGCACTTGTGGATCTACCTTCAGCTGCTGCGCGGCATGTGCTTGTCGGACGCTACGCTACGAGAACACGGGGCGGCAAGCTCGAAAGTGCTCGTGCATGAGCTCAAACCGGTAGTGTGGCTATGGAGCCAGATGCTTCACACCAAGCTCGCGGCCGCGGGATTTCGGCGCTGTGAGAGCTACATGTGCCTGTATTGGAAGCGCGACGGGCAGGATCTCGTCGTTGTCGGAGTGTACGTCGATGACCTCCGCGCCACCGGGACTAGCGCCGCTGCAGTCGATCGATTCTTCGGCAGCCTCGCATCGGTGTCCATCAAGGACTTGGGCGGAATCAGAACGTTCTTAGGGATGCGCGTGGAGATGAACGACGACGGATGGTATCACCTGGACCAGGAGGCGATTGGCGACCTTCTGCATAGCAACGGCCTCGCAGACGTGAAGGCGACGAGGCAGACGCACGCGCCGCGAGTGCTTGACTGGGTGGAGGTTGGCAAAGCGCATCGCGCGCTAAAATAACGTGACTGCGACGCTGAAGATCGCGATGATGCCCACTCGAGACGCCGACGCAGCGCCACGACTGGACGCGCCCAGCGACGCCGACTTTGCGGGCTACAGGATCGACAGAAAGTCGATGATGGGCGGCGTGCTCCGACTTAATGGAATGCCGGTGAGGTGGGTCGTGCGCAAGCAGGGCGGCGTGCCCCTGTAGAAGATGGAGGAGATGTTGTCGCCAGCGTGATCACGCAGGAGATGCTCGGTGTGCGAGAGATGATGATAGAGTTCGGGCTAGCGCTAGAGCTGCCCATGCAGCTGCTCGTCGACAACCAGGCGGCTATAAGCAGATTACTGGCGAAGCGTCGTCGCTGAAGGCGCAGCACGTGGACGTTTGCCACATGTTCCTCTGCGACTTCGCTCGGCGCGGCACCATTGTCTCGCGCTACGTCAGGTCCAAGCTGATGCTCGTGGACCTATTGACGAAGGCACTGGACGCGACGAAGCTTGGGACGTTGCGCGAGCTCATGAAGATCGGGTAGAAGATGGGTCGACGGTGCACGACGATGGAGAGATGTGAGAGAACGGAGGTGCACTCTAGGAAAGTCTAGTAAAGAGGGCATTTTGGTCGCAGCCGGTTTTTTGAGTGAGACGAGAGGACAGAATAAGACAATTAGTTCCAGCCGTTTTGCTGGGAGATAGGTGCAGAACTTGTACCAAACAGATGAATGGAGGAGAGTGATAGCTAGCAAGTTCGTCATAAGGGACAAAAAAATAGAAAGAATCTGATCAACCTCCTTCCGCGTCAACACACGTTAAGGTTGGTCCCACAATTCAGACCTCCTTAGTCGTTTGTCTGAACAACGGGTCAAATGCCGTTTCTCCGTTATCGACAGCTGTTTTTAGTTGACGTACCGTACGTAATATGCGAGCTCGATTGAGAGAATACAGAACTTCATAAACTGCCCACTCGTACAACTGAAAAATGCTTTTTCATCGGTATTGTGCGAAAGAGCTCCTAGCAGCATAGTGTGATCTCTTTCAAAGAATCGCTCACCTGTAATTGAGTAATGTTCTGAAGAGCCATGCACATGCTTTTACACTGTTTAAGGCTCGCGGTATCAAAGTTGCTGACACAGAAAAGATTTAGGAATATTGTACTACAGGTCATTGACGCCCCGTCGACCCTGCACTGGTTGTTTGTGCCCCAAGTTACAGATTGCACCTATAAATAAATGCTGCACCTTGTTCCAATCTACTAAATGCTGCTGTGTTGATTTCAGACATCTTCCAAGCTAGTGTCATCACTAGATCAATATTTTGAGTCCTTCACGCTTATACGACGCATATTTCAAGCGACGAGTAGGGCTCAAATTTTTCATACTTCTGAATAGAGTGTACATGCTCTCCGTAAGCAACTTCTGAATTATCGTTTAGCGTCTACAGAAAGTTCTGCAGGCATCGCTTGGAACTCGGACGTGTAGGTCTCTCTCATCGCACTTAGTTATGCTATGATGTGAAGTGCAAAGCATTTCAGATATTGAACGGAGACAAAACAAATCCTTGGTGTGGTTTTCAGCGCAGTGGATAGAACAGGCAGCGACAATCTTCGCATGACGAAATACTTGCAGCGTTTTCGAGCAGTATGCTGTCATTACAACAGTAGTGTAATCACCGAGATTACAACGATGACGAGAACTATGTGCGAAATTGCTAGGTAATTAATTTACTGTATCAGCCTGACTAAACTATTCCGAATTGGTTTCATCTCGTGTTGTGATTTGTCAGCGATTCATTTATTTATTAGTGAAGTATTTACATCAATTTTCTCAAAGTATCCACCTCCACAAAATTAGCTTAAATGTGTTAAAAAGCTCAGTTTTATATTTGAAGAAATCGAAATATACGCAGACACAATATTGTACAAAATTATGTCAACCTTGCGATGCGTAAACACTGCTGCCTCAACTCTCGCCACATTTCTCGCAGCTTGCATCGGTGCACTGCTAGTTTTGTTACAGCTCTCAAGGCATGTTTTGTCTTATCATGGTAGTACTTGTCAATTAATGAATACTGAGAGATTGATATTTTAAGCATAGCAAACGTTGATCACACTTTCGCGCTCGTAATAGCTCCATGAACGTTTTTGCGGTGATTGGTACAAGCGCTACGCAGGAGTTTTATCACATCTCTGGAACTATTTCACGCCATACAATTTACATCATTTCATTTTGTTTATCTTGACTATCAGCCATTGCTTCGCGCACATGTTGTAAGACACTAAAGCGCGTCGCGAGAAACTCGCTCACTTGTTTCTCCATAGTGGAAGGGCTGATATCGGCAAGTTTGTCTGTAGACTCCACCCCCACTAAGCCAGAACCACGTAGTGGTAACGTAAGCGGAACGTGGGGGTGCGTGAGGCTATTCACATAGAAAGGAGTAAAGCCGGTCGAGGCATGAACAGCGTTGTTCAATGCAAACTCAATGGCAGGGAGCATCAAGCTCCAAGTCTTAGGCGAGTCAGCACAAACACTGCGAAGAACATCGCCTGTGACGCGATTAACGCGCTCAGTCTGACCAGTGGTCTGCGGATGATCCGGTGTGGACATGTCCAATCGCGTGTTAAGTACCTAGAAGATGGGAGTCCAAAACTTGCCTGTGAAGCGAGGGTCGCGATCAGAGATGATTGCCAGCGACAACCCGTGTTGACGAAACAGACGAAAAACCCATCGTCGTCCCATGAGCAAGATCATAATCGGGACGGCGAGAGAGAGCATCTTCCAAAACATTTTGTTTGCCTGGCTTATACTTCACCTCGAACTTATATTTCCCAAATAAGGAAAGATAACGAGCCATTCTCTGAGAGAGGTGAGGCGACCGTGTCGCCGTGAGTAATGGTGCATGATCCGTACAGACGACGGATGGCTTCGAGCCAACCAGGTGAGCTCTAAATTTGACAAGTGCATACTTCATAGCAAGTAGCAATTGGTCATGAACTGGATAGTTCTTTTCAGCAGCTTTCAGCTGACGAGATTCAAATGCGATAACTCTCTCGCGGCCTGCAGCGTCTGTTTGTAACTGGGCACTGCCTATAGCAAGATCGGATGCATCGCAGACAACACTAAAAGGGTACTCAGGATTTGGCAACGCCAACATGGGAGCATGGAAGAGACTCTCCTTTATTGCCCTAAACGCGTCAGCATGGGTGTTGTCCCAGCGCCATTCTGTGTTTTTCTTATGGAGATCAGTTAATTGCCGAGCCATACCAGCATATATTTTTACTGTATTTGTGTAAGTAATTGGTAAGGCCAAGCCACTTACGCAAGTCTTTTTCATTCTTAGGAATCGTCAAGTCCACTATAGCCTTGACCTTAGCGGGATCCGCTCTACGGCTGCACTTACCAATGAAACATCCTAGAAAGGAATCTTCTTGGCACCAAAACTGCATTTAGACGCGTTGGCGTACAATTTTTTGGTGCGCATGCACTCGTGCAAGGCTCGCAAATGACCGATGTGATTTTCAACATCTGACCGACCTTTTTCGTCACGACTATCGACAAAATGTCATCAAAGTACGTATGTGCGTAATCCCGATGTGGGCGGAAAAGCTGCGTCACCAGACGATTAAATGTTGCCGGAGCATTAGACAGCCCTTGGGGCATCACCAGCCATTTCCATAGCATACCACTCGGGGTGCTAACTGCTGTAACCGGAGTATCACTCGCTCGCATGAGCAATTGATAATATCCATCGACCAAGTAGAGTGTGCTATACATAGTACAACCAACGATATTGTTTTGAAGAACATCGTTTCGCGGAATGGGTGTCTGTGCCGGAATAGTAGCCGTATTAAGCTTGTTGGAAGCATGTACAATACGCCACTTGCCGTTCGGATTTTATACACAAAATGTCGGGGTCGAATGTGGAGATTTAATCTCACGTACCATTCCTGCCTCGTGCTTAGCACGGAAGAAGTCATCAATGACATCACATTGCTCATTAGGCAAGGGCCACTGTCATGTGACACAGTTTTAGTCCCAGGAAATATGTCGATTTCATGACGGACATCTCTATCTGAAGGTAGAACAGAGGGTGGGTCGTGGCACATCACATCTTGAAATTCCTTGACTAAGGAATAAAAGGGATCATGAGAGTATTTCAATATTGATGACCCACTACGCGCACTTAGTGCTGCTTTTGTGTCCTCGAAAACGGCTTCATCCAAAAGTGAAGAAGAGTTCAACTCTATGATGTCGGGTCGAATGACCACCACCTCTGAGAGGTCTTCATTTTTTAGCGAATGATCAAACTCATCGACCGAAAATTCTTCGAGTTCTAAAAGCGAACTTAACGAGGATATAGCCTCAAGGCTAATTGTACCATCACACGCACCAGTCACTCCGTTGAAAAGTGTATACAGCTGATAGTCATCATAACTTTATGACACAGCACACGCTATGTGATTCGTATCTTTCTGATCGATATCATCGTCAAACGTAATTTGGTCTAAACTGGAGCTGACATCACTATTGACATCCGATGACGAGTCATTGGACATTACGTCGTCATCACGTGGATTACGTGCCACTTCACGTGCATCCGCTGAGCCGGGCTCGGGATGCCTTGATATTGTATCAACAACGTCAATATTGACATTCAGCGCGTCGCTATCACAGCCAACGCTACTCAGTGGGTACTTACGTGCCACTCCACGGTCATTTGATGGGTTCAACCCTCTATGACTTGAGGCTTGGTCAGGAATACTTTCAGCATTCAGTACGTTGCTCTCACAAAGACTATCACTTATCGGAGTACGTGCCGCTTCACTATCACATATCGAGCTTTGCTCTATACTTATGTCTTTGACATCGTCAGAATCAACTATGTCTGACATTGCGATGTCCAGCGCACTGACTCGCGCCAATAACGCTTCTGATTCCTAGCTGAGGTGGGTTCATGACTCTCCAGTGATCCGCTAGGGGCAGTGCACGTGGCGCCTAATGTTTTCGACCTCCAGTCGATCCATGGCTCATGGAGCTCAAGCTAGGCCATACCAAGAATGAGATCATATCTCGAGTCCAAATCAAGGACTAAACAGCGTTCAATACCATCAAAACTAAAAAACTTCACACCCATGTTCACAGGAACTTTGGGTGTAGTGACTAGAGTTCCAGTTGCCAAGCAAACAGTGATCGTATCACCCTTGTGCACTTCTAGCGCCTCAACATAACGTGGATTCCCTTCAAGGGAACAGCGTCTGACATAATTACCGGATGCTCTGGAGTCGATCAAAATCGACCAGGGTTGTCAAAGCCCTTAACAGTCGCCTTTGCGACCAACAAGCCTGGCTTGTATTCACGTCCCGTGTTAGAGTGCACGGGGCTCCTTGGGGCTAAATTCTGCTCGCCACTACCTCCTACAGGCTCAACAGAACCTAGTTCTTCCCCAGTTGGGCTCCCCGCGCCTACTGGGAGTCTACGTTTTCCCACACCGTACTAGACTTCTGGTCAGCGGCGGGAGTTCGGCCTGAAGTAGCCTGGTGTGCCCTGCGTAAAGGGCAATTATGTCGTAGGTGCTTTGTGCTACCGCACGTACAGACATCGTCGAATGTTACAATGTTTTCTACAGCTCGAAGCTCTGCTTCTTCTTCCGTATCGACGAGACTGAGGTACATAGGCTACGGCCTATTGAATGAACTAGAGGAGTTCGTCGAGTTTGGGTTGTGCCCATGGGTGCCCATGGGTGCCAAAACGGGCTGCCTTAAAGTTGAGCTCAGCGTTCAACGCGATACTCCACAGCCGTCTCAAAGGAGGTGGGCTTTACCCGGAATACTTCCGTTCGAGCCACTCCCGTACGAAGGCCCTCCATGAAGATGGTAATCAAAACCATTTCTGGTAAGGGATCAAGCTGCTAGGCAGCGATTAGAGTTCTCAGTTACTGGACATAGTCCGATAGTTCATTCTTGCCCTGAAGGGCAGATAGGAAACGAGAACGTACCCGGATCCTGATTAGGCGGAGCGAACACCCGGGATATTTGCTGTTTTAGCCAATCCCATGTGTAGAAAGCTTCGTCTACCACACGTGAGAGCCCACTCTATGGCTCCACCACCCACTTTTGAAATAGCCATCCCAACTCGCTGTTGCTCCGACTGGAGCATAGCGGAGGTCATGGCCATTTTCACCTCTCTGATACACAAGAGGAGATTCTCCCCTTCTTTTTTCTTAAATTTCTGTACAGTCAAGACAAGGGGGCGAGCTGTTGGCTCTTTACCAGGTACGAGAACATACCGAGTAGGCATAGCCCATGCCAAATAGCCGTGTACTTGCCCAATCAAAATGGGCTTAGACTACATAAAAGGTTCAAGACGTGCACGAATCGCGTCTGGACCTTGGGCGAGGATTAAATCCACTTGTTCGTTCCCGACTAGCGTTTTGACTTTCTCCAGCGCTAATCCTTGGTCCTCGGAGAGGTTTATCTTTATTTCCATCCTTACAGAGGAATACTCTTTAAAAGAATCATGTGTAGATTGACTACAAGTGCTACCAAGTGTAGTGGAGCTACCCTAACCCCTTAATCAGAGGAAGACTTCTAGAATCGTAGGGTCTTCTTAGTATATTAAACTAAACGGGTATTAGCTTAAAGTGTCGCAAGTCCTTACAGACTTATTGAGACTTAACTTTAAGTATCTGTACAAGCTCGTAAGCTTCTAGTCCTGGTTTAGGGGACTACGACTCCACGGAATTACGTGGCAATAGTGCCCAAGAGTACTTAGCCTTAATACAGGCACGTAACACTTACGATTAAAGACGTCTTAGAAAGGCACGTGTCTAAAACTGATCAAAAGGGGAACTGAATATATTTACTGTTTTATAGCGAATATAAACCTCACTTACGTATTTAACCTTGAAACTATGCTACCTAATCAAATAGTCCTCATGGTAGTTCGTCTTGTGTACCACGCCAGAACTATGCCGTCCTTAGAAGACCTTATTACGATTGTTACCATCTATCCCGTAATCGGTAGGGTACGGTGTTATCGCTTAGCGCATGTCATACAATAGTACGCCGATCAGTGAAACTGATCTCTTTATGTGTATATTACACCAGCGTACCTGGTTATCACAACCGTTTTGTGTAACCCCGTCACACCGTACCAGAGGGGGCAGAAGCCAACCTGGTTAAAACGGGTGAGGGCCATGCTACACCAGGTAGGGGTTGTTCAGTGACGGCAGATTGACTTTAGGCCACCTCTGGGCGGAAGCTAAGTCAGCGTACTATATCATCGGCCGAGATGTTTACGGCGCCGGTTGAGGACATGGCCGAGTCACCGAACGTGGGACAAGTGAAAGCTTGGTGTACCACAATTAGAGCATCGATTGCTGAGGCTGTTAATGCAGTGCCGGTCCAGACGGAGGTTTTTGCCGGCGGCGAGGGAGTGATTTCCAAGGTTGAACGCAGAGACAGTTGCATCTTTATAAGGTCTAAATGAGCAAATCTTCGTACGGAATCGAGGAACTTTTTCAGAATGGTAGAAATGGCGACTGCGATATCGCACGAGCTGTTTAATACAAAGTGTCCATTTCAAATAAAACTTATTTGGCTTTTTCCAAGCCAGCATAAGTGGGACAAGCTCTCGTTTCAAATCAAAGGGATCTCTTGGTCCGTACCGGCGCAACTGCATGCACGTCAGAAAAAGTCGCGAGTCTGTAAACCGACTCAACGTTTTAAGGACTTCATGTTCGACCCCTCTACTTTCACAAAGGAAAAATTACACGTTTTGAATAACTCTGTGCGGCATCGGCTGCCCGTGGAGGGCAGATCAAGTACGTGAAGGCACAGATGAAGAACGGGCGATTATTTTGCAGGGCTTGTCGACCGTACAGTGGCTTGAAGGCGCATGTCAGCGTACATCCAGCAAGTCTTGAATAGTGAAGAACGGCCGCGCTTCTATCGTATTATTTAAGCACAAGTCGAGGATATTTTTTTTGCAGTTGGATCGTGCTCGCGGTATCAAGTTGGGGCGGATTACAAAGGCCAATACAGAGGCAATCCTAGAATCTGCGGAGCTTGCGCGATTAAATATCCCTGACCTCCATCTTATGTTAACTCAGACCAATACGATCGAGAATGATCACGTGACCATGACCATACATTTGTATTTCATCATTGGAACCTAAGCTAAACGCCACAAGGATGTCCTAGTGCCGTTCAATGAAGTTTACCGGATCCAAAATGCCTACCTACCGAAGGGGGATACCTGGCAACGACAGAAAGGGCTGATGGCAAACCACAAGGGAGACGTGTGGTTTACACAGTGACGTTGGCAGGATCGCTGCATATTTCAAGGCAAAAATACCTACCGAGTTTGAGATGGAAGACCTAGACAGACATATCCCGGAATCACGGACGTCTACTATTTGGAGAGTGACATTCAAGCTGGCGGGGTGTCCATCTTCCTAGATGGGGTTATGCGACTCCTCTGGTTTGGAACTACCATCATTGTTAATCACCCCAACGTTGGACATAGGCTGCAATGTGGTAATTTGGAGCACACCATAGCCCGGTGTAGCCTCACCGATGTCTAATTACGAGATCCTGGAAAAATAGTCGTGACGGAAGAAGACATGCGCGAGCTTGAGGATCTAGCGAAACCGTGTTCCAGTCTGGATGAAATTAGATCTATGGCGGCAAGACGGTTGACGCTCCAGGAGGCAGCAGAAACCGCTGCTCAAACAGCCGTCATGCCCCGTGTCAGAGGGAGGCAGCAGGAACATCTCAATCGACTGCGCTACCCACCTCTCCCGAAGTCAGAAGCGCACCACAAGCTGATCAAAGGAATTTTTTGAGAATATACAGCCACGACCCAAACCACTGGAACAACAACCTCGGTTAACGCGTCCTCCTACGAAGAGTCGCCCTAACAATTGACTTCCCTCACAACTCCGTCAAGGCCTAGCACTATAGTCAGCGATAATCACGCACTGGACGAGAATGCGATGAAGCAGCAGGCAGAGGATGAAACGGAGACTAAGCTCGAGGATACGAACATAATACCTCCGTTGGTCGATTTAACAGCGGAGATTTAAGAGGTTGAGATGATGGGGGATATTTCATCCCACAATATAATACATTAAGGAAGTCACAGCAAAACAACGGTCGGTAGAGAGCGGAGACCCGCCCCGGTTTCACCGATACCGGTCATAATCACTTTGAAGCGTAGCGAGAGAAAATCTTTCCGTCAGCTGGTCAAGGGTCTGAAAAGGCAGAAAACAGTGGCTCTGGCGATAGGATCCCATCCAGCTAATCCCGTGGCAACACTGGCCGAGATGGAACAGCAACTTGGGCTCAGGTTAGCGGTCAAAACATCAACCGGGAATTGCCTTGCCGTGGCGATTGCTCAGGCGACAATGGACGCCGATTTAGACGACCCGGGCAGGTCGCTTGAACTCCTCACGGCCTGCTTAAAACGTGGTATTGGATTTACGGACTTATTGGATCCTGAAGACCAGCTGGCCAATGATCAACGATTTCATCTTCTGGACAATGTCTGTCGGGGGTGGACGAGAATGAAACGCGCTGAGTCGGTATCGTTATTACGATATTATTTCTAGGATTATGCTATGCGTTCGTCGGCCAGAACGGACACAGTTCTCGTAGACAAATGTGGTGCAGCGATACAGTTGGCATGGCATCCAACTTCTTGTAAAGGTCCATCTAGGAAACTAAGCGGATCGACGAATTTCAGGGATGGTGGTGTGTCAAGAATGTTCCGACCACAGTCTCACGTCACCATAGAGTTGTTGAGATAGCGGCGGAATATCCGCAGTCAGTTGTGGCCTGTATGGATGAAGTGGTGGACGGGATTAAAGACTCACCACCGAGTCCACCGCTCGTGCTGAAGTATCGCGAGCGGTATAATCCAGCTCTTCTTCACTCTGGGAACACAAGCCAGCTCCCCGATTTTAAAAAGAAGGAGAATGTGCAAGCGACATGCGCGCAGGACAGACAAGGAAATGGACACGGTAATATCGAGGTCCTTTTGAAGGGAGTTGACGAGCAGCAATCTCCACCAATGCGGGATTCTGTAGCAGCTTACCCTTCGGATTGTTCAGGCACGGTTCCGACGTCGGTGGCAGGTACAACAATGCAGGAACAGATCCGCGCGCTCATTACGGTAGAGCGACAACTAGTTCTTCAAGTGCATCCTACGACGCCGCCGAGCCGAAAACGGAGTGCCCCGCCCCTGGACCGGAAATGAGGGTATGAGTCATCTCCCAAGCAAGTAGAGGCGCGGAGGGCTGACACATCTACCACAATGTACTGGAAAGCGACAGTCCGTGTAGGTGCAAGCACGATGCAAACGCTCGCAATCTCGTCGTTAGGATGCGGGGCGAAAGGGTAAACTGAATTACCGGATCCTAAATTCTACAAAGCATCTCTCACGGTGACCGACGCCCATTTGTGGGGAATCGCACGGGCACACGAGATTGCGTCACTGAGAAACAACGCGTGGTAGCTTAGAAAAAGTGTGAGCAGCATGCACGTAATAAGAAGCAGGGAGGTCCTAAAAAGAAAAAGAAGGACGGAAATGGCTCGATCGAGCTATACGAGGCGCGATTAGTGGTGAGTGGAGATGACCAAGTACTCGGACGTGACTACAACCTCACGTTTAGTGCAGTACTCGACGTGACTAGCGGAAAGGTGCTGTTGGCCGCAGCTTGAACGTAGAGAGTGCACGCGAGGCACTATGACGTTCCGAGTCTACCTACAGGCATACGAAGAAGACGCCATTGAGATCTATTTACGAGTACCGGAGGGCATGATACAGAGTGAAGACGAACCGCGCAAGGCTGGAGGGAGAGATGCGAGCGACATGTTCCTGCGTCTAGTAAAGAGTCTATACGGCCTCAAACAAGTAGTAAGACTGTGGAACCCAGCTCCTTCATCGCACGCTGATGGAAGCAGGGTATACGCAGTCAGTCACTGATGCCTGCGTGTATCATCAAATTAAATCGAAGGGACAGTGATGCTAGGAACGTACTTGAATGACTTGCTGGCCGTCGCGAAGCGCGATGGACTTCTCAAAGAATTCGGCAGCACGGTGGGCAGCTTGGAGCTAATAAGTGCCGTGGCCCCGTAAGGAACTTTCTTGGGATGCGCAATGGTTACAAAGATGCGCAATGGTTACAAAGATGCGACCGGTTACAGCATTGGTTAAGAGCAAATTATAACAGAATTTCTGCACAAGAACCGTCTCGAGTAGGCCAATGCAGTGTGAGCGCATATAGCTGACAAGTGGTCGCTGGATTCAGAAAGCAAGGAAGCGGTGGCGCTGCCGAAGAGTGGACACGGAATAACAGAGAAGCCAACAGTGAAGTGATTTCAATCTCTGTTTGGCAGTCTGTTATGGATTACCAGATGCAGTCGACCCGATGAGTTGTACGTCGTACACAGAGCCACTCGCCAGATCCACGCGCCAACGGATCCAGAACTAAAAATAGCATTCAGGGTATTAAGGTATCAGGCAGAGACGGCAAGTGTGAAGCTGCACATGGGAGGAGATTGCGCGACGTGGGATTGACCTCAAGAGCTACACTGACGCCGAATACGCTGCGGACAAGAGTATGCGAAAGTCAGTCAGCGGCGCGATTGTATTCATGAATGGCATGCCAGTAGGATGGCAAGTGAAGCAGCAGTCATAGGTCGTACAATTGACTGACGAAGCGGAGTGTGTGGTTGCGGCGAATGGAGCAAAGGAGCTGCTCGGTGTACGCAGTCTGCTGTGATAGGTGAGGCTACATGTGGAGCTTCCTATGGCGATGCGGATTGACAACCAAGCCGCTATAAAACCAACCTAGAATGAAGTGACGTCGAGCAGTCAGAAGCACGTCGACGTAAAGCTGAAGTTTGCGCGTGGTAGCAGCGAAAAAGGGGTGGTAAAACCGCAGCTTTTAAAATTGGATGAGTTAGGATCAGTGTGGACCAGATCCGTGGAAACACCTGTTAGGAGAAGATATGAAAGAGACATTCATAGCTTAAACAGGCACACAACCTGTTGCAAAGGTCCTGATGCATTGGGACATGCGTGCGCAATGTTATTTTCCGGACCCGCCTGGGGTTGTCACGGCAGTTCGCCTGCTGCGCGAAGTCTTGCCAGCGACGCCGCTGCCGCACGCGTGAACGCGGTATTGAGTGTCAAGGTCATTTGGCCCATTGGGATCATACCCTGTAGAAACGAAGAGCACATAATAACATACTTTACTTACGGACGCGTGCCAGACGCGTTTCGTCCCGCCGCCGTGGGCCTCTCAGTGGCTTACCGATCGCAAAATATGATATCTCAGTACAGCAGCCTATGCCGCTTCCACACATTTCCCTACGCATCTAAAGTTCTTGAACTACCTCTTAAACAGACTAACCTAGGACAAACTAACAAACTTCACCGGCGTACAACTAGTACCCGGCTAGATACGTAATACCACTTTCCACCCCACCCCCCTCGCCGGTGAGAATGTTCGACATTGTACCCGCCGCTTCTTGTGCTCTTGTTGGGTCCTCATATTGAACGTACTGACATCTGTGCATGTCCTGGCTGCTTGTACGCATGAGTTATCCTTGCGCCGCCTTGAGCTTCTTGCCAGCGTATCACGATGCAGCGTCTCCCTCGCATTGACCCGCTCGAATCGTCGGCGGTCGAATGGTCCACGGACTTTTGGCGATTCTTCATCCTTTCGCACTTCCGGTAACGGTACTTGTGTCTTTTAACTCTCTGTTCTTGCGAAACGTTGCTTGGATCAGCATCTTGACTTGACTGCGGACGCACCAGCCGTCTGTTCCCTGGTGCCGCCATCCTTTTCTCGTGTGTGTGCTCCCCCTGGGCACCAACTGTCTCACTTTTGCCGATCGTCCCAACCGCTCATCCCTCTGTCTCGCGCTCCTTCGTTTCACGCTTGTACAGCAGCGCCTGACCATGCCAGTAACCGCGCACGCAAATTTGGGCTTGTATCCTGTAGTACCTTACGATATATCCGACTTCGTCACACAAGTTGCATCTCCTGGTATCCGTTGGTTGTCCAATAGCGGCAGCTGCGACTGGCGTCTTCACTGGCCTGCATGTGCGTCTCTTGTTGTCCTTGTAGGTCTGCACCCACTGTGTGAGCTCGAGTGCGTGCGTCACGTAGTTCGTGCGCTTTTTGTCATAATGACTTACACGCAATGATAACGGCGGTGAGTACCGCAATGCCGATGACTCGATTCTGTCGTCAAAAGATGATAAAGCAGGAGTTCACAGTGCCATACAATCCGGAGCAGAATGGCAGAGCGATTAAATTGCACACTGGTCGAGATGACGCGTTGTGTGCTGAGCGAATCCAAGATGGACAAGACGTACTGGTGTGAGACGATGATGACCGCTGTGGATATTCATAACGTTCTTCCAAGCGCTTCAAGTTCGATTTCAAGCCCGTTCGAGATGGTGTTCAAGCGCAAACTGCGTATTGATTTATTGCGAGTGTTTGGAAGTCTGTGCTACTCGCATATTCCTAAAGCGAATCGAAGCAAGCTGGACCCCTCCGGTGTGCGGTGTATGCTGTTCGGATACGCCAAGCAGCACAAAGCGTATCGACTTCTTCATGCAACGACTGGAAAGGTATCCATTTCCCAGAGTGTGACCTTTGCGGAAATTGCAGTGGATCAACCACGCAAAAAAGCCACGCCTAGCGTAATTGACGTTGTGGGCGACGGTGAGGATAATCCGGATCCAAGCGACCACGCAACAAGTGATGAGGGAATCTGCACGCCGGTACCAGGAAGTCCGATAATGACACCTGACAGCACAGAATCAATGGACAGAACTAACGGTGCTATCCCGACACGACAATAAAGCACACCAGGATGAGACGGCGAACAAGAGTCTAATGTGAGACCGGTACGCAAGAAACAAGAGATTAAGCGCTACGAGCAAGAGTTTCCCAATCTACGGCGAGGAACTTTCAACCTCGACGATTATGACGCTAGCTACGAGGCACAATACTGTTTTAGTGCTGAAGAGGATGGTGAAAGCGCATCGAGATACGATCAAGTGCTGCGAAGCAAGTACAAGGACGACTGGATGCGTGCAATGGAAAGTGAGATTCAACCTCTGACAAAGCATGACACGTGGACGCTTCAAGATTTACCCTCGGACAAGAGATCAATCGGGTGCAAGTGGATATTTCGCATAAAGCGCAAACCTGACGGAGAAATCGTGAAGTTCAAGGCACGACTCGTAGCGAAGAGAGTCATCCAGCGTCCTGGCATCGACTATTTTGAGACGTTTGCTCCAGTGGCGCGAAAAGAGTCGATCAACGTTGCTCTTGCACTTGCGGCAGAGCAAGATTTGATCATGGAGAACGTTGATGTCGACACTGCATTCCTCTACGGCGAAGTCAAGGAAGTGACCTACATAGATCAGCCAGATGGATTTGTTGACGAGCAACACCGTGACAAGCAGTGTCTGCTTAACAAAGCTTTGTACGGTACAAAGCAAGCGGCACAAGAATGGAATCATCGTCTCAACGCGCACCTTGAAGGCCAAGGGTTCACGGGTACGTCTGCCGATCTTTGTGTCTATGTGCAGCGATCGAACGCTCAATTTAGTCTTGTGATCATTCACGTTGACGACTTGATGCTCTTTGCGCGGAAACAAGAGCACATTGATGATATCAAGCGTGCACTCAAGACCGAGTTCAGTATCAAGGAGCTCGGCGAGCTGAATTACTGTCTCGGCATCGAGTTGACACGTGATCGCAAGAGCAATTCAATCAGCATGAATCAGCGTGCTTACATCAAGCGTTTGACAGAGAAATTTGGCGTCGATCAATGCAAGGACGTGTACACACCGTCAAACAAATGTGAAAAGCTGACCAAGCTGATAGACGATGATGAATTCGTGCCCAAGTGGCCTTACCGCGAGCTAGTTGGTGCACTCGTGTATGTTGAAACGTGCACTCGACCAGACATCATGCACGCGGTAGGAGAAGTGGCCAAGTATTGCGAGCGGTATGGGAGAAGCCACTGGATCGCGGCCAAGCGCGTGCTCAAATACCTCAAGACGACTGCGGATTACAGCATTATATTTCACGGCAAGGACAAGGGATAGCTGCTAGGTTTTGCGGACGCTTCATGGGCAAGCGACTTGGATTCTCGCCGCTCGACGACATGTTACGTTTTCTTTTTGCACGGCAACATGGTGTCATGGAAATCGAAGCGACAACCCACAGTGGGGACGTCTATCACCGAGGCTGAGTACATGGCATTGTACGCTGCAGCACAAGAGGCGGTGTGGCTACGCCTATTACTGTCCAACATTGGCTTCGAGCTTGGAGCGGCGACGACTATCTATGAATACAATCAAGGTTGCATTGCGCTACGAGTTCATATGAATGGCGCACTCTGTTGTCTTATAGTTGTAGTACTACTTAAAGCATGTTCTGACTCATGGACACGCTTACCCCTACGCATGTCCATAACACATATGTCTCATCACCTATTCTTAACTGAAAGAGACGAAAATTCAAAAACTATGAGGGAACTACCCACCTGAGGGGTCGACCAACAAAGGAAAAATAGCAGAAGACCCGGGAACCCGCAATACGTCGGCCGAGTCAAACGTGAGATGTGCCTACTGCGGTTCCAGAAAACATGGAGGTTCAATATTCTGGTGGAGAATGACCTGTGACCACTGCGGAAAAAAGAAACATCCATCGGATCGCTGCTTGTTCTTGTGTCGGGGTGCGGAGAGATCCATGAAGCGGGGAAGTGACAGCTGGGGGACTTCTCCAACTTGATTCGTCAATGGCACAACTCCACCAAGCGCGCTGGAATGCTGCTGGAGAAAGCTGAGAAGATGATAAATTAGAACGCTCGCCAGGTTTGAATCTGGTACGAGTCGGTCGTTTTAGTTTTTGTATCTTTGCATATGTGGAAAAGCAGCCCGAGTAGGAGAGGGGGTTTTCCATTTTGAAGACCGATAGTATATCGAAGAATGGAAAGTACCCTACGGTCTATGTTATCTCTCACAATAAAACTAATGATTGTGCCCGAGAAAATGCAGTGATGGAGTTAGAACTATTGCCTGTAGAATCCTGAGGATACTGGAAATACCATGCCCCCACTAAGTGGTTCAAACAAGCCAAAGCCTCTGGGAAGATCAACAGCGATCGCGCAAATTTGATATTCGATACTGGCGCCGAGGTATCCATTTGGATGTCGCCTTTGCTCGTAAGGTAGGCTGCCAAATTGAAGAAGGCGAACAACAAGAGTGCATTGGCATCGGGGAATCGGTATACTCTACGGAAGGCGTACTTGCATCAAGGTCACCCTGAATGAAAAATTAGTGTACGATTTTAAGGTTGTGGGTAGGCCCTATGGTGGGTCAGGATGAGATCATAGGAATTTAATTCATGGCCCCGGCTGGTATCCGGCTAGACCTGGCGGACAGAACACTCTGTCCCCCTGAAAAGGTCCGGATACAACTCTCCGGACTGAGGACCGTCTACATATACCCGTATACTTGCTGGTGGATGTGCGGAGATACCCATTAAACGTCGACCTCAGAACAATAGAAGATATGGGTTACAATAGAGGAGCGATGGATCACAACTATGACCTGGGGGATAGGACGCCGAAATTTGCTGAAGGTGACCAACGTCAGTCCCACACGTTGATGTTACATGACGATACCAAGGTAGGTATGTGGCTGACGAAGGATCAAGTACTAGGAGCACAAGGTTTCGTCTCGGTAGGATCTCGAAGGTATGCTTAGTGGCTTAATATGGCGTACGAAGCCACCACGGACCAGGTCGATCCTCAAGTTGACCTCGAGGAGGAGGACGAGGAACCTCTGGTGGAGAACCTGCAGTATAAGACCCCGTCGAATATATTTTCAGCTTTTGAAGACCCCAGTCTTAATTATGGACGTGTCACACCAGCCGCTAACGGAGAGAAAATAACAGTCACGAAAAGCAGAGGTGCCTCTACGAGAAGAAGCCCCTCAAGAACGAGGTGGTCTCAAAGACGACCCACCGGGAGCGATAGCAGTCGATAAAGAAGAAGTCGAGGTCAACGAATCTTCACGGGACGATGAACAAGTGTGTACATTCGAAAGTGGAGACCTGTGGGCCGAAGACATAAACAGAGGATGGGCAATACCACCGGAACTTAACCCCTCCTCTTAGACAGTCGAGTTAAAAGATATACAGATTCCTGATCCGGATGAGAACACTCCAGAAGAGGTGGACCGGCTACGAAAAATCATATGGAAAAGACGACATCTGTTAATGGGGAAGGGAATGCCGACATCTGTTAATGGGGAAGGGAATGCCTTACCGTCATCCGCCCGAGGGGCTATGTGACATTAATTTGGTAAATGCAAAACCAATCGCGCAACCCGTACGGCAGGTGGCCCCTCAATTTAAGGAGAAGTTGGCCGATCCGATCAAGGGGGCTGTTATCTACAAAGATTATACAGCCTTCGACGTCACCATGGGCCATCCCAATTGTTATTAGTGTGAAGAGAATAGGGTGGACATCAGGGTATGCATAGAATACAGGTTGGTGAATGACCTGACTCAACTTATGGTCTACCCCACGTCTCTAATTAATGAATTATTGGAAGATCTGTATAAGGCACTGTGGTACTGCTCCCTGGATATGGCAAATAGTTTTTGGGTATTCGGTATAACTAAAAGGGCGATACAAATTTCGACGTTCATTACCCCACTGGGTTTGTTTGAATGGATACGGATGCCATTTGGGCTCCAGGATGCGCCCCAAATATATCATCGACTTTTGGATAACGCTTTATATGGGGTTTTAGGAATTCCTTCAGGAGCAGAGACAGACGGGTCAAAATATTTGTGCAAGGTAGGATATCTAGATGAGCGGTCGAGTTCCTCGATCTTGGGTCAACGTTCATATATGGATGACATTCTAATTCCAGCCAAATCATGGTATGCGTTGTGCCCAAAACTGGAACGGCTGTTGGATGTGTACGACTACTGGAATTTGTCAATCAGCGCAGTCAAGAGTTCGTGAGGATGTCGGAAGGTCGAATACCTTGGGCATCGAGTATCTAGTGGAGGACTAGAAGCTCACCCGAAAGACCTTCAATATCTGGTCGACCTACCCTAACCATGCAATTTTTTCTAGGAAGCTTGAATTACTATAGCAGGTTTATTGAGGATTACGCCGTGTATGCGTCTATTCTCTACGAACTACGAGAGGTGGATTCCATGCACGGCAAAGCCAGTTGGAGGAGGATAACAATACCACCACCCAGGATGAAAGCAAAGAAAGGTGACCCGTTTTCAAGTAGCCTTCGCAATGTGTAAGACTAAAATTACCACGGCATCAATTCTGAGACACTTTGACACGACCAGAGAAGCCGTGATTAACGGAAATGCGAGTGAATGGGCCATTTCGGCGTCACTGGTACAGGATTATAAAGTATTGCTTGTACCGGTGACTTTTACTAGCAGAACTCCTAAGGCTAACGTACTAAATTACAGTACTATTGAGAAAGAGGTGTTGGCCCTATTGCGTGTACTCGAGTTCTGTTTCACCATGTTGGTCACCCGAACCTTCAAAGTCTTGACAAGACACTCGATATTGGCATGGTTAGTGAAATCTGCCGGCTTGCAGGGACACTTGGGGAACTTGGTCGCTATCTTGTCTCACTGGACCTTGGAGGTTGTGAATTTTAATCATGTGAAGACCAGGTGCTGGGGCGTTGGCAGCCAGTATTATCCCTCGCGAGAATGTAGACTCAATACTGTCAGCCATTTATTCTAAGAAGCAGGCAAGGCAGACGATCGACCTACCTACCCCCACCGTGGAACCGGACAAAGAACTGTATGTAATAAGTTTCGATGGGTCAGCCCGTGCGGAGCAAGGAGTTAAGGCTTGTAGCGCTATCGTGTGGAGACTGCCAGCATGGACCATAGTCGAAGCCGCCTTCAAGTATCTTGACACATCTACGGAAAATGAGGCAGAATATAAGGGTATGTTGCTGGGATTTAACTTGCTGGATCCTTTGGAGTAACGGCGATTTATTATCTGTAGAGACTCTAATTTAGTGGTGCGGCAGATGCGAAGGGAGATTGAGTGTGAAGCTTCGGATGTGTCCCCACTACGATCTCGGGCTATGAATGAACTCCAATCGTGGCCCTCTCATGGAATCCTACATGTGAAACGAGATTGGAATCAGAGCGCAGACCAGTTGGCTAGTACACCTTTGCACCAGCAGGGGGGGATCGAGTCGACGACGAGTGAAGAAAGACCAGGTTTGGAAACAATCAACCGTCTACTGGATCTGCTAATTTTACCAGAACCTCTCGACCAAAATATTTGCGGTAATTTGGTCGTGGTGTCCTATTAGCATATTCGGAGAGATCATGCAAGAGGAGGTAGTACAGCGACTCCGCGTGGACAGAATTCGAAAGGCGCAAGAAGAGAAGAGCTGGGTGCGAGATTTAAGAGCATATTAAAAGAGAGACTGAAGTGACCTGTCTGTGGAATCTTCTAAATCGTGCAGCAAAATGTAGAAAGATTATGATATAAGCAAAGAAGGATTATCGGTATATTGTCCAAACTGTAGGGGCGAATGAGAAGGCCGTGACATTACGGTCAGACTGGTAGTACCGAAAGTCTATAAACCGACTTTATCCACCACTACCAAAGAGTTAAGAAGGGAGTCATCAAAGGATTAATTGTACCTACCAAACGCATACGACGGTACTGTCAATGAAAAAGGTCTGTTTCGGAGCGTGCAGAGATATGTAGGTTCCTGCATGGATTCTGAGACCAGAGAATGTGGACCTATAAGGGAAGATCCCTTGGAATATCGAGGCGACCTACTCCTTACAAGTTACAGCGATAGACCATATTCCGTTTATTCCTTAGTCGCGTAAAGGAAATACAGAACTGCTCATATGGGTCGATAAATATACCGAATACTTAATGGCCAAGGCTAGCGCTTCGCGGACAGCTCATACGGTTGCTAAAGGGATATGGAGTCTGTTTTTCCGTCGTTTTGGGGCTAGCAAGGAGATCCGTCACGATCGTGAACCGGGATTTATGTCGGACTTCTTTCGAGCGTCAACCGTATGGTGGGTGAACGTCAATAAGCTACAATGGCCTACCAACACCAAGCTAATGGTACGGCGGATGGTCCAGACTCTAACCAGATTTATCAAGTTGGACGTTGCGGACATAGGGAAACGGAACTGGGACGAGTACGCAAAGCGGTTGACTTTTGCGATCAATACCGCATAGGACCGGGTACGGAAATAAACGCCTTCTATTTGGTCCACAGTTGAGATGCCAGATCCATCCTTGAAGCCACACTACTGATAGTGAACGTCTGACGTCAGGAGCCATAATCCAGAATGTGAGGTACAGAATTCAAAGCCAGTACCAGCGAGCAAGAGAACAGGCGAACGAGAAGTTGCGAAAGTCGAGTTAGATGTGAGTGCAACTGCAGAACGAAGGGGTGGTAGACCACAAGATTCGACCAGGAACCCAATTTGTAATTACAGGAACCCAATTTGTAATAAATATTGACTAAATGTTTAATACTTTCATAAAAATAATTATATATGCCAGGAAACTGGCCCAGCTTAGGCACGGACCTTTTCATGTTCTGGAGCTGGGGGGAGACCATGCCGCACATCTGGAAACCCGGGGAACGGAAAACCGGCT